>CM076580.1:1546619406-1546956510 GCA_034641835.2 Pinus albicaulis | reverse complement strand
GTTGTATGGCAATTGTTGATGCAGGGGCATTAGGCTCAAAACAACCTTTGTCCATAAATAAATGTAAAGGGGGGTCTCATGTTTTATTTCCCCATGTATTTATTCATAGTTGAGTTATTTTTAGTTAATTAGAGAAGAAAATGTAACTGCCCGAATGATTAATGGGCACCTGAAGAGATAGTCAGTTTCAGAAGTTAAGCTAATTTTATGAGTATGTCTCTGTCTGTCAGAGGGTTAGTCTCAGAGTTAGAGATATGAAGAGTTTTGAGCATTAAAGGAGTTGAGTCGATTCAAGGTTTGTATAAAAATAAGCCTTATAGGCATAATAAGGCAGACCTGCATAAAGAACCGCATAGGCTGTGTAGGACTGTCGTAGAGATAGAGTAGAGAAGAAGGTCCAAGTAATTCGAAGATTTGGTCGAGCCAAAGTTGTAAGTACTTCACTACATAAATGTAGAATTATTTCAATGGTATTGTGAATTGGTCGAGTTAATTATGGCGTGAATGGTTTCTGTGTCTTGATAATCAACTGTATAGTAGTCTGGAATACATACTCGATAATTGTGGTTTAATGGGGTCTTGTATGTTGAAAGAGGAACCGAGTCCTTTCCTGAATTACTAGCCTCTGTGCGATAGGTTCTATACTTTCCCGAACCCATTGGATATTAGTTTAACTCGGTGTAAGAATTTCCGGATGAATAAAGTTGTGTGATAACCCATGTTAAGCGCCATGACAGTGGACGATGTGGAATTGGACAGTGGTATGGCAATGTTGTGGTCGAGACTCATGTAATACAGTGGGAAATGCCATGGTAGAGAGGGTCAACAAGTCCAAATTATGGATCTCCCCACAGTGTAATAGAGAATTGTGCTTGAGCCTTCGATTCAAGGTTCGATCAGTGCTACCACGTACATAGAACCAACGTGTGAAGGAACCTCATGGAGTGCGAGTCCTTAATTGAAGAAAAAAAAAATAGTACAGGAAGATGCGAGTCAAAGGAGCGGAGGCAGAGTACAATAAAAGAAAGCTCGCTGGAACCTAGAATATAAGAGGCAGAACTGTGACCGAAGTGCACAGTAAAACCACCGTTTGGAAAATCAGCGATATCGCGCAAGTTTGGAGGTGGTAAGCAGAATTGGTGAAAAGGACGCGACATATGTCTCCGTGAGACACATGGCCGAGGGCGGAATTATAAAACTGTTCTCATCACAGATTAACCCTTGGGCGTGTTCGTTACGCGAGATTTCATTGTGTCCGTTGGATCCTCCAAACCGGCGCGATGCTCCATCGACCGTCAGATTGATAGGTAAATTACTGTGGAGCCAAGAATGGTTTATGTATGACTGTTGAGTTATAGACCAAAGTCGAGATTTGTTACGATCTTTGACGATTGGTGGAGATTATAATAAGGAGGACTGCATAATTATGTGAATGGCCGTGCGTTTGGTTGAAAACAAGTGACGGAGTTCGAATTGACAAGGTCGACATACATTAAACATCACGGTTGAAATACGATAGGGTCGAGCAGTTGATACATTCGAATATGTAAAATGAGTGAGCCCAAGGTTTTGGGGTTTAATTCCTAAGTGGCTTGTATTTATTGGGGTATATATTAATGAGAGTAGGCTAGTCATTATATTCAGGGTGTGTAAAGAGCAGTTGAATGTTGATAGGTATGATGGGGATTAGACCATAGAACGTGGGGAATTATAGTATGGTTTAGAACCATCAAGTGAAGAAGTTTCGCATGTGAGAAGGCATGGCATAGGCCTTGTTAGCAACCTATAATATAGGAGTCATAATTTTGACTTGGCTATTGGTAATTTTGTAAATTTGTATTTTGACTTGGCTATTGGTAATTTTGTAAATTTGTACATACTTTGCCTTCTGCAAGTTGTATTCACATATATTGTAAAAAAAAAAAAAAGAGGGTAAAAAAGTCCTAAAAGAACAATCAAAGGACTTAGAAAAAATAAGATACCCCAAAGAAAAAATGAATAAAACATGAAAGTGAGCAAGCATAAATGCCACTAATTTTTACTTTTTAACTCTGGCAGAGTGTCAATAAATGCCATTAGTCCATGATGAGTTAAATAGTTCAATCTTAACTTGTCATTGTTTCAATTTCCTTTGTTATAGATAGAGAATAATGAGTTGTTAGACAGTTGAATCCTAACAATTCAGTAGTTAGGTAGAGAAATAAAGTGAATCCAACAGTTTAATCTAGATTCATGGATGAAATAAGTGTAGAATTAGATAGTTTTACTTGCTTTCAAAAAGAATAAATGCTGTGAAGGTTGCTAGCTTAAATGCACCTACTACAAAGGAAGAAAAAAATGTTAGCATGGTAAGATGGGTAGGTAGAAGAAGGTGAAAAGTCTCAACGTAAATATCATTCATCATGGGCTGCAAAATAACTAACTTCCCCTTCCCATGGTCATGAAACATTCTAGACTATCAGTCAGAAAGGCTCAAGGCATTTCCTTGACTTTTGTTGGGACCAGACCCAAGGCTCTATGACTGATCCGTTGAAAGTGTGAAATGTCTATATTAATCCCTAAATCACATCATTTACCATTCATGCACTCATTTCCCCTGAAAAATCCTAAGTAAAACTTCATTTTTACTTAAATATACTCTAATCCTCATTTGATTAACTTCCTACATCATTTCAAAGCATAAAGCCCTCAAAATCACATTTTATCCTAAGTCTAAGTGATGAAGTTATTATAATGCAAATTTGCCTTTTAATCTTCACTTTCTTAGTTATATTTATGTGTTTTTGAATATACATTGTCCCATTGTCATATTAACTCTAACTTATGTATTAACTCCCTACAATTGACCTTTTCCTATTATATAACTCCTTTTATAAATAAATCCCAAAAACCCACTTATTATAACTTAAGCCAAAGTATTTTATTCCCACATGCTTAAATAAAACCCCCCTTATAACACCTTTGGCTAAAAGTTTATCTGTATATTTAATCTCGCCCCTATGGTAAATAAGTTTTCTTGATTTGATTTACCATATAAATAAAATATATGAAGAAAAAGTTTAAAACATATGTTATATATGTTTTAAATAAAAAATCACCCGAAGTTTCATCTAAACTAAACTTCAATAAATATGACCCTTTCCCTGCCCGTCCAATCTATCCTTCATCTCCCAAGATCAATGGCCCAAAGTGAACCCGATAACTTAACTTTTCCCCACACCTTTCCTTTTGATCGTGGTCGTTCACTCGTTGAATCCAGATTCGATGGCGCTAATACATTTTCGTGCTCATAAAGTAATCATTTGATGTTTTGGCAAAGCCGCGCGAAATGGGTGGTTTTTCCAAACCACCCCGCGCTTACGTGTCGCCACCACATTGTATCGCGTTCGAAAAGCTAGTTTCTGCTTACCACCATTTACCCGCGCGAATACCACTGGCGGTATTCCCTAAGCCTCACCCGTTTAACCCGAGTTTAATGTCATTTAACTATGGTTATACCATCGTTTAATACATTCAAATTATATTTTTCATTCAAATTTTCACCTTTTCGCTTTAAACCTGTAAAAACATTGCAGAACCGTTTTTCCTCAAAATCACGCTGTTTGAACCCTGGGAAACTTTGCAGAGCCATTTTCAACCTACCAGTACCATTTTTCAATGCCCATTGCCCTGAATTTCCATTACAAAGTACTGCATTGTCCTCTACGAAGCCATTTTCAAAAAATTGAAGACTGAGCACCTCTACAACGTCTTCAACCGAATTCCGTTGGTTCTCTAGGTACTTTTCTTCGAACTTTCCCTCTAAGATTTCAAAATTCCTGTCGATTTCAAATAATTACCAAATTTATTGCAAAAAAGTGTCCATTTTTCAGGGGAAAATCTGTCAAAATTTCCCTGGAATCTCTAATTGCCCTTTCTCGCAG
Source organism: Pinus albicaulis (assembly GCA_034641835.2). Lineage (NCBI taxonomy): Eukaryota > Viridiplantae > Streptophyta > Pinopsida > Pinales > Pinaceae > Pinus > Pinus albicaulis. The sequence continues at coordinate 1,546,952,587 of CM076580.1, read as the reverse complement.
TTTTTTCCATACCTTGGTCCGTTTTGCTATTGAAATCAATTTTAAATACATGTTCTAAGCTTTAAATTCCTTGCATTTCCTAAAAAACCTGCTCAAAAACCCCATTTTCAGTAGAAATTCGCCAAGAAACCCCTGTTTCTCGTAAAGGAACTTAGCAAACTGTTTAAGCTTGCTTCGTTCATATTAAAAATGACCAAGAAACAGGTAACCCCCAAGAATGGAGGCCCAAAATCTCAAAAGAAGTCTTCTACAAAGATTCCTCAGCCTATGTCCTTCAAAATCGACAAACCAACTCCTGTACTCACGGCTGATTCTACAGAAGTGGTCAGACCAGTCCAGCCTCCAGTCATTTCTCCAGAGAATAGCCCTTTAGTTGATCTGGACTATAGAATACTAGACCCTAATGTAGAATTTAACCTGCTTGATGTCTATAATTGGTGCTATGGAAAATCAGTGGAAAAGGGTGACAAAGATATTCCAATTTGGGAATCCAATCTGCCTAGATATATTGTCCCTCTCACTCATTATGTTCCTGACTTTATCAGATTATGCCAAGCCTATTATATGCTAGAACAAAGATGTATTGTAAACAAATAAAAAGAGATCTTGTTTTACATCACTGAAGAGTCGATAAATTCCATGCTGCAAATGAATCATGACCCCAATTCTGCTTCCCTATCAATAGAAGATTTAACCCAACTATATCTTGACTTGGATTTCAATACTAGATTCAAAATATACCAAACTTTTTGTCCAAATCAAATTGATATTCCTAAGTTAAATCCTCCTTTCGACGCCGTTGATTTCCCAGATGAAACTAGACAGATTGTCTCAATGATATCCTTCATACTAGGATACACCAGTGATGAATTCACTGATGTGGCTATCCTAGGTTTTCTGTCAACTCTAAGCCCTGGTCAATCACCATCCATTCAGTTCAATTTTGCTAGATTTATTGCTAAAAGTATGCATTATCAGTTATCCAGATTATTAGAAGAAGGACTTTTCAGATACTCCTCTTATCTACTCCACCTCTTCCTATATTATCAAATAGATAAGTTTCCAATTGAATGTCAGAAAGTGGATGCAGAAGGAAAAGTTCTATCAGTAGTATTTTGGTCATATATTCTAAGGAAATGGAACAGAGAGTATAGTTTTACAGATTTCAATGACTCATTTATAGCCCCTGCTATGTATCTCTTGGAAAAAGAGGAGATCCCTAGGATCAATGATGAGACAAGAAGAATTCTGCAAGTTATCAGAGAGCTACAAAATTGTAGATTGGTATTTATACAAAAATCATACAGAAATCAGAGTGTATGGCTCATCCCTGGCCACATATAAGTTACCCAGATTTGTTACTACAAGAATATTTTCTTTAGAATATCTGAGACAACTATTGAATGTAGATGAAATAAACTTCATAGCTTCCAAGAAAAAGACCCAATTTAAGCTGAAAAATCAAATTGGGCCATTCATTGTGAATAACAGAGAAGTTGCCAATGAGATAAATGTCAAACTTAAAGAGTATAAGTTCCCATGTAGTTTTACATGGAAGTATGACCCACAAGGTATTTTGAGTGCAATAAGGGTAAAATGTAAGTTGCATGTTTACTTGCATGATCCTAAGCCCCATATTGAAATATATGTAAATAAAATTGAATGGGAGCCAAACACCCTATCTGATGATGATTCACAGGCAGTACAGGTAATACAGGTAGACAGTGGCAAAGGCAAACAGATTGAACAGACAGTACAGGTGGCTTCTACAAGCAAAGATATTGATAATGTACATAAAAGAGACAGAGAAGGAGATAGTTTCATAGCTGAGACTATTGAGGACATAAAATTCAGAATTCCTTATAGTAAAAGAAGCAAGTCAACAGAAGAAGAAAAGGATAAGGCTGTAAATATTGATATAGATGATGAAGCAACAAGAATAGTCACTCAAACATTAAAAGAGCTTCAAAATGTAAAAATTGGAACACAACAAAAAGATACAATCATGAAGGAAAACCAGGCTACTGTCGATTTGCCTCCTTCTTCTCAGGAAACTGACAATACAGAGTCAGAGATTCAGATCAGATTCAGACAGATTAAAGAGAAGAATGAAGAGATCAAGAATCAAGCTTATTCTAGATTTCTTAAGGAAAAGCTTGGAAACAAAGACAGGCTTCTTTCAGCATTTGATTATTCATCCAATAAATTGGTAATGTCATTCTTGAAGCCTACAGTGGCTGAGCCAAAATCAGTGGCAAATTATTCCAAAACAGATTTTGAAGTGGATGCAGATGCCATTCATGAATTAGATCAAATTGAATTTCATAGGAGCAATACTGAAATGCTATATTCCAAAATTGTCGGTAAAACTATGAAATCAATTAGGCTTGAGAAAACAGTGCTCAACCTCCAAAATCAAATGAGGTTGGACAAAGCCTCACTGTATGCTAATAATTTAAGAATAAAAGCACTAGAAGATATAGTGATTGAAGCAGGGGGTGACCCAACCAACATTGAAGGGGCAAAAGTCTTAATTAAATAGAAAAATGAGGATATAGCTGCTCTTAGAAAACATTTGAAGTTGCCTCAGAGTGAAAACTCTCAAGCAAAAGAAATTCTACAGCAAAAAACAGAGAATGATGATTTAAATCAGCTTGTACATCAAATGACAGATCAGATAAAAACAATGGAAAGTCAAATAGAAGCTCTAATGAAAGAGAATGAAGAACTAAGAAAAGCACAACCAATGGTCATTCCTACAGTGATCCCCACTGTAAACACTGCTATACCATCTACTTTGGCAGAACACTTGGCACTAAAAGGAGTACTGGAAACTGCAGTGCCAATTACTTCTCTAATCTTTGCCTCTTCTTCTTCATCCTCACAGAGGAGCACACTACAAGACCAAGATAAAGAGATTCTTAGTTTGAAAGGCATTATTAAAAATTTAGAAAATTCTAAAAATTATGCCTTGATTACTTCTAAAGGACATGAGCAAAGGGCCAATCGACTACAAGAACAGGTAAAGATTCTGCAAGCACAAGTAAATCTTACAGATCAAGTGGCCTATATAAAAAATCATTTATGGACCAAAATTATTGAAGGCATTCATTCTCAATGGCCTTCAATTCGGATAATTTATGAACAGAGGGAGTTACTTCAAGTTGCTAGTGCAGAGATTGACAATACTAAGAGGGAAATTGACAATAAACCAGCCCAAGCAATCCAACTCATAGCTTTTTTAAACAGTAAAACCAGGGAAGAGTTGGAAGAATTGAAAATTGTTGATAGAACAGAAACCATTCTTCAAATCAAAAAAGTCCTGAACAAAAGAAACATAATGAGTAATCTAGAGGACCGGTGTAAAGACATGAATGTATCCATCTCAAGATTTTTAGCCAAATACAAAACATTGTCAGAAGCAGGTTTGCCTGATATTCACACATTGAATGACAAGTTAATGCCTCAGAAAGATTATGATCTAAAAATCAGAAATCATGCAAAAGAGCAAGCCAGACAACCACTGCCTCAAGGATCACCAACATGCAAAATAATTCTTCAGTATTTTGAAAATTTGTTCTTTTTAGATAATGAGATCAGGCATATGTTCACTATCAAGCCTAACTTTGCCAAGTATACAGAGGTAGATGAAAGTTACAGAAAATTGAAGACTATGAAGATCCCCTCTACAAAAAAGTGGCAAGAATTCACAGATCTGATGTGAATTTAATGGATAAAAAACAGGAAATTCACTTGGAAATTCATTTTTTACTGTTACCTCAAATGGTAAAAATACAGGGTTAAAGTGCACAACAACAATCAATTCAAATTAGAATAATCAGTTCTATTTTTGCTTGTAAAAAGGTAACAGCTTGCAAACTGTTTTGCAGCTGTCCCTCTTTTTAAGTTTTCTTTCCTATTTTTTATTAAAACATTATCTCAATTCCTGAGATATTTTGTAAACATTTTTTGTATAAATACTTCACAATTTGAAGTATTCAATGTGAATAAAATTTCTCAAGACAACTATAGTCTTATTTGCTGGTTATATTGAAGTTGGTGAGTCAATTAGTGAAACCAGCAAACTGGAAAGAGATCAGAGACATCATAGCTAAGGATTCTCGTGGTGACAAGATAAGTCTCATTTCTTTCCTTGTTTTCAGTGTATTTCTTTAAAGTTTACATTCATTCATATTATGTTTTTCTAGTCTATAATGATCAACTAAGGAAAAATTAAATAGGATTAGTGATAATAAGCTCCTTGTTTCGAAACTTGTTGGCATTTTAATGTTTTCTACTTGATAACCGGACCATAGAATTCTTAATTGCTCTAGGTCCCAGTTAGATCCCCTTCTTCAATATTCTTATCTGTAGCTTAAGGATTCTTAAGTGCCCTTTTGCTCAGATTCCATCCACTCCATCAAATCAAGCCTATACATAGCCTTAGAAGGTCACCTATCTTGCCCTTAGCACATTTTCATCTCTGAGCCTTATTTCTTAGTTCTGTTTGCCTAGAGAGTTGACTCCATTGCCCAATATTCTGGTAGATCCTTCTAGTTTACCTTGAAATCTCTTTATTCCCTCCAATATTTTAAAATCAAACCCAAATACACAATCATAGCTAGCATAATATCTGTTACTAAAACAAAGCTAAATCATACGGAGAGATCCCTCTCTGGAGTTCAAGAAGGCTAGATCCTGAATTCCCAAAGCGGTTCTTGGTTACCCCTAGTGTTCTTAACTACAAAAATCCCCATCCCACAACCTGAGAATTACTAGGGTGATAATAGGCCTTGGGGGTATTATGATCCTTGGAGGAAACTCCCACAGCTAGAAGAGTTGACAGAGAAAATTGGATCGAGTACAAAGGTGTGGCAGGTGGGTTTTACCCTGCACCAATTGTTATGGTGCATATATGATGTGTATTACGGTTTATCTTATAATTTTGTTGAAGTAGCATACAACAATTTACATAGTGATATGAGAACCACTCTCTAGAGTATACATCGATTTTGTACACATGGCTTTTCAGTTGCTTTTTAAGATATATCATTGGTGATGATCACATGATTATAAAATGAACCATTAAGTTGAACTATGAAATTATTCCTCACAACACACACACACACATATTGATGAATTAATAATTTTTCTCATATAATTTTTTTAATCTATTTTGGAAAAAAAAAAATTATATATAATTATTTCTAAGAAGAACAAGAGAGAATTCCTTACCATATCTTTGTAAAACATATAATAGCAAGAAAATTAGTCTATTGAAATTTCATTTCCAAACATATTCGAGTAAAATGAAGATTAAAAGGAGATATTCATGGATTTACCTATAACATCACCTCATAATTAAGAATGTAAATGTACAATATTGATGATACATAGGTTAGGAGAAAATTAATCTATTGAAATTTCATTTCCAAACATATTCATGGAGTAAAATGAGGATTAAAAAGAGATATTTATGAATTTACTTATAACATCACCTCATAAAGTGTAAATGTACAATATTGATAAAATTTATTTATATATGATAAATAATAAACCTTTATCTCACATGTATCATATAATCTTATAAACAAACAATTGCACCGGGGGTGCAATCCTCAAAACTTTTAAACTGTCTAATGTATATGTTTTAAAATAACATAATTCGCCCGTTTTCCTTTTACATTAGCCTTTGGGCTATTTTAAAACACATGCTATTACATATAATAACAAAACAAAAAACTATTAAACCAAACCTATTTAAATTATTCGGGGCCTACATTACAAATTCCCAAAGTGAAATATTTGCGCATATGTTATATATGAGCCAATGGTTTAAATAACTATCGGGCGGTGAAACAAAACTTATAACAAAATATTAATAAAACTATATCATACGTCCAGACTTCAAAAAAAATAAACCCGATTTCAATCACAAATTCGCATTCCAAAATAGCCTGCTGATGTCACCCTAATTTGTGACGCGAAAACTTCATAGAATACGCCATATAAAAATTCGGGTCCGTTTTTTGGCTTTGCGTATGGAGGAAAACTGTGACGCGAAAATCAAATTAATTCCGCCCTATAATGTTTCGGGTCCAGAATTCCACAATGCAGACGGGCCAAAAAATAACGCGATCGAATCGCCTGCTTCCACGTGGATGGTTGATTTGGTTTGTGGTCTGTGGGACCAGGTTCTTCTAAATTAAAATCTCCCGTGTTTACTATTAAATTGCTCTGTTTCCAAAACAATACAACGCTCTGTTTTTAAGTGTGTAGGGACTATGATTTCAAAACCAAAATTGACTGTTCATCAGTTTTAGAAAGTGACTATTTGACAGAGCCATTCAAACAGATTTAGAAAGCGGCCAGAGGACAAGGTAGTTGAAATTAATATTTCAACATCCCTCATTCACTGAGAATACCCTCCTTGGTTCCTTCTTCGCCAAACTACGATGTGTTCATCAACAGTCATGAACCCGATGTCCGTTTCTTCACCAGGCATCTTCACGACAATCTTGTTTCCAGAGGATTGCGAGTCTTTCTCGACAGCATAGAATTGCAGTCCGGAAAATCCATACCTTCACAAATCAAAGACACAATTAAAGGAGCCTCTCTCATTATTACTATTTTCTCTCCAAATTATGCGCAATCGCAAAGGTGCCTCCATGAACTACTCCTTGCGTTGCTCTGTAAGCTGACCATTTTTGCAAAGGCATATAAGTGTCGTTGTACCGATGGCGGCCAAAGTGTCGCTATTGCGACGGATGCCTCCAAACGTCGCAATTGCGACACTTAGACATTGTGTCACAAACAAAGCATCGCTATTGCGAAGGATGCCTCCAAAGGTCGCAATTGCAACACTTAGACATTGTGTCACAATTGCGACGTTTGGAAGCAGCCGTCGCAATAGCGACGCTTTGGGGCATAGTGTCGCAATTGCAACGTCTTCCTCCAAACGTCACAATTGTGACACTTTGTCTAAGTGTCGGTATTGCGGCACTTTTCTCTAGACGTCGGTATAGTGATGGTTTCAGGTGAGATTGAAAAAATTTGGGGAAATTTCCGACATTTGGTCAAAAGTGTCGGAACCAAGTGTCAGAATTTCCCCCAAATGTACTAGTGAATTCTTCGTGAAGCCAGATTTCAAAGTCAAATTTTAGAGAGGGTGATAGTGGTGGTTGTTTTTTGGACGGTTCTCCTCTCTAGGGGTTTCGCTAATGTAAGGTAAAAACAAAATGAAGGCTAGTGGAGTCGCCAGGTGGATTTTCTTGAGATTTATGGTCCACCACCAATACTGACAAAAAAAATTTTAGGAAAATTCTTTTCTAGAAAAATTTTATGTGAAAATTTGCAAGAATGACTTAAAACTTAGTTCAAAAATTTGCTAGATTGTTGAGAAAGCTATAGTTCTATTTGCAAGTTATTCTGTTGATTTCCTATGTTTAGATGAAGATTTCTGAATCCCTAAGTTGTACTTAGTTTGTCACTGATTTTAGAGGTTGCATTATGACTTTGTGTTTTTTGGAAAGGCAAGTCAACAGGATAGTATGATTTATGAAATTTTTGGTTTTTTATAGAGTATTAGGCCTACTGGAGGCTAGTGGAATCGCCATGTGGATGTTTTGTTGTTTTTAGAGATATGTCTTTATGGTCCACCACCAATAACTGAGAAAAAACCAATCTAGGGATGTTTTTTGGAGTTTTTTGAGTTCCTATATGTAGCCTTGGGGTTTGTAAGATTTTCCTATAATTGAATCATCATTTTTCTAAGATGGTGAAAAAGCTAATTTCTACTCTTCGGACAATACTTTAAGTTTTCTAAGTTTGACTGAGACTTTGAGAGTTCCTAAGGGATACCTAGGATGCTTTGACTCAATGTCCCACCGTGATCGCCATTATGTTAGGGTCCCGTGATTTGGCAGATTTGCAAGCCAGGTGACAGGGTAACATCAAACCAACTTTGGAGCCCTAGGACCTAGTCTTCCTGGACTCAGAGAGGGCTCTCTCTATTATGAAAAGGATGTAAACTTGTTTGCTTTTTATGTATTTTATTTTAGGCTAGTTGTTAAGTATGTTTTGGTTTGTTTTAGGTTTTTTGAGGGAGAACTGATCAAAGGATAAATAGATAAAAATATTGTCAGATCAACTGGGCTATGGGGTCGAAAAGGTTGAGATTGTCTCAAATGGTGGACAAGGTATATTGCAGGGCCGATTTGGTCGAGATAAATTGATTCTTTGGGTGTAAGTGAAATGAGATGGACACTAAGTTTGTGAGAGATAAAGGGGTTTTAAGCATAAATAGTTTTACAGCAAACATTCATGTGGTAGGGCTAACCATTAATCACTATAAATGAAACTCAAACTGATAGATGCATAAAATAAACATTCAGGTGATACATAGAAGTATAAGACCCTCTAACTTTGGGAAAATCACCTTCAGAATTTTGGGAAAACAAATAAGACAAACAAACAACTCAATCTATGAAGAGGGAACTCCTAAACATCATATTTTGAACTATTGGGAAACTTTGAAATAAGACTGCAGAGCATGGGCAAAGGGAAAGATCGAAACAAGACCTCTTTGACTTAACTATACAACCAATACTTCAAAGAGAGATTTCAGAGATGATGTTTTGGTTAGCTATGAGTAAGCAGGGCATACCGTGAATCATACTAGATAGCATACATAATAACCATTAATGAAACTGATAACAAGTTCTTAGGGTATCAAAGAGCAGTTAAGAATTCTTTGACATAACCAAGAAAGAAGAAAAACATAGAAGCTGTAATGAATCAGGAAACTTGAGGTGCCTCCATGGGCATGTCTCAAATCTATTCTTTACTGACCTACAGCAAGCAAGAAGCATGAAAACATGTATGATAAACTAAGGAAACATAACAGATAAGGAACACAATACCATTCACCAAGCCATGGAATCCTACAAACAGTCCTCCTCCACCATCCAAGTCAAACAAGAAATCATCCACTTCATGAGACAAAGTATTTCTTCAAATCTTGTAATACTATGTATTGCTCTATAACATCAAGTTTAGCCTCTTGTTACAATTAATTCTCTTGGAATATATAGGCCAAAGAGAAAGAAACTATCCTAGAGCATCTAGAAGGCCATTGGCCTAATACAAATATCTGATTTTGTCCTTGAGGCTTTGCAAAGCCCAAGGCACAAAATATCTTCAAAAATATCTATTTAAGACAAAAATAGCAAGAAAATTGACTTCTAATCTCTGACATAGGGTTAAAAATAGCTAAACGCACATTTGGATGGCCACCTTCAGAAAATTGTTTTTTAAGTCAAAATGCTACAGGAACGTAGCAGCAGAAAGAAGCTTGTTTTCCAGACAACTTTTGAGGGACCTCCCGATGTTGAAAAGAGGCCTGTGATAGCTCGTTGGAAAGCCCTAGATGTATAGTTTTTGGAACTAATTGATTTTTCTCAAAATGATCCCTGGAAGTCCTTCAAAAGGTGGACTGAGTAAAAAAACTCAGGAGGGTCTCATCTGCTAATATGTGAGGCAGAAAGGTGAATTTTGACTGATTTTTGCCTCTTTGGGGGACCAAAACATCTCATTTTAATCTAGAAACTTGTGAGTAGCTGCCCAAAAATTTAATACATCCAAACAAATGACTTTCATGAGCTGAGGATGCTCCTAGCACCCATGGAATCACCTAGACAAAATGTGCAATTAGGGCCAAAAAACACAAAAAACAAAATCTTGTCAAAATTTGCTCAATTTTGGCGAGCAAGCCCCTTATGGGTTCTTAGAAACATGTAAGGAATCAGAGGCCAAGATTTCAAGCCTAGATATGCATTTTTCCACTTTTTTTACCGGGCGCCTCTTTCGGGCAGTTTTGAGCCTTTCTTGAGCAAGTTTGAGCTTTCTTCGGGCAAATTGGTTCAATTTCTTGTAGTGCCCGGTCATCTTCCTCTGCAGATCCAAGCCTTTGTTTTATTTCTCTAATTTATCCTCCAAATTCTTGTTGGCTCTTTCAAGCCATGATTCTTTATCATTTTCTATTTCTTGGACGAGCAATTGTGTGAGAGGATAAGATCGAACAAGGGCTGCTTCTTCTTCCTTCTGTTTCTCCAAAGCCTTCCTAAGACCAATAGTCCTAGGCCTTTTTCTTACTAGCTAATCTTCTTCTTCAGTATCATCAAATTCGCCCATATAATCTTCAAGCTTGACTTGTGCTTTGTATGCTTCCCTTTGGTATTTGAATGCCCGGGCCTCATAAATTTCCATTTGCCCACTCATTTGTTTATTTTGCATTTGTAGAACATGTATGAGGTCCATTGACCTTTCTAGATCAGTTTCCAAGTCATGGATTTGGGCTTCTCTGTTTTGCAAAAGAGCCTCAAGAATTCTAGCTTCATCATCTCCAGCATCACTGTCTATTTGTGTGATGTCAAACTCCCTTTCTTTTTCATGACTACACTCCTGTTGTTCATCCTTTTCTTTACCCTTACCTTGGATAGATTTCTTTGTCCTTTTTCTCTTTGGCAATTCAGAAATACTCTTCTTAGGCAATTTTCCTCTACTCCTTAGCGCTCTAGTGACATTTCTAGTCACTGCTGGAGTGATTTTCTTCTTTGTGGATTTGGTGTTTTTAGGCTTCACCACCTTTTGAGGAAGAGTCATGGCCCCTTGCCTAGGAGAGGCAGCTAGCACATGCCCTTGGTTGTGTTGAGGAGAAGAGAGAGGAGGTTTTATTACTTGGACTTGTTCAACTTGATTTTTTACATCGTTGCCTTCATCATCATCTGCTTTACTGCCCTACTCACTGTTTTGATTTTGTTTGGGGCTGCCAGATTCACCTTTATCACTGTTTTGAACCTCTTGACATATGTTTCCTTCAACCTCATCAGTGCTTTTTAGAAAATGTTCTTTAGGGCTGTTAGCTTCATCATCCTTTTCTGCTACTTGACCATCTTTACTGTCTGCTTGTAGACTGCCTTGTTTACCCTCATCACTGTCTTGAATTTTTTGAGGGCTGCCTTCACTGTGACTGTATTCTTTAGACTCTGTGTGTGGGCTGCCACCATGGTCACTTTGCATGCTGTCACCTCCCTCACTATATTTTTTAGGATTGTTTTGCTGTTCATCATCACTACCCTGCTTAGAATCTTCATTATTCCCCTGAGGATTGTCCTCCTGATCACTGTGTTGTTGATGGTCACTTTGTCTTTCATCACTGCTTTGGACCTCTTCCCTTTGCTCTTCATCACCACTAGCTTGCTGCTCTTCATCCTCACTATTTCCTTGCTCATTTTCACTGTTCTATTTCTCTTCATCATCACTATTCCCTTGCTCATTTTCACTGCTCTGTTTAGGGCTGCTTTGCTTTGCATCTTTACTACTTTTTTGAGTGCCCCTATGTTCCTCATCGCCACTAACCTCATGCATCTTTCATAAGACTGCTCTTTTTCACTATTAATACTGGGTGATGTTTACCTTTGAGGAGTATTTTGACTTGATGGAGGAGAGACATAGTGACTGGAGGGTGAGGAGGATATGTGAGATGGGTCATGAGGTGAAGAGGTAGTGACAAAATATGGATGAGAAATGAAAATATCCCAAGACACTCCTTTCTTTTCAAGTTGGTGAAGGATGATGATTTTGATGAGAGAATGATGGAAAAGACAAGCTTTTTGCTAAGCAAGAGGTCTCTTTTGAAAAAGGGAGGACATCTTGTCTATGCTTTTACAGAGGAAGAAAGGGAGAATTAGCAACTGAGTCCTTGTGAAATGCATGAGAAGCCTGATGTGATAGGAATAAATCCGGGAAAACCTCCCTTCACATGTGAAATACTTCATGATAACTCTCATGAGGTAGCATAGCTGCTCAATAAGTGAGAAAAAGGAAATATAGCTTGGAAAGCATCCTGATGGTCTGGTTTTAAGAAAGGTTTATAGTGATTTAGATCCAGATATGCTTGTTTGAACCACTTTTCTCCTATATAGGGGATCTTAGTTGCTTTGGAGACAGCCCTAGGAGTGAGTTTAAAGTCCAAACCTGCTAGGTGGACATGTTTTCCTTGCAGCCTTAGGGTGAAAAGTTGTGTTAAGGGAGGGTAATTGGTGACCTCCTGGACTTTTTGGCAAAAATCAAGGTAGCCCACCTCATGGAAGTTAAAAAGAACCGAAGGGGAGTCATTAATTTCCTAAGTTGTAACGGGCTCAAATATTTTGTGAAATCCACCCTTGTTGACTTTATTTGGAGACATAGCTTTGTTTTAGGCTTTCTTTCACTCTTTTATCAAAACAAGTCTTTCAAATGAACTAAAAATAAAACTCCTCCTTCAACATTGTATCTCTTTCTTAACTAGCAACCAGGTTCTTTTTAACGAAAATAGTTTTCCTTCCTAAGAACTGTGCCTTTTCTGCTTTGAAAATACTGAGTTCTCCCTTTTCAAAAACTATGCCTGGCTTCTTAAGAAAAACAAGGCTTTCAACTGATAATGATCCCTTTCTCAAAAACTGGATTTTTTCTTCTTACTCAACAACAGGCCTTTTGCAACCAGACAATAGTCCTTTTTCATCAATCACTGTTTTGTTTCCTCTTTGTAAACATGGTGGTTTTTAGCATAAACAGTGTTTTTGCCTTCAATGGGACTGTGTCTTTTTCTTAATAAAATGACTCTTAACACCTCCCAAACTCATAAACTTAGGCAAAGAAAATCAGTAAATACCTCTTGAAAATGTATGGCTGCTTTTGGAGATGAGTTCACGGGGCAAAAATCTTCTTTAAGGTGAATTGGAGGTTGTTTGAGCGGTGCTACGCTCTTGTGCACAAGCGCATAGCACCTGCACGCCATCGTGTGTTGTCAGGTTGGGCCCTGGGTGCCCTCTGAACGCCGGGCAGGTGAAAACCACAGGCAAGTTGTGCAAATCTATAAGCACGTCGCGCTGTGTGTAAACTGCTATGTAAAGACGCTACAGGTGCATCGCGTCTTCAAAATTCTTGCCAACTGCTTGTCCGGGGTTTGAAAAGAGCATTCCTCTTCTGTCCGCTTGTAAAATGGAAAGTGGACTTGAACTTTGAGATCCTTTATGGCTCTTTTTAAAACATTTTGAAACACCTTTTCCATCCTTTTGGTGATTTCTCACTTTTTGCTTTTGTGTTTGTAAAGACAAATGGTTTTCTCTATTTTTTTTTAGGGCTTGCCTTTTACCAATTTCTTTATCCCTTTTTGAAAGGTGTCTCCTTTGAAGATTAAACTTTGTGCCATGAGTATGCTTCTTACTGAGAGATACACAACAAACATACTATGCGTAGTTTATGACAACTTCTTTGAAACAAGTGTTATGTTTGTCATTTGTTCAAAACACTGTATATCTCAAACTTGTCTAATAATGACACCTTTCTTCAACCTCAGTGTTAACAATGGAAAACTGACCATCTGCTCATTTTGAAGGAGGTCATCTACAACTGTGGGAAGTGGGCACTCTACTTATTATGAAGGAGGCCTTGTTTGAAAAACTGCATGGGTGCTTTATGTATACATTAGGCTTTCAACCTCTTACAGTTTTCTAAGGGCCTGTCTTTGTTTTGTAAATGAGGAATGTTTTTTAAACAAACTAGCTTTGTAACTTCTCTAGTTTATCATTTGCAAAATTTCTCTTTAAACAGAACCTTGCTCAACCTTTTTAATCAAATGAAGAAGTTTCTCTTTAACCCTTGAACCTTGTAACTGTCATCTGATGTAGGTACTAAGCACAAAACTGCTTGTTTTCTCTGTTGCTTTTTTAACTAGACCATTTAGGGGTAAAATGTAATCTTTCCACTTGTCATTTTTTAATATCTTGAAACAACTATGGGCCCTCTGCTTAAAACTGCCCATTACTGACAAGTTTTTTTTCAAACAATGTCAATATTTGATGAATTTTGACCCTCTGCTTATTTGAAGGAGGTCCTCTTAAATATAGAAACTTCATCTATCTCAACACTGTACCTTGTTGTGTAATATATGTCTTTGCTTTGTACTATGTCACTGTGAAGTTTTCCTTTAGGGAGTATATACTGCAATTGGTACATGGGGAAGGCTTCACTGCTAGACATCTTTAAAACAACTCTTCCCTTGACTATATTTTCACAGGGTGAAGTGAAATTGTTTGTGATAGTCCTTCAAAGCTTAGTTCATGATAAGGTATAAGGAGTAGCTTTTCTTCATTATACCCTCACCATGATGCCTAATTTACTTTTAAAACTCTTTTTTCTAGAAGACTACCACTGTTGGTTGTATGAGGCTGATTTGTAGGGCTGGCCATAATCTGCACTTCTTCTGACTTCCATAGTAAACTGACACAGCATGAAACTTTCTCTTGAGGTGTTCTTTTTTCTCACACTCTTCTTGGTCATCAATCAGTACATCCCTGCAGAGATTTAAAAACAGATGTTTTTGAAGTTTTGAGGGCTTCTTTGATGTTTCATGGGGATCATGCCTAATCTAAACATATTTCTTCAGACAGGGAAACTCCTTCATTTCCTGATTTGAACATTCATGAGCCTTGCTAGAAACAAAACAAAGTGACCTCTTTGATGGTGCATGACCTAGGGATAGACAAGGGTTTTGGCTTTGGCAAATAACAAGATATGATGGATGACTAATATTGAAGACAGAGTTTTTTTGGCTTGAAACAGTCTCGCCAAGGAATTTTCCCTAAAACACCACCACCTAGACCTACATACTTTGTCATGGATTTTGAATGGCTTCTTGGGCATGAGTAGGTTATCACATGACAAAGTGATCAGTGAGAGAGGGGTAGACACTTTGTTAAATGTTGGACAGTGAGTTGCATGAAAAACAAAGGATTTTGATGGTAGAGAGGCAAACTTATAACAGCTATAGACAGGAAGGCTTTGCGGAATTGGGATAGGTAGGAAAAATGAAGGGTTTTTCTTATTATAGGCTGAAGGAGAGGGGTAGGAAGACAAAAATTTGTTTGAGGTGTTTTCTAGATGACAAATTGGCAGATATAGATTAGTTTCTAGAGAACTCAGCCAGGGAATCTAGTCATCAAAACAGGTAAAAATACTGATGACTAACATAGGGGTTGAGGTTTCAGCAACCTCTTTCTTTATTTCAATCATATCATTTGACATAGTCTTTAATACTTTTTGAAGACCTTCAAGATCAAATGGATCTTTCGAGACCTTCTTTTTTGAATCTTGACTAAATTTCATTTTCTTGGATTTCTTGTCTTCTATCTCTGAACATTTTTCTAATGCTAAGATTATTTTATCTATGACAAGAGCTTCTTTCATTTTCTCTAAAAGGGTATCTTTACCAGATCTATCTACAAAAAAAGATATATTAGAAGGCAAATAAGAAATACACTATTCTATTTGTACATCAACAACAGGTTTGGAAGCAATTGGCATTTTGTTTAATAACTTGTTAAATCTGGAGTTGAAATCTTTGATCCTTTCCCCTGAATTTGTTTTAAGATTGGAAATAGCATTCATTAGGGATGCAATAGTTCTATCATCTCCAAATTTTGCAAGGAAAAATTTCTCAAAAGTTGCCCAATCAGCAATAGATCCTGCTGGAAGTGAAAAGTACCAGGATCCTGCAGATCCTTGTAAAGTATAAGGAAAAAATATAACTACAATATCTTCATGAGAAACTCCATTTAGATTCATGGCTAACATAAAATTATTGATATGTTCTTTGACAGGAAGACCATAATCTGGATTATATTTAGGTAACCATTTTTTTGGATGATCCGGAAGAGGATTTGGATCGGCTATTAATACAGCACCAGGATTCGTCCAAGGTCAATTAGCCGTAATTGGATTTGAAGTTTGTGAAGATATAGAAGTAGATCCAGAAGTAGGAGGAATGAACGAAGAACTTACAACTGGAACAGTACTACTTGTAATAGCACTGATTGTTTCAGTAGAGGAAATGGAAGACTGAGAAGATGTAGATTGAGTAAGAGGATGTGAAGAAGTAACTGGAGGGAAATTTGATGTGACTTCAATTGTATCTGACTTAGATTTGGATATAGAGACTTTTTTGCGAAATGATTCAATTGGAAATTCAAAAGGTGGAATTCCAAGTTTCTCACTTTTAGATGTAGTTAATATCCCAGTTTCTCTAAATAGAGAAGTAACACTTTCCTCAGAATCTTCTGGGTTAACAGGATTTTCAGCAGAAATAGATATTCCTTCTGATTTTTTAATTAAAGACTGAACTTTGGGAGACTCGGGAGTGAATTATGAAGCAGATGGCTATCGAGATACTTCAGGAGATGATGGAAAGGTTTCTACTATTTCCGATTTCTGAGTTGGTGATCTAGAATGTGATTGGGAAATTGTAGAATGCTTTTGGGGAGATCAAACCTTATGAGGGCTTCTAGTTTGAGGTTTAGACTTATATTCCATTCATATTCGCCCTCCTTCTAGCGCCAAAAATGTTGAGGCCTCAGAAATCTGTGGAAAAAACAAAGGGGGATAACCACCCGGTCCATACCTCAAGACAAATCCTTTTCTGTTTGGGATAGTGGCTCAGACTAGATATAATGGGACCAATTTCCCAGAGTTGGGTTTTTTTCTTTGATTATTGGGTTTCTCTCAAAGTATTTTCATAAAGAATTACTAAAAACTAAAACTAATTTATTCTAAAATGCAAAACTTTGAATTTAAGTCTAATTTAATCTAACCTGGGGTAGTATTAATTTGATGCGATCTAGAATGATATATATTAAATTTGTGATGATGAAGATCATCGCAGATTTAATAGAATTATTACTTTGTAAGATGATTCTCTTGAAAAAATAGTTAATCAAAAGAAAATGAGAAATATATCACATATATCTGATGATCATATATAAAACAAACCAATTTCTATCTTTATATCGTACAATAGTGCAACTAATATTTAAGACAAAAACAATTGATTTCATATATAATTCATGAAATATGGATTCATCATTAATATTCAAAAACAGAATTAGCATACATGATAATAGTACCAGATGTGTACTGCTCTGTTCATATGATCAGTGATAATAGGCCACATTCAACTCTTCTATCAATAAGTCTTTCAAAGAATAAAAAAGTGCATCAACAGTGATCAACAAAATGATATATAACTGAAAAGGTCGTGTTCCATTATTTTATCAAGGCATTCACAAACTTACCTACAATTAAGCATTATTTGCAAATGTTCTAAATAAAATTCTGTACTCTGAGTCTAAATGCATGAGAAGGGTTTAAATACTAAACTAACTACAAACTAAAATTAAATTATTACAAAAATGTGGAGGAGGTTTCAAACAACCTTTCTCTTAAAACTTAACTTAAACAATAATCTAGGAACTTTGGACTAACAATCCTGAATTTGCGAATCCTGCCCTTCTTTCTGAGTGTGATCACAAAGTTGACAAATATCTAGCATTGCTTTAAGCTGAGCTGGCTGTGATATCCGTGACCGAATCCGTCCCTTGAAAATAGCATTTGAGATTATTGACTGAGATCTTTTTCCCGAATCTGTAAGAGACTAAAGAGTTTGATGTTGATGGTAAGGTTTGATCAGAAAATTCCAGTAATTTTCTTGATCAAACTTATTAACTTTTTTGATCATTTCCTCTTGTGTATCTGCTCTATGTCTCCATTTTATTTCTACTTCCTTTTTTCCTAAAAACACATCAGACGTGTTTTCTTTAAGAAGTTATGTTTTAAGCAATTGATCGCATATAGACTGAATAATCTCATTTGATTTCTTGGACGTCTTGGTCGTTGCTTTCTCTGCTTGATTAATTTGTTCTCTCCATTATGTAAATAACAATTCTTTTTGAAGCTTACCTATTTGTGGTAGATTAGCTTGCTTTCTTGTATCTGAAATTTGCCACTGAATGTGTTCTTCGATTTTCTTTTCAAGTCTTTCACATTCCAATTTCTGAATTGTTGTTTGTTGAATCATTATCTTATTGGAATCACAATAAGAATCAATCATGGAAGCTTGGTGACAAAACATTTCTTGTTCTTTCTTTAACATAGTGTTTACATCAAGTGCTTCTTTGATGAATTGTTCTAACTGTGGTTGACTCTGTAATTTAGCCATTGCTCTTTCCAGGTGTGCTTGCTTTTCATTAAGCTCTGTCTGAGACTTCAATTTGAGGCTTTCAATATCTTGTGAAATTGAGTTGTGCTTATTTTGATCTGCTCAATGGACTTGGATTTCTCTTCATTTAAAAACTGTTCTAATTATTGTACTCTGGCTTCCTTTTGTTTCAACAATATTCTAACCTCAGTAGCTTTATCAATAGTAGCGGTGGCATATGCCCCTATATATTGTGATAACTTGGTTAGATGTTCAGTGGGATCATTTGAGGAATCCTTCCAAATTACATTAACTGATTCATCTGTTGGTTTTGGACTTGTTTCATCAATCCTTCTTCTTTTATTCCTTTTAACCATAGCTTTGTAGCTAGGACTGTAGAAAATTTCTAATGACGAAATATCTTCAATCTGCAGAACTATCTCATTTGTAGGGTAGGCCGGTATGATTTCTTTGTCATGCACTGCTGGAACTCTTTGTAGCGGATTGACAGTCTCAACTATTTTTTGTGAAGGTTCTGGTGTTTTAAAATTTGATGTTTGATAAATATTGGGATTTTATTTGGAAGTCTTTATTGCTTCAGAAAATTGTTCCCATTCATTCATTAGATATTTTACTTGAGACAGCTTGGATTGATCTAACATGCTATGAGTATGTTGAATTATTTCCGAATTTGATTTTTTCCCATTGTTCTTTGTTTTCTCCAGCACTTCTATCTCTTGAAGAATTTGGTCAATTCTTTAATTTTCTTTCTTAGATTCGGATTCCTCATATTGATCCAAATTATCAGACTACTGATGTGATTGACCTGATTCATTTTCAAATATATCTTTCATTTCATCATCTATACTAACACTTGGAGTGTGTTTTTCATCTTCAATAGTCAACAAATTCAAAGGAACATTTTGTTGATCAGTGGTTGTCATTGATGTCAACCCAAGAAACACCAGGGGCTACCCCAATATTGCATGGGAATTTTTACCTACCAAATTACTATATTTTGGTGAAGAATTCTTTTGATGGTTTCTTCTTGTCGAGATGTTTCCGTTGATATATGGCACGCCACGTAATTCTTCACGATTTGAGAGATATTCATGTTTGAAGTTTGTAACCCCATTTACTGGGATAAAAACCCATGGGGTTGTGGCATGGGTCATTGAAATTTTTAAGCTCCTAAAATCCCTCCCGTGTTAACTTTTTGAAGCCCCTCTCAACTAAGAATTTATATAAATTGTGATCCTCATACCCTCCTTATGCAAGGGATTCCACCATCTGAAACAGGGCATCGTGGAATTTTCGCTCTGACTTTTTTTCTATGAAGCGTCAGAAGCTAAAAATTTTATGAGGCGAAGCTAAAATACTGAGGAAGCTCCTGTGAAAATTTCAGATCAAGGTGCGCAACATTTTCGGAGATATGATCTGTGGAAGTCAGTGTTTTTGCAGGCTCCTGAAATTCATCTCAAAGAAGTGACCTTGGGAAAATCATCATAACTCTCTCTCTGAGTATCGGATTGGAATTCTATAAAAAGTGGAAGATAGTGCACAGGCTTTAGTTTTCTCTCTATCAATTTTAGAGCCTAATGAAAAAACAGTGACACGTGGCATGCCGTACAAGTTCGCTCTACTGAAACAGTCCATAATTAGGGTATTATGAGAGATTGGGCATAACTCTCCCTTGAAGAATCCAAATTGGGTCAAACCTGTGGCATTGGGAAGAAGACTCTAATTAATACTAGAGGACCCAAAATCAGATATTGGGGATCTAAAATAACAGAGATACACCAGATTCAATATCGAGCTCCTAGAAGGAAAGAAAAAGCTAGATCATGTGTTGTCAAGGGCTGCAAAGGACTAGATTTTCTAGGGTAGCAAAGCAAAGTGTTGAGCAGTGGAAAAGGTATGAAATAACTGTGTGTTTTCTCATTATTTTACTTTAGACATAATCCTTTTTACCTTAGAAAGATTATTTATTACAAGAATTATCGTATAATTGGAAAGATTTATGTTTATTGTAAAAATATGACTAAAGATTGCTTTTTGTTGATAAAAACAGGAATTAGGCAAGGTGAACAGCTATACCAAAGGCAAGGCTGAGATAAATGCAAATGTTTTTCCTCCATCGTTAGACCAAATCCTGCCAAAGACAAGGAAATCTGAACACATCGCTAAGAAAAGGCAGGGGACAGCTCAGCTTCGGTCAAAGTAAATCATGTGATAACTAAAAGAAGGGAAGTGAATCCCTCAGGATCCTTCGATCCTGAGGGATCACTATTCAAGCCTCATCTTATTCCTTGTCTTGTCCGTCAGAGTCTGATATATAATGCAACGCCTTTAGTGATTGGGGGATCGAAGATTCTTGATTCAAACCATTCTTTTGTAATATTGTGTTTTATTGACTCTCGGCTTTAGAGAGCGGTCTCTGTAATACTCTATGCTCGATTAATATAAAAGACGTGTTTCATTTCATCTCTCAAGTTCTGAAGTAACCCAGCAGTGTTTCACTAGTGCTAAGGGCCCGGCCCTGGTGGAATTACCCTGCTGTTTGTATTTCTATCCTTTGCTTACTGTTGTGTGAAATTTGTGTTTAAATTCATTACGATTACAGAGTTGATTGATTGTTGTTGGATTGAATTCGGATTCGTTGTGAGAGTTAACGAATTTCACTGCTATTCTATCATTTGCAAGAATCGTATTTGCTGTTTTATTTATCTTGCTATCTTTATAAAGCTTTGTTGTTCTATACTTAATTCTAGTTGTTGTTCTATTGGTTTATGATTCTTTCTGATTGACTGTTTCGTAGTGTTGGCTATCAACAGGATTGAAGTATCAAGATTAGCTGCCTGATTGCGTTAAGTTTAGAATTGTTGTTCAATTCATGTTTGCTATTCCATTCCTGTTTATTGTTCCTTTCTTATTCGTAGATTCAGATTAGCAGATAGATTGTTTACAGTTGCTGTGTACACATACGAATTACAAGTTGTTGTTCCTTTCCAACTTCTGTTACTAGAAGAAGTTATTTTAAGTTATTTTCATCAGCAAGTAGTTCAAGTTTGATTTCATTTTGATTGCTTAAAGAATAGGACCACCAACTGTAGAGGACATTGTTTATTCCTTCCAAGTTCCCAGATTGGTTATCTTGTCTCAGTGTGATTTCAGTTGCATCGATTTCTAAGGGAATGAGTTATTGCTACTGTATCCCTGATTGATGTTTTGCAGATTGATGTAGTTAAGATTTCAGAGCGTTTCCATTCATGTCACTGTAATTAGATTTATTTACAAGCATCCATTTACTCTTGTATCTAGAATACTGTACTACATCTTCATAGCATTACTCTTAGTTAATTGCAGCCTCAGACAGAGTACACTCTTGAAATAAAAATTCGCTCCCAGATTGATAATTAATGTAGGCTAATTAGGTGTTTAAAAGATACCTTTTTATGCTCCAACATTTTGTCGTCGTTGCCGGGGAGAGTGTTTGCCATTTCGAATGAGTGATGCACAATTGATTTTCTTCTTCTTGCGAAGAATTGGGTATTAAAGATGGAAGGTAAGAACCTGCGCACCGAGCAAGAAACACACTTGCTCACAGCCCGCTTCACAGTAGAATTAGGTAAGCTTCTTTCTTTAGGTAGGAATGAAGGCTTGTTTTCTTGAATGAATAAACCAGCTAAGCCAAACAAAATTCCTCCTAAAATTGAAAAACCTAAGGGACCGGTGACCCTTGGGCTGACAACTTTTATTGACTAAATCCTTAAAAGGACTGAATCTCAGCCATCAGTAGGACCTAGGACAGTTATCTCTAGACAGCCTACTAGTTCCCTTCAGGCCACAGAGTAACCATCTGAAGCCTTTGTTGAGATACATAGTCAAACAGTGGGAATTGAGCAAGATTCCCAAGAAATTGAGAATCCCTGCATAATTTCCCCTCAAGAAGGTAACTCTAGTAATCTCCGTGAAGGAGAAGGGGAAACAGGAGAAGCAGAAGAACCAAAATCTCCTATTGAAATAGTCCAAACAGTAAGCAGTCCAGATAAGGGAAGTGCTGTTAAACTCGTTCAAAACCAAGGTCCTGAGTCACCTCAAACAGTAGGTCAACAAGGAATACTTATTGTTCCAGACCAGGGAAGTGTTGTCAAGGCCATTCCTACCACTTCTATTCATCCTAGGAATTCCCTTGAGATCCCAGAAGTATATTGGCACATCTTTGACCAAATGGCCCAGAATCAAAACCAGAACCAGCAGACACCCCAGCAAACCTCTACGCTGCAATATCCTATAGTAGATACTGCAGTTAATGCACCTATGAAATCCATTCCCCTTCAACATATTCGCACATTTCATGGCTTAACATCAGAAGATCCAGATGCATTTTTGTTTGAATTTGATGTGTTATGCAGGGGGTATGATTATACCACTGATCCCCAAAAATTAAAACTATTTCCTTCCACATTAAAAGGAACAGCCTTACAATGGTTTATGGGGTTAGGTGGGGGTGTCATAACTGATTGGGATCAGATGAAAGCTACGTTTTTAAATAAATATCAATATTATTGCAGGTCTCGGGAACTAAAAGATGAAATATTCCAAATGACAGCAAAACCAAATGAAACCCTGGAATAATATGTGGAACGGTTTCAATACAATCTTCAGAGATCTCCTTATGCATCCTTACCCTTACCTAATAATGTGCTAAAAACTACATTAATTAGGGGAATGAAAGATCAATGGGTTGAAACATTGAATATTATGGGAAAAGTTGATATATATTAGGAAAGCTATGCTAACATCATTGATTTGTGTATCAGGAGTTCGAGGGGCAACACAAGGCTAAAATTAGCAGAACGTGATATGATTACAAGGGACAACAAGACCTCCATGAAGGTGTAACTCGTGCAGAGATTGGAAGCCTGCTGGAAGATTTTAAAACAGATATACTAGGGACTCTAACAATGCCGTTTGACACTATGCAAGCCAAACAAAAGCAAGCAGAAGCAGAGCAAAATTTGGCGATATTTTGTCCTAAATGCAGGAAGAAACACAGCCACAAAGAGTGCCCACTGGATGTAATCAAAGTTTGCGCCATTTGCATGAAAGATCACCATATAGAAGGATGTCCCTCGCTTCCTGGCCTAAAATCAGTTTATAAGGAGGTAGAAGAAGAATCAGAAGTGGTATGTCTACTTAATCAGCGCCGACAATGGCAGCCACGACAATCAAGTATGCCAACTGATCCATTTTCTTCTTTTCAGCCTCCTCAATACAATGCTCAGCAATATAGTGGAATGTGGAAAAATCAACCACCTTTCCCCAATTGGTCACAACAGCCATTCCCTACATCAACATGGCCGAACCAAACAAATCAAACTAATTGGCCAAGTTTTCCTTTCTGCCCACCGTTTTGGCAAAACAATACTTATCCAACACAATGGTCCCCCTCTACTTCGCAGAGTTAGGCCTGGAAGTCAAACTGGCAAAGACCTACAAATCAGCCAGCTGGAACAATCCCTCTCTCTCAACCTACACTGCCAGCTCCCTATACAAACCCCCAGACCAACTTAAGACCACAACTCCCAGCCCAGCCCAACCCAAACCCAAACAATAGGCCAGTTCAGTCTGTCCAAATAATGGAACCCCCAGAATTAGAAACTGAACTGAGGGAGTGTAATGACCTTCAATTAAGGTCTGAGCACATAGTAGAAACAGAGAGAAACAAAAATGTTCATATTGAAGATCCATTACCTGTAGAACAAACGTTACAAAAAGAGAAGGAGGTTCAACAACAAGTAACAACTTCCTCTCCACCATTCCCAAAACAATTAATCATACCACGCCCATTAGAACATCCTAATTTTTATCTTCTAGGAGAATAAAAAAAAAAAATTATAAAAATCCCTCTCCTCCAATCTTTCCAAGACATCCCTATATATGCAAAAACCATTAAGGAATTATGCGTAAAGAAGCCAAGAGGAGAACAACCACCAATCCACCTATCCAAATAGTCGGTACTTTATCTGACCTATTATCAGGAATGGAAACACCTGTAAAATATGAAGACCCGGGAAATCCCATAGTGACAGTGCAAATCCATGGGCAATTGTTTCCAAACGCCTTAGTTGATTTGGGAGCAGCAATCAATATCCTAACAACCACCACCTGTCAAAAACTTGGCATTACATTGCTAGAACCAACAAAAACCTTATTGGAATTGGCCGATCGATTGGTAGTCAAACCAGAGGGTACACTACAAGATGTAATGGTATCTATGGATTCTTGGGAATACCTTGCTGACTTCCTGGTTATCAATCCAAAGAACCGGCTAGATGGACACCTGTTAATATTAGGTAGACCTTGGTTGGCAACTGTCGATGCTTATATTGGATGCTAACAAGGCAACATGACAATAACAAGGGGAAATTATGTCAAGAATTTAGCTTTATATCCCCCAGCCCAGCCAAGCCTATCAATAATCAAAACAAGAAAATAACCTGTATCATATCTTATGGAAAATATGAGATCACCTCTAACTATAGAAGATGCTCTTGATTTTAAAGACCAAACAGAGGATGATATCATCAATAGTTTTATTAATAAACCACAAATCAGATCCCATCTACAATGTCACATGATCAAGGCAGCATTTGATAATAAGGAAGAAGAACATCCTATGAAAGACATTCCTGATCAAGTAATACCCACTACTTTTGTGTACAATAGTAATATTGTAGAAATTGAGCCAGGAAAAACTCTAAAAATTAACAAAAATCTGACTGTTGAAAAAGAAGAAAAGTTGGTCCAATTATTACGGAAATACAAAGCAGCCTTTGCATGGGATTACCTAGACATGAAGGGAATTGACCCCCAATTGTGTACACACCACATCTATATTGAAAAATATGCGAGACCCATTCGCCAACCCCAAAGAAGACTAAACCCTCCCCTTAAAGATATTGTGAAAGCTGAATTACAAAAGCTATTGGGTGTTAATTTCATCTACCCAATATCTGATAGCAAGTGGGTCTCTCCATTATTATTGGTACCAAAGAAGAACGGAAAGTGGAGAATATGTGTAGATTACCGTGAACTTAACAAGGCAACCCAGAAAGACCACTTTCCCCTTCCTTTAATTGACCAGGTATTAGACACACTGGTAGGAAAGAAATTCTTTTCCTTCCTCGATGGCTTCAGTGGGTACAATCAAATCCAGATTGCCCCTGAAGACCAAGAAAAAACTACCTTTACCTGTCCATGGGGGACATTTGCCTACCAAGTCTTACCCTTTGGCCTATGCAATGCCCCTGCTACATTCCAAAGGGCCATTCTTAGCATCTTTGCAGATTTAATAAATGAAGGGCTTGAAGTATATATGGATGACTTCACACCTTACGGGGATGATTTTGAGCCAGCATTAGAAAATTTAGAAAAGGTGTTGCAAATATGTATTGACACTAGGCTTTGTTTAAGCCATGAAAAGTGTCATATGATGATGACCGAAGGAGTTATCTTAGGGCACTATATTTCAGCAGCTGGAATTCAGGTGGACCCAGCTAAAATTCAGATAATTTTGTTAATACCCACACCCACCACACAAACAGAGGTACGTAGATTTCTTGGATTTTCTGGTTATTATAGGAGATTTATAGAACATTATTCTCGAATAGCTGCACCTTTATATGCACTAACTGGAAATGTTGATTTTATTTGGACAGATAAATGTGACAATGCCTTCAACGATCTGAAAATGCTTGTTTCAACAGCCCCAGTGATGAGGGGCCCAAATTGGAATTTTCCATTCCAAATTTCATCCAATGCCTCAGACACAGCAATTGGAGCAGTGCTTGGGCAGGAGGAAGACAAAAAACCATATGTAATCTATTATATTAGCAAAAATCTATCCCCTGCTGAATTAAATTATACTGTGACTGAGAAGGAATTTTTAGCTGTAGTACATGTTGTATATAAGTTCAAACATTATATAACTGGGTATCCTGTAATACTATATACTGATCACTCTTCCATTAAATTTTTAGCAAATAAACCTGTTACAAATGGAAGAGTGACAAGATGGTTGATTTTATTGCAGGAATTCGACATTACAATCAAAGATCGACCTGGAAAAGAGAACCCTGTGGCTGATTTTCTGTCAAGAATGCCGAAGCCAACAGATATAGAAGTAGTTGAAGACCACTTCCCAGATGAAAATTTGTTCGTTGTTACTGTCAGAACCCCATGGTATGCTGAGATAGAAAATTATTTGGCAATAGGTAAATTACCTAAACATCTAACGCTTAATGAACGAAAGCAGATAATACAACGTAGTACCCGATTCTCTTGGATTGGGGGCTACCTGTTTCATACAGGGGCAGATATGCAAATAAGGAGATGCGTCCGGGAGGATGAGGTATTTGATATTTTGAAAGCATGCCATGATGGGTCATGTGGCGGGCATTTTGCAGATCGTAGAACTGCCCATAAGGTTTTACGAACAGGCTATTATTGGCCTACCATCTTTAAAGATGCCAAAAAATTTGTGCAGGCCTGTAATAGCTGCCAAAGGGCAGGTCACCCTAGGCAGTCTAATGAAATTCCTTTGAACCCTCAACTAGTAATTGAACCGTTTGAACGTTGGGCGCTCGATTTGTTGGCCCTATTAGCCCTCCATCAAACCAAGAAACATACATCCTAGTTGCGACCGAGTATGTCACTAAATGGATTGAAGCAGAGGCACTTTCAAAAGCTACAGAGGACTCTGTAATACAATTTATTTTCCAAATCTTTGTGCGATATGGCCTCCCAAGGGACATAATCACAGATGGAGGACCGCAGTTTGTAGGTAATAAACTAGCTGAAACACTACAAAATTACCACATTCAGCACAAGATTACAACCCCATACCACTCACAGGAAAATGGCCAAGTAGAGAGCACAAACAAAGTGATTGAATCTATATTAACAAAAACCATTGCCTCACACAGACGTGATTGGGCCTACAGATTGCCAGAAGCATTGTGGGCATACCGAACAACATGGAGACCCACTACGGGATATTCACCATATTAATTGGTATTTGGAAAAGAGCCCATCTTTCCAATAGAGTTTGAAATTTAGACATTAAGAACAGCCCAAAAGGTGGGTCTAGATTTAAATGAAGCCCGGGCCAAAAGACTACAGCAAATTAATGAGTTAGATGAAATTAGGCTCTCTGCTCTTTAGCACACAGTTTTAATTCAACAACAGAGAGAAAAATGGCATGACACCCTTATCAAAGAAAAGATCTTCCACGAAGGAGACTGGGCACTCCTATATGATTCTAGGTTTCAGGATTTTCCAAGGAAATTCCAGACACGATGGCTCGAACCTTATGAAATACAAAAAGTGCATGACAATGGCACTATTACATTAACCACCATTGATGGATCTGGACATTCCTTCAAAGTAAACGGTCATCGAGTACGATTGTATCATAAACCGCTTACTCGAGAATCCTTTTACCAACAATTACGGAAAGATTCTAACATGAAAATTCTAGCTGAAGGGGATAACTCCTCCTCGGCACCCATTTATTAAATCATTTCTTTTCTTTAAAATTTGTACATAAAGATTGTTCATTTATTTTGATTGTTTGTTTCCTGGAATTCTGTTTTTTTCAAAACCCTGTTTATTTTGTTTATTTTCACTTTTTGATGTTCCTTTCTAAAGGAACAGCACTCTTGTTGTTCCTTTGGAAAGGAACAGCAGCTTTTTTGAGAGTGTTTTTGTTATTCCTTTTGAAAGGAACAGCAATTTCGCAGATTCTTGTTGATGTTCCTTTCGGAAGGAACAGCCTTTTCCGCAGATTGTTTCTGCTGTTCTTTTCTAAAGGAACAACACCTTTTGAGTGGATTGTTTTTTGTTTTAGATCAACATTTTGAGGATTTATGATGACTCTTATAAAGGAAAACATACTGTTTATATACAATCATACAAATTAAAGCTTACTGCAATTAGCAAATCAAAATAAATCGTCATTTTTAAGAAAGTTGTTTAGTAGTGATAAGAAAAAGGAACTTTGTTGTCTTACTATCACTAGAATTAATATGATCGATTATCCTTATGATGTTGGTTCTTCCCCATATTTTATAGCTTTCTTTGATTTTTACTTATGGAGTAGGAATAAGGGCATATTCTTTTCTATTGAGATGTTCAGACTTCTTCCACCATCCCTACTCTTAAGGAGTGCTGAGCCATCCTTTATATATAAGTAGGAAAGTGCTATATGAAAAAGAAAAAATATTTACATATTTCATTAATAATTTTATGATTTGGCAGATCGAGGATAGGGGGTCTCATTAAGAGCCAGCCTACCATGATCATAAGGACGCAAGTGAAGTGGCATTCCCATCATGGCCACCACACCAGGGATATGGTCCAATGGACAATTGAAAAAATTAAGAAGTCCTTGGAACAGGAGGTCTCATCATGAGCCGGCCTACCCACTTTTCACTTCTTCCCAGTGAATGGCATTTTGATTTATCTGGTCACCAAGTCAGCACAATGGCCTTCGTTATGACATTTAACAAGCACTTCCTCAGCATAAATAAAGGACAATGGTTACAAGGGTGAGAAAGCAACTTTGTCAAGGTTATAGACACATGTGGGCAACAGAGCTCTGCTGATGGTATTGGAGTCACATTTATACACATCAATAGTAATATTAAACCCTTTTTCCTATATCTCTATTTAAATATCAAATGAAAGTATGAATCCCTAACCTTTGATTTCGAACCTATTATACATGAAAATCATTATAAATCGATCACATTAGTTTGAGTGGGTAATAAATGAATATGTACTTATTTTTATCTTAAGTTGTCCCTTCTCCTTATCTTTGAATCATTACAAACGTTTCTATATCCATTTACGATGTATCACACACATTGATTTCAGTAAATGTTATAATTTGATTGATTGTATCATAATTATGCCTGCTTTTTCCTGCTGTACAACTGCTACGCGACACTTGCCTCTCTTAATTGACGGTCGAGGACGACCTATCATCCTTCAGGGGGGGTGTGGATGTCTGCATGCAGATCAAATTTCGATATTTTTAACCTGTATGCGAACCAAATCCCTACATTCTAGGGAATAAAAAAAACTTAACGATATTATTCCAATTCACCATGCTGTGCTATTCCATTGCAATCACTGTGTGTTTGGAAAGAAGTAATAGTGTGCATAAACGATGGGAGGATGACCAATTCGTAGTGAGCCACAAGTGCTAGTTGTTTCTGATGCTGCATGAGATATTTTGGAAAAATTGGGATGGATTACATATTTCACGAGGATGCAACAACCCCATGAAACAGTGGCTACCGAGTTTTTATAGAACTTGCAGGAAGGATACTCCATGGTCAGAGGAAGACAGATAGCCGTAACAGATGAAATAATTGTAGAGGTGTCTGGTCTACCAGCCCAAGGAACCATATGGACTCAGAAGAAGATCAGCTTCAAGAAGCCATGAAGATTTTTCAGGATGACGGACAGACATTGGTCGTCAAAGGCAAAGGAGTTCGGCCAGCATCATTGGGAGAACCAAGGACGGAATTGGCCAATATAGTGCAAGCCTATATAACATGCGATGGAAGGAAAGACATGGTAAGACCTCGCCACCTTAAGTTATTGGCAGTATTAAAGCAGAAATGCACTGTAAATTTGCCTGCATTTTTAAATTCCTTACTGCATGATATTGCCCGTAGTATAAGAAAAACTCAGCATTCAAACATGGTGGTAAGCCACCATTGCCTAATTATATTAATAGTGAGTCGTAGTCTCGCCCAACAACAGACTAGCTGGGAAGAGTTGATATTCTCCATTGATGGAGGATTAGCCTTACCTGCCCCAAAACGAAAGAGAATGGCTAGCTTAACAGCTGAGCCATAAATTCGTAGACAATCCCTCCATTCAAAAAGAAGTAGGGGAATGATAGAATGACTTCCGGGCAGCAGTTGCCAGCCCTTGGAATTGCCCAACTCGGAGGATGAACAGCCTCCACAATTGGAAGGAGGAAGTCCTCGTACTGATGAAGAAGAGAAAATTGAGGGAGAAATTCACTACTTGGATGAAGAAGAAATGAGCCACCACACCAGTGGTGAGAAACAAACCAGTGCAGAAGAAGGAAATAATGAAGAAGAGGAAATTGAGGGAGAAATTCAATATTCGGATGAGGAAGAAGGTAGCTAACATACCTGTGAGGAGGATGAAGATAATCACAGTAGTGAAAGAGAAGGAACAGAGCCTTCCAAAAATACTATTGCAAGTTCACCACGAAGTCCTTTACGGGAAGACCAATTGGCCCAAATTCTGGCCAATATGAGTGACTATGTGTAGCCTCATAGCCCTTTGGACCTTAACATTGATATCAATCAGTTGCAGGAGCACTCTGCTGTCAATAAAGAAATGGTTGAAGAAATGCTAGATGAAACAGCAAACCCTAACGAAGTGATAGAGTCAGCTAGGGTTGCTTCCCCTGAAAAGCATGAACAAGAAAAGGAGAATACCGAAGAAATATCCCAACCTGAAAATTCTCAGGAGATTGCAGAGTTAATTGAGGGTATAATTCCCGAATAATTTAGCCAAGGGCATATGAATATTGAAGAAGAACCCCAAGAAGAAAACAGAGAAGAGAACCCAACTAAAGGCACGGTTGATGAGGACCAAAACCTTGTTGAGAAAATAGGTCCAGAAAAAGGAACAGTCGTTCCATTAAGAAAAAGGAAGAAAGTAATTGAGATTGAAAAGCTTCGGAGGGAACGAATGAAGCTTCAGAGACTCGTGGAACAACTCAGGAAAACCATTAGGGTTCTTATAATGAAAAAAATGCCCAAGCGAGCCCCAAATAGAAGAAGCATAGCCACCAAGCGAGCTTCGAAAAAGAGGAAAGTGGCCGCTAAGATGAACCCCCAAGTTGCAGAAGCTATGACTAAGCCTAATTATGGAGATACGGAATAGCAAGCAGCTGTTCCAGCACAAGCTGTTCCAGAGGGACCCACTTCAAGTGAAAACATGCAAGCTAGTAGTCAGAATACTTTTAGTGACCCTACATTAGCCAGACTCCAAGAGGAGTTGGCACAGGCTTGATTGGAAAGGGAAAAGTTGGAAGAAGACGTTGTCCCTAGGAGGAGATATCAGGAGTTGCAGTAGCAGATGAAGACCATCTATGAAGCAGAGGTTGAAGCCCACGAGAAGTGTCGAAAATCAGAGGAGAAGGCTGAAAAGGTAATGAATCAATTAAAATTAGCCCAGAATCGAATGGACACTCTCTGCTCATTGTACACTGATGTCTTAGCTTGTAGATGCCCTGCCAAGAACTATGCTTTATTTTTATTAGAAATATATTTACAGCTAAATATTAAGGTAGTTAGGGCAGGAAAATATATAAAGCTAAAAACTATAGATTATTTTGTAGCATGTTGAAAACTCTATGGGGTAAAGCTACAGCGCCTCTTGTGTGAGTTTTATTTGCATAATCTAATATTGGAAAATGATAGTGAGACAAATCCTATCCCTTTTGTGGGTGATATCCAATACCAAGCGTTTATTTCCTTTGTTGTTAATTAGTTAAAATGGCTTAAAGCCTATAATGTTTTTCAAAGGTAGGAAAATGAATTAGATTTGTGGGTTAGGAGTGAACCTCAGGACCCATTTCAACTATGGGCTAGGCAGAAGAATTTGATGACAAAGGAAGGTGTTATCCAAGCTTTGGGGCCTATCCATAAATCGATTATCTTGAATGGGATAGATTATTTCCTATCTATTAGAAACCAGGCTTACATAGCAGCTAAGGTCTGATGGGGAATTTCCAATCAGAATGTGCAAAATAGAGAACCATTTAACTATAAAAACTTTGGGCTAGCTGCAAAATGCTTGGTTTCCTATAGTAATCTCATTTTGAAAGAAGGACCATTCTGGCTAGGGTGTAGGTTTCGAATCCCCATTTCATGGTATCCTGCTACAGACTACAAAGCAATTTATGAACTACCTGAAGGACAGACAGAGCATGTCTTCGAAGCATTAGCTACAATGCATGGTTTTAGGCCTTTTGATGAAAAACTTTATCCGGCTTATTCTTTTACGGCTCTGCATGTGAACTATAGTTTTCATGAGGACATGAAAAATGGTAAGCAGGGGAGTATTTTTAGCAGTGGAAAAGTTATGAAATCACTGTGTGTTTTCTCATTCTTTTACTTTAGACATAATCCTTTTTGCCTTAGAAAGATTATTTATTACAAGAATTATGGTAGAATTGGAAATATTTATGTTTATTGTAAAAAGATGACTAAAGATTTATTTTTGTTGATAAAAACAGGAATTAGGTGAGGTGAACAGCTATACCAAAGGTGAGGCTGAGATAAATGCAACTACTATTCCTCCAGCGTTAGACCAAATCCTGCCAAAGACAAGGAAATCTGAATGCATCGCTAAGAAAAGGCAGGGGACAGCTCGGCTTCGGTCAAAGTAAATCATGTGATAACTAAAAGAAGGGAAGCGAATCCCTCAGGATCCTTCGATCCTGAGGGATCGTTGTTCAAGCCTCATCTTATTCCTTGTCTTGTCCGTCAGAGTTTGATATATAAGGCAATGCATTTAGTGATTGGGGGATCGAAGATTCTTGATTCAAAACATTCTTTTGTAATATTGTGTTTTATTGACTCTCGGCTTTAGAGAGCGGTCTCTGTAATACTCTATGCTCGATTAATATAAAAGATGTGTTTCATTTCATCTCTCAAGTTTTGAAGTAACCCAACAGTGTTTCACTGGTGCTAAGGGCCCGGCCCTGGTGGAATTACACTGTTGTTTGTATTTCTATCCTTTTCTCATTGTTGTGTGAAAATTGTGTTTATATTCATTACGATTACAGAGTTGATTGATTGTTGTTTGATTGAATTCGGATTCGTTGTGAGCGTTAACTAATTGCACTGCTATTCTATCATTTGCAAGAATCGTATTTGTTGTTTTATTTATCTTGCTATCTTTATAAAGCTTTGTTGTTCTATACTTAATTCTAGTTGTTGTTCTATTGGTTTATGATTCTTTCTGATTGACTGTTTCGTAGTGTTGGCTGTCGATAGGATTGAAGTATCAAGATTATTTGCTTGATTGCGTTAAGTTTAGAATTTTTATTCAAATCATGTTTTCTATTTCATTCCTGTTTATTGTTCCTTTCTGATTCGTAGATTCAAATTAGCAGATAGATTGTTTACAGTTGTTGTGTACACATAGGAATTACAAGTTGTTGTTCCTTTCCAACTTCTGTTACTAGAAGAAGTTCTTTTCAGTTATTTTCATCAGAAAGTAGTTCAAGTTTGATTTAATTTTGATTGCTTAAAGAACGGGACCACCAACTGTAGAGGACATTGGTTATTGCTTCCAAGTTCCCAGATTGGTTATCTTGTCTCAGTGTGATTTCAGTTGCATCGATTTCTAAGGGAATGATTTATTGCTACTGTATCCCTGATTGATGTTTTGCAGATTAATGTAGTTAAGATTTCAGAGCGTTTCCATTCATGTCACTGTAATTATATTTCTTTACAAGAATATGTTTACTCTTGTATCTAGAATACTGTACTACATCTTCATATCATTACTCTTAGTTAATTGCAGCCTCAGACAAAGTACACTCTTGAAATAAAAAGTTGCTCCCGAATTGATAATTAATGTAGGCTAATTAGGTGTTTAAAAGATACCTTTTTATGCTCCAACACAAAGCAAGGTGCAGCAGAGGGTAGCATGACAAGAGAAACAACCAAGGTGCAGAACAATAGCAAGAAGTTCATCACATGAAGTCTTCAAGTGGGCAGTGTTAGCCACCTATAAATTTTGTTATACCCAATGGTGGCTAATTTTATCTTTCAATCCTTCAAAGAGATAATTCATTTTGAAAACTTATCATATTTTGAAGTTTTTATGATGATTTTTTATAATCTTCACTGTTGTTTCCCTTTTAAATCCTAAAGAACCTGTTGTTCACCGAGAGAAAACTGCTCCATTTTTTCCATCATTTTCATTCTCCATTTTCACCCTTCTTCCCTTTCACAAATCCCTTCATAAGCCTTCATTTAACCTTCAAAATCACTCTAAACCTCTTCAAAACCTTACATCCCACCTTATTTGGTTTTAAATACCCTTTCTTTCACCTATCGGAACCCCCATTTCCTCTGAAAAAACCTTCAAAAATCCTAAAAAACCTTCATTTTTCATTCTAAGGCCTTAACCCCAGTGTTAGATGATCCAAAATAAATTTTATCATAGGTTATAATGTTTGAATAAAATAATTATTAATTTAAGATATTAAATTAATAATTATTATTCTAGAATATTTAATAAATCTTTGAGATACTTAGAAATAGAAATTTGTTATTAAAAAAATAGGACTCTAGAAAAGAGTCGTTTCCTAGGCTCTAAGTTAGGAGTAAAGTTAGTAGAATAGTTAGAAGCTCATTTAATGTAATTGGACACTTGTTATTTAATAAGTGATCCAAAATTAGTGGAAGTTAGGAAATTGAGCTTATAAATAGCTCATTGCAAGAGTGATTGTGTTGTTCGGGTGTAAACTCTTGCATAATTCCAATGTAATTGTTTTTTCTGATTAATAAAATTACGTGTCTGAGGACACTTCGGCTATTATTATGGTATCAAAGCTATGGTAATGCTATGAGGAGGAGGATTCTACCTTCACAAGTTCCTGGAAAACTCAACTCCATTGAAATTGACCAGCAAATTTTTGGTATGCAATCAATTAAATTTTTCTTAAAAAAAAATTAATTGTGCTTTATTTCTAAATTTTAAATCTGAATTATGTTACACGCCTGAGAATTCATAGTATGCCCCTCTACCAATATTTGAAACAAGTCAAGTTTTGTTTTTTCTATTTCCAATTGTTAAGGTGACTATTTGTAATAGTGTTGTTGCAATAAAATAAAATAAAGGAGAAAGCTATTTGCAAACACAGTTTGCATCTGCACTAAACACTGTTTGCACCTGTTTGCAAACTTTGTTTGCATCTGCACTAAAGGGAGAGAGTTGTTAACATAGCGCTGTTTAATGAACCTACATCTGTGAACCGACCAAAAACAGCAGTGGTGTTGTTGCAGATCTGCGTACACAGCAGAGAAAGGAACGTTGCGTTTTAAGTCGCAATCGAGCTTTGGATCGATGGAAAAAGCAACTGTATTTGATTTTTTTGCAGATTTTTGAAATTGATTCACTGTAAAAACGGTAATCAAGTTTAAAAAATGGTAATCGAGCTTAATCAAATCACAGTAAGCAATAGTATTTGGCCTTTGCAGCGTTTAATTTCTGTTTGCAGATGTTATCCATCATTTGACGGCGTTTTGGATCAAATCTGCATAGAAAAGGAATAAGTGTTGTATTGGTAGAGCAGCACGCTGGTTGAGAGCGTATTAATCAAGGTTGGACGCAGAGAAAAAATCCGAGAGGAACGCTGAGGATTGTGTTTTTTGCTGAAAGAGGAGTGTGGAGATCGTGTGAAGCTCATGTCGTTCTGTCTTTTATAACACTTGCCAAATAATAAATCCACACCTGCCTATCTGCCTTTTCAATTTGATAATTGGGCCTGCGTTAACTTAACGGTGACTAGATGTCGTTCCACCTTTAAATTTGATACAAAGAATTATTTGCAATATCGAGATATGGTGCCTCATTTTTTTTTGTAATCGACTACTAGTGCAATGACGAGTTATGGTGTGTTTACAAAGGCCGTAAGAACAATTACTGCGCCTTTCTCAAGGCGATAAACATCTTTCCAAAGGAATTTGGGCAAATTAGCAATTCTGCAGAGTATCATTGTTAAATAAGGAGAACTGAAGAATAAGTTTTCTAAAACTTGCAATACCAAAAATGGGACTGAAGAATATTGAAAAGTGAATGGGATCATAGCATATAATTAATTGGAGTGACAAGTGAGTAGAAAGTGGAGTTAATAATTTATAATTTTGTAATTTTTTTTTTTTGGAGTAATAAGGGTATTGTAATTTTTTGGAGCAATAAGGGTATTGTAATTTTTTGGAGTAATAAGGAGATTTTTTTTAATTTGTTTCTGGAGAGATAAGTGTAACTCAAAGTAATTTTACTTTGGGGGGGGTTACTTTTTTTTACCAGATTGTGCAAGAGCACTATTGTATAAGTCAAATTTTGAAAGTTGCCTTGTAAATATTTGAGAAATTGAATAGAGCCAAGTGCAAAGCTCAGTCAATTTTCTCCTGTTTCAACGACTATTCGAGGGTCAAGGCCAAGCCCTGATAGTTCATTTTTTTTGCGTCGTGTGTTGCTGTTGTGTTGCACATCTTGATATTTTTTTGGAGCTTGATTCATGGTGTGAAGTTTAAACACTACAATGTCTAAGTTGATTAATTTCTTTTCTGATTCCAACAAACTTGAAGGCTCAAAATCTTACAAAACATGGCAACGCCTCATCAAAAGCACTCTCGTTTATAATGAACTATGGCATGATATTTGTGATGGAGATGTAAAACCAAATAAACCTACAGATGCAGCTGCACTAGCAAAATGGGAAGTTAAAAATGCCAAACCATTAGCTCTCATTAAATCTTCTGTCACTAATGAAATGTATGTCCATATTGAAAATGCTAAAGATGCATGGTCTCCTTTGAGAACTTTTAAAGAGTTGTTTGATACTCAGCCTCAATAAAAAAGAGTTGACCTACAATTAAAATTTTTGCATCAAAAATTGACTGAAGAAGGAGATATTCTTGAATACATCTCCAGACTTAAGAATATTAAGCAGGAAATTGTTAATGTTGGTTTTCAAGTAGTAGATGATAGTTTTATGGTCACAATTTTAATTTTTGGGCTTCCTTCTTCCTACACACATTTTTTGGAAACTCTACAACTAGCTGGAAAGTTAGAAAAGCTAAATTTTGATGAGCTCTGCAAAATGTTGACTCAACATGATAAAACTTTTGGGAATAAAAAGAAAGTTGGTGAAGATGTTTTTCTCACAGAGGCCATTACTAGCAACTCCTCAGCTGAAAATTCCAGAAACAAAGGAAAAGGTAATTTTAATCAAAATCAAGCAGCACAAGGTCGTGGTCACAGTCAACACAGAGGAAACAACTCCAACAAAGGCTCCAATTCAAGCAAAAACAATTCTCAAGGTAGAGGCAACAATCAAAACAGAGGATATCAGCAAGGCACAGGAAAGAATCCAGGGAGAGGAAACCTCAAAACAGAGGAAAAAGCAGAGGTTGAGGACAGTCTCAAGTAAGAGGCAACGATTTGAGTCAAATTGTTTGTAGGCAATGTAATAAAGTTGGCCATTATACTTCAGATTGTCGCACATCTATCAATAAAATTTCTAAGTTTCAATAGCCTTCAGCACAGTTTGCAAATGATCAAGCTCAAGATGATAATGACTCAGAATATGTCTTCACTTCTTCACCAGCAATTCAACTTTCCTCCTATATTAAGAGTGATTATGAAGATGCTTGGATTTTGGATTCAAGAGCAACTCAGCACATGACCTGTAGACGAGATTTCTTTTGGAATTTTCAAGAGTGCCATCTTAATTCCATCTTTCTAGCAGATGATACAAAACATACGCCTTATGGAAAAGGTGCAGTTAAAGTTTTTCTCCCTGACATTGGAGAAAAATTGATTTCCAATGTGTGGTATGTACCCACCTTTAAGAAAAAATTGTTGTCTTTGGTCATGATTCGACAAGCCGAACATCAAATAATTATGGAAGATGGCTTAGTTAATATTAATTCAGTTAAACATAACTTCCAAACAGTGATGACAGGATATGAAGACGGAAAACTATTAAGGATGAAAGGGACAGTTATTCCAAGGCATTCTGATTTTGCAGGGACAGTTACTACAGGAATTTCACCTATAAGATTATGGCATGTAAGATATGGACATTTGAATTTTGATAGTCTTTCTCAATTGCAGAAACAAGGGATGGTTAAAGGACTTCCAACTTTCAACAAGGAAAATGCTAAATGTGAACTCTGCATTTATGGCAAAAAAAGTCGAAAAAGTTTTCCAATGAGTACATGGCGCGCAAACAAACTGTTGCAACTGGTTCACAGTGATGTGTGTGGTCCACTACAAACTTCATTAGGTGGTTGCAAATATTTCTTGCTATTTATTGATGATTTCAGTAGAATGACTTGGGTTTACTTCCTGAAAAACAAGTCAGAAGCATTTGAGAAGTTTAAAATTTTTCAACAACTTGTTGAAAATGAGGTCAAAGAAAAGATAGGTGCTCTCAGGAAAGATAATGGGGGAGAATTCAATTCAAATGAATTCAAAACTTATTGTAGTGAAAATGGCATCAGAAGGCATCTTACAAATGTTTACACTCCACAACAAAATGGAGTCGTAGAAAGGATGAATCACACATTGTTAGGCATGGCGAGATCCATGTTAACTTTCAAAGGGTTAAGTCCAACATATCGGGCAGAAGCAATCCATACAGCTATCTATCTAAGAAACAGATCTCGAACTGCTTCTTTAGAAGGAATCACCCCTTATGAAGCTTGGTTTGGTTTCAAACCTAAAGTTAAACATCTTTGAGTTTTTGGATCCATCTGTTATGCCTTAGTTCCCAAAGAAAAGCGAACTAAGCTTGATTCAAGAATTTTGAAATGCACCATGATTGGCTATTCAGATGAAAAGAAAGGGTATCGTCTTTTGACCAATGGAAAATTTATTGTGAGCAGGGATGTCATTTTTTATGAAACAAAAAGTAAAAGTGTTGAAGAAATCGAAAATCTTCTTCACAAGTTAGAAACTAAGGACAGTAAACGAAAACGAAATATTCAAAGTCAACCAACTTCACCAAATTGGTATGAACTTGATTTTCCTTCCTCTGAAGATGAGTCATCAAGTCCATCTACTTCAAAAAAATCATCTAGCTCTTCTAGCAGTTCATCAGCATCTCCAAACAGCAGCAGTTCTTCTGACAGTGATTCTCCAGATTCACCACCTGAACGATGAACATCAGTTTACATTAATCCCCTTTACAATGATGGGGACTTATCAAAATCTCAAACAAGTGAGAAACAACTTCCAAAATGGGCAGTTCAACTATTGAAAGATGTAAATCCTGATGAAAAAAATAAAACAAGAACAAGACAGAAACGCAGAAGTGAAGCAACTTTCGCCTTGCTAGCACATGATTTTATTGAACCTTCCACCTACAAAGAAGCAGTCAAACATAAATAATGGAAACAAGCCATGATTGATGAATATCGAGCAATAATTGATAACCACACTTGGAAACTAGTTGATTTTCCTCCAAATTTTAAACCCATAGGATTCAAATGGGTTTACAGAGTTAAGTACAACCAAAATGGTGAACTTGACAAGTATAAAGAAAGACTTGTCGCTAAATTTTTTGCGCAGCAAGAAGGCATTGATTATGAAGAAACTTTTGCACCTACTGCTAAATGGGACAACATCATATTAACACTTGCATTGGCCGCTCAGAAAGGGTGGAAAGTTCATCAAATGGATGTCAAAAGCGCTTTTCTCAATGGGGACTTACAGGAAGATGTATATATGACACAACCACCAGGGTTTGAAGTTGAAGGACAAGAACAAAAAGTCTGCAAATTAATCAAGGCTTTATATGGATTCAAAAAAGCTCCCCGCGCTTGGTATGCAAAAATGGATGAATACCTTCGAAAAGTTGGATTTCATCGCAGTGAATCTGATGATACTTTGTATGTGCGCCAACAGGGAAAACATCTAGTCATTTTCATTATGTATGTCGATGATTTGATCATCACAGGCAACAATTATGATCACATTGAACAGGTGAAAAAGGAATTACATGCACGTTTTAAGATGACAGATTTGGGACTACTTCACTACTATCTTGGAGTTGAATTATTCCAACATCCACATCAGATCTTCATTTCCCAGAGTAAATATGCAGCAGAAATTCTTCAGCGATTTGGAATGCAGGATTGTAAGCCTGTCCTTATCCCTATGGAACAAAACTTGAAACATTCAAAATTTGAAGGGGGGGGAAAGGTGGACAACACTACTTACAGACAGTTGATTGGAAGCTTGATTTATTTGACAACCACTCATCCTGATCTATCTTATGTAGTCAGTATTCTTTCACGTTTTATGCAGGAACCACTAGATAGCCAATGGAATGCAGCCAAAAGAGTTCTTCGATATATCCAAGGAACAAAATATTTTGGTCTTCTTTACAAAAAGACTAAAAATTTTGTACTTGGTGGATTTTCAGATGCCAACTTTGCTGGCAGTATTGATGACAGGGCATCAACCTCAGGTTACTTAATGAACATGGGGTCAGCTGCAGTTTCCTAGAGTTGCTAGAAGCAAACTACAGTGGCCACTTCTTCAGCAGAATCAGAGTACATTTCAGCATGGGAAGCAGCATGTGAGATTGTTTGGTTACGTCGAGTTTTACAGGACTTGGGAATTCCTCCAGCATAAGCTACTTCATTATTCATCGACAATCAATCAGCAATAAAGCTTGCCAAGAATCTAGTTTTCCATTCAAAGACAAAGCATGTGGACACCAAGTATCATCATATCAGATCTCTCATTGCAAAGGACGTCATCAAGCCAGTGTTTTTCCCTTCAAAAAATCAGACCTCCAACATTTTCACGAAACCTCTTGGCAGAATAAAATTTACTAAGTTCAAGGATGAACTTGGTATTTGTTGTAATTTATATTTGGATCATAGGGGGGAATGTTAGATGATCCAAAATAAATTTTATCATAGGTTATAATGTTTGAATAAAATAATTATTAATTTAAGATATTAAATTAATAATTATTATTCTAGAATATTTAATAAATCTTTGAGATACTTAGAAATAGAAATTTGTTATTAAAAAAATAGGACTCTAGAAAAGAGTCGTTTCCTAGGCTCTAAGTTAGGAGTAAAGTTAGTAGAATAGTTAGAAGCTCATTTAATATAATTGGACACTTGTTATTTAATAAGAGATCCAAAACTAGTGGAAGTTAGGACATTAAGCTTATAAATAGCTCATTGCAAGAGTGATTGTGTTGTTCGGATGTAAACTCTTGCATAATTCCAATGTAATTGTTTTTTCTGATTAATAAAATTACGTGTCTGAGGACACTTCGGCTATTACCTACCTCCTTTTTTCGCATAAAACCCGGAGCCGTAACCCGGAGCTAACCCCCATCACACAATCGCAATCGGGATTTTCTTATTTCCTTATTTTCCTTTTACTTGCAAAAAACTCCGATGCGATAAGCCTTTTTCTTTTAAAACCCCGATCTCCTTGCCTTCATCACATAACCCACAGCCCCGCAATAGGGTGCTAAAAACATTAAAAAACCCTTTCCCAAACCTTATTTTCCTTTGTTTTTATAAACTCGACATTATGATTTGAAACAAATCTGGGTCGTCGATCTCTGCAGATCAACGGCCATCGGCTAAAATCGCAATCACAAGTTTCTTCCCATCGCAAATTCCTTTTTCCTATTACGATGCGATTCTGCAATTTAATCTTAGTCGTCAATCATCCTTCTGATCTGAAGGTCATCGCAACATCGCATCGCAACTCTCCCCTTTGTTCTTTCCCTTTTCTTGTTCTGATGCGATCCCTCTGATTTAATCTCAGCCGTCGAATCCACAAGAATCGACGGTTGAGATTCAATCGCTCTCCGCCCGTAAGCCCTCCGTCATCACCCTGCCGATTCAATCCTGATCGTTGATCCCTCATACTGATCCGATGGCCAGCGCTTAATCGCATATCACAAACTAAAAAACCTTGGCGCTTTTGCCTCTTTCATTTTCTCCGATGCGATTTAATCTTGACCGTTCATTCCACCAGATCCAATGGCCAACGTTTCATTGCATCGCCCCCATCCATCGCATGATCCTCCACCGTCCCGACCTCCGATTAAATCTTCGTCGTTGATATTTTTAGATCGGATGGTCCACATTACGTCCGCTCTTCAAAACCCCACCCTTCTCATTCTCCCCATCGACAGATCTTGACCATCCATTCCTGAGATCCAACGGTTAGGATCTAAACAGCCACTGACCCTACCCACCATTTCCGCCCATGCATCTTACCCTCCATCGTGTGCGATCTGCACCGTTGGATCTGCTGCCCCTCATCCAACAGCTGAAACTCCATATCGTGTAATTTTGCAACTAAACGTTAATGCCAAAAAATTACGCGAAATGGACAGTATTAAAAAGATAGGTGTCAAGAAACGTATGATATTGTGTTTTTTGGAAAAAATATAAAAACCGCTCCAATGCCACGTGAATACCACTAATTGTTTTCCGCTATACCGCTCCTCCCTCCGCAATGTAACTCCATATTGGATCTTGGCCGTCGATCTCTCATATCGGACGGTCTCGATTTAATCTCACCACCAATTCATTTTCCCCTCACCCTTTCTCCCAAACGCTCCTGTGAGAGTTCTCCGCTGTCGATCTCGAAAGATCAAATGGCCCTGACTTAATCTTACTACCATTTCGCTTTTTCACCCAACCTTTCTCCCAAATGACTTGATCGAGTAATCTCCACCGTTGATCTTTCTAATCTAACGGTCCCCGTTCATCCTCATTTTGGAAATACTGAGAGGGGGGGTGAATCAGTATTTCTTTCAATTAGAGCATTAGTTAATCTTCAATTATTATCAGTGTTTGTACAATGATAGCAGAAAACAAGAGGAACACAAATGCACACAATTTTTAAGGTGGAAACCCACTACGGGACAAAAACCACCTAATTCTTTTCTAATAATTATTTAATATTCAACTCCAATTGAAAATAAAGCTCCAACTTCCTAGAATCTAGAAAAGCATTCTTCTCCAGCTCCCACTGGATGGATGCTCCAATGCCCAAGATTCTTTAGTAGTAAACTGAACGGATGCCCCAACACCCAATGAGCTACAACTCACCCTAGCACCACCCTACCACCCTATAGAAGAATAAAAAATGAATGGACTCCCATACCAGGGAAAATGGTCCACTTTACAATGATATAGAATGATGTAGAAGAAGAAGATATACTAGACCATAACCCCAACTTTGACACAACCACCTAATGATTATCCTAGACCTCCCAATACTTCCTCCTCAACCCTTGGCAGATAGACACTAGTACAATTTGTACAATAATGTATTTACAATGACTAAGTACAATGATACCCTTACAATGATTGTATGCAGTGTTGCCCACTTGAAGACTTCATATGATGAAATTCTTGCTGCTATTATGCACCTTGGTTTCTTCTCTTGTCATGCTACCCTCTGCTGCACCTTGCTTTGCTTTTCTACCGTATAAAGTCTTGTCCTTTGCAACCCTTGACAACACATGATCTAGCTTTTTCTTGCCTTCTAGGAGCTCGATATTGAATCTGATGTATCTCTGTCATTTCAGATCCTCAATATCTGATTTTTGGTCCTGTATTATTCCTCTGATTCATCTTTCCAATGCCACAAGTCTGACCCAATTTGGATTCTTGAAGAGATATTTATACCCAATCTCTCACAATGCCCTAATTATGGACTGTTTCAGCATAGCTCACTTGTACGGAATTCCACGTGTCATTTTTTCTTCATTTGATTCTAAAATTGATAGAGTGAAAATTACAGACTGTGCACTATCCATCACTTTTTACAGAATTCCAATCCGATACTCAGAAAGAAAGTTATGACGATTTTACCAAGGTCGCTTCTTTCAGATGAAATTCAGGAGCCAGCAAAAACCCTTACTTCCACAGATCATATCTCCAAACATATTGTGCAACTTGATCTGAAATTTTTACTGCAGCTTCCTCAGGATTTTTTCTTCACCTCCTAAAATTTTCAGCTTCTGATCCTTTTTAGAAAAAAAGTTAGAGCGAAAATTCCACGATGACCTGTTTCAGATGGCCGAATCCCTTGCCTAAGGAGGAAATGAAGATCACAATATATATGAATGCTTAAGTTTAGAGGGGCTTAAACAAGTGAACGTGGGAGGGATCTTAGGAGCTTAAAAAATATTAATTATTAATTTTCAATGACCCATGCCCCAACCCCATGGGGTCTTAGCCCACTAACTGGGGTACAAACTTCAAACATGAATATCTCTCAAACCGTGAAGAATTACATGGCATGCCATATATCAACGGAAACATCTCGAAAATTAGAAACCATCAAAAGCATTATTGACCAAGAATATATTAATTTGGTCGGTAAAAATTCCCATGCAATATTGGGTTAGCCCCTGGTGCTGCTTGGGTTGACATCAATGACAACTGCTGATCAACAATCTCCCCCTTTGGCATTGATGGAAACACAAGTACCCCCCCTACGATCATGACACCTCTTCCTACAACATTCTCTCCCCCTTTGACATCAATGGAAAAGGGTAACTCCCCCTGAAACACAACCAACCTGCGAACCTGTACACACTTCCACTCACGCTGACACACAACCGTCCTGCAGACCTGTACACACTTCCACTCCCCCTATATATTTTGAAAAAGGAAAATCTAATGAGAACTTGGGAGAATCCCAAGATTTTGGCAAAGAT
This sequence comes from Pinus albicaulis, assembly GCA_034641835.2. Classification (NCBI taxonomy): domain Eukaryota; kingdom Viridiplantae; phylum Streptophyta; class Pinopsida; order Pinales; family Pinaceae; genus Pinus; species Pinus albicaulis. Next base: position 1,546,907,927 of record CM076580.1, on the reverse strand, counting down.
ATTCCAATGCTAGTGAATATTTATTATGTGATTCTTTTGGTGTTGCTTGGAATCTTGCTACTTGTCCAACTGCTTGCATAACTTTTGGTCAAGAGGCTGTTACATATAGAAGACTACTAATCATAGATCTGTACAACCTTTGATCCACATCCTTAGATGAGTCGTCTATGCTCAATTTGCAACCAAGTAAAGACATCTCGAAATCACTTTGCACCTTTGTAGAAAAATTCTTACTTAGTCGATCATCTTTGCTACCAATTATTATATCATCCTCTTTAGCGATTATACATGCTTTAGTTGCTTCATCCAGAACATATATGTCGTTTGGAGCTCGACTTGCTGTAGCCACAATTTCACCATACACGCCTTTCCTAATTTTACATTTCGTGGAGTTGAATAGTATTGTGTGTCCTTGATCACACATTTGTCCAACACTGAGCAGATTGTGATTCATGTTTTCAACCAGTAGAACATTATTGGCTAAAGAATATTTTCTTCCGAGAGTGACAGTACCTGATCCTATAACATTTGAAGATCCATCATTTCCAAAGGACACGGTTCCATCCTTCTTCTCCTTCAGAGATACAAATTTATTTCTATCTCCAGTCATATGCGTTGAGCAACCGCTATCAACATACCACACATCTTTGTTCTTTTGAGCCTTGAGAGCAAGAGCATAATTATCATTCTTCTTCTTCTTCCATGTTCGTTCATTCTGTGGCTTCGAAGATTCTTCTGGAGGATTTTCAAGTCTGCAGTCTTTGGCTATGTGTCCAAAGTTTCGACATTTGTAACATTCAATATTATTTCTTAAATGTTCAAATCTATTGATGTTTCGCTAAGCCCTGGGAGGTTCATATTTGACAGATCTCCTAGAATTTTATTCGTTCCTAGGGTACGTGCGACATTCTACAGCTTTGTGACCAAATTTTCCACATGAATAACAGTAGCCATAAAAAATATGTTGGTACCTGGATGGAAATTTTCGTCAAGGAATTGTCTTCCAAGGTTGTTCTTGCGAATCTTGTCCAATGAAGTCTACATGCATGTCAGATCTCATAGGTTCATTGTATTTTGTTGTAGAAGGTCCTGCTTCTTCTTCTTTGTAACCGATGCTAGTTTTTTCATTGTAAGATCATTTATTGTTGATGAGTTCTTCCAATGCCCTTGAGCTGTTGGCATAGTTTTGGATAGTTTTTCCTTTCTTCACTTCCTCACGCAGCAAGACTAATTCAGCTTCTAATTCTTCCCTTTCTTGGTTACTTTCTTCCAACTTCTTTTGAAGTGACTCTTCAATGCATTTGTGTTCTTCAACTTCAATTTTGAGACCTTGAACTTGTTCTTCAAGAGTTTTGGAACGGATCTTCTCCGCCTTGAGATCTTTTATAAGCTTGATTGCTTCCTCATAAAATTTGTCTATGGTCCATCCTTCTTCTTTGTTGTTTGATGCCTCTTGCTTATTGTGCTTGGGTTTATTGTGCTTGGCCATAAACAATACTCTCTCATTGGCTTCTTCTTCACTATCATTGTCTTCATCGGATGATGAGCTATCTTCTTTAGAGAGAAAGTTCCTTTTGGATCCTTGCTTGTTGAATTTCTTAAAGCCTTTCTTTCTTTTTGAGTTTCCATTACTTTTGTTTGGACATTTTGCTGCAAAATGCCCAACCTCATTACAGCTGAAACATATCAATGGAAGCTTACCTTTGAATTTTCCCTTACCAATTTGTAGTTTTCTTGTAAAGTAAGCATATTCTTCATCTGAAAGACCTTCTCCATCATCTCCCTTTCTTCACACTTGCAGGTGCATGTCATTTCAATTGAAGGTTGTTTGTCCTTATTGGTTTGCTTAGATGCAACAAACGCAGTTTCTAGATTTGAAGTACCCTTTTCTTCATCAAGTCTCATTTCATATGCTATGAGAACTCCATGTAATTCTTCCTTGCTGAGTTTGTCCAGATTTGCACTGTATTCTAATACCGATACCTTTGGGTTGAATCTCCCTGGTAGCGTTCTAAGAATCTTCCGTATAATAGTCTTCTCGTCAACTGGCTCTCCCAATCCTTCCAGAGTATTGGTTATTTCATCAATGTATTGGAAGTATGCAACAATGTTGCAATCTTCTTTCATTCTAAGTTGCTCAAATTTTTCTCTATAGATTTGAAGCTTTGCTTCTTTGACATTTGAGTCACTTGCATATATATTCTCAAGCTTGTCCCATAAATTTCTGGTGGTTTTACAACCCAACACCTTATGATAAGCAGATTCAATAAGTCCACTAATAATAATATTCTTTGCTTTTGCATCATTTACCAAATTCTTCTTACCTTGTTCATCTGCGGTTGATGTAAATCCATTTTGAACAGTGTCCCATACTTTGTAACCTTGTGCCAAGAGATAGACCTCCATTCTTCCTTTCCAAAGTGCATAATTATTTTCATTGAATAGAGGTACACCATTCTTGGTATGCTCCATGACCTCCTTCCAGCTGTTAAACTGCTATTGAAGGAACCAAGCTCCGATACCAATTGTTGGAAATACTGAGAGGGGGGGTGAATCAGTATTCCTTTCAATTAGAGCATTAGTTAATCTTCAATTATTATCAGTGTTTGTACAATGATAGCATCAAACAAGAGGAACACAAATGCACACAGTTTTTAAGGTGGAAACCCACTCCGGGACAAAAACCACCTAATGCTTTTCTAATAATTCTTTTCAACTCCAATTGAAAATAAAGCTCCAACTTCCTAGAATCTAGAAAAGCATTCTTCTCCAACTCCCATTGGATGGACGCTCCAACGCCCGAGATTCTTCAGTAGTCAACTGAATGGATGCCCCAACACCCAATGAGCTACAACTCACCCTAGCACCACCCTACCACCCTATATAAGAATAAAGAAGAATGGACTCCCGTACCAGGGAAAATGGTCCACTTTAAAATGATATAGAATGATGTAGAAGAAGAAGATATACTAGACCATAACCCCAACTTTGACACAACCACCTAATGATTATCCTAGACCTCCCAACACTGCCTCTTCAGCCCTTGGCAAATAGATACTAGTACAATTTGTACAATAATGTATTTACAATGACTAAGTACAATGATACCTTTACAATGATTGTATGCAGTGCTGCCCACTTGAAGACTTCATATGATTAACTTCTTGTTGATATTATGCACCTTGGTTGCTACTCTTGTCATGCTACCCTCTGCTGCACCTTTCTTTGCTTTTCTGTCGTAGAAAGTCTGGTCCTTTGCAACCCTTGACAACACATGATCTAGCTTTTTCTTTCCTTCTAGGAGCTCGATATTGAATCTGATGTATCTCTGTCATTTCAGATCCTCAATATCTGATTTTTAGTCTTACAGTAGTCCTCTAAGTCATCTTTCCAATGCCACAGGTCTAACCCAATTTGGATTCTTGAAGAGAGAGTTATATCCAATCTCTCACAATGCCCTAATTATGGACTGTTTCAGCATAGCGCACTTGTACGATGTGCCACGTGTCACTGTTTCTTCATTTGTTTCTGAAATTGATACAGAGAAAATTAAAGACTATGCACTATTCGTCACTTTTTACAGAATTCCAATCTGATACTCAGAAAGAGAGTTATGACGATTTTACCAAGGTCACTTCTTTCAGATGAAATTCAGGAGCCAGCAAAAACCCTTACTTCCACAGATCATATCTCCAAAAATATTGTGCAAATTGATCTAAAATTTTTACTACAGCTTCCTCCAAATTTTGGCTTTTCCTCATAAAAATTTCAGCTTCTGATCCTTTGTGGAAAAAAATTTGGAGCGAAAATTCCACGATGACCTGTTTCAAATGGCCGAATCCCTTGCCTAGGAGGAAATGAAGATCACAATATATATGAATGCTTAAGTTGAGAGCGGCTTCAACAAGTGAACGTGGGAGGTATCTTAGGAGCTTAAAAAATATTAATTATGACTTTTCAATGACCCATGCCCCAACCCCATGGGGTTTTAGCCCACTAACTGGGGTACAAACTTCAAACATGAATATCTCTCAAACCGTGAAGAATTACATGGCGGCTATCATTGCAATATCTCGAAAATTAGGAAACTACTGCAAGCATTATTGACCTAATATATTAATTTTGTAGGTCAAAATTCCTATGCAATATTGGTTAGTTTCTGGTGTTGCTTGGGTTGACATCACGATAAATTCGTTGATCAACACTTCCTGTGACTAAAACTCCATTGACTCGTTAAATCGCTTTTCCGCCGTAGTTTTTCCAATTTTCTGCCACATTCCTCCGTCCGTACATTTTGAAAACTCGCCAAGTAGTCTGTGCGCTTCTTACTATCAGTGATTTTTTCAATAGATCAAGAAGATGAATATTTTCTGCCGTAAAAATACCACTACACACATAATAAATAGCTCTCAATATCAAGTATGTCTGCTAACATTTTAAATCTACGCTAGTTGATCCAAATAAAGTTGCACAAATCCAGATCTATGCATAAAAAGACATTAAGCAGTAAAAATGAAATGTTGCTCCATGCATCCAATAGATAAGACAAGAACAATATGTTTGAAAGAATTTTTATATTAAAGGGGCACCTGAGAGGAAAACAAGAAAGGTGTTTCAAATTCTCCTCAATGGGATGGGTTCTTGAAAGTCCTCAGCATTTCAGATCTAAAATTTCTCTCTCTTGTTGGTGTAGAAAACCTAGACAAACATAGAACTCAAAGGGAGCTCACAAAGCAAATGATAGAAAATGTGACAATGATAATGGCTCAAAGTCAGACCAAGAATATAGATCCAGAGTGATCTAATGCAATGAAAGGTGATAAATGAATGGGAAAACCCTTCTATTTATAACAAAATATTAGGGCGGTCTAGAGCTTGGTGCATGAATAAAATATTATTAACCAACTTCTAGAACCACCTTTTGGGAATATTTTATTATATTTGTTGGAGGGAAAAGGATTTTGACTTGGGCTAATTTCTATTTATAAATAATAAATAAATAAATGATTTATTTATTATTTTAAGGAAATGGTGGAAATATAATTAAATAAATAATGATTTATTTAATTATTTATAAATGATTTAGTCAAATTTAATTAGGAATATTATTTAAATAAGGATTAAATAACTTATTCCTAGGAAATAATCAAATAAATAAGGATTTATTTAATTGATTTCCTTGTTTTGGGTTAAATATGACCAGGAATAATAATTAAATTGATGTTTAACTAATTATTTCTTGAGGAGATATAAACAAATATAGATTTGTTTATTATTTCCTTTTGGGGTTTCCTGTTTAGACCATAAACAACTTAATAAAGTTGTTTTACTAAGTTATTTCACATAGTGAAAGAAATTTTACTTAGGGTAAAATTGGTCTTACATGGTGTACTTAGGTCCATCTAATGATAATAGGTTAGATGACCAAAAAATGGTGTAACAGATTTTGTGTGTTTTGCAGGGTTTCAATGATGTTGGCTCCATGTATTTTCACAGTCACAGATAGGTGACCAGTTTAGTCCATAATAACAATTATATGACTTAAATCAGAGAAGAAAGGATCTGCAGGGTTTTAAATCTAAGCTTGAATCATCTGGATCAAAATCCAGGGTTTGACGGAAACCTTTCATCTACATAAAGCCACCTGTGTAAACAAACAAACAAAGTGTATCATTGAAGAATCAAAGACAAAGGGATTAACGCCTAAAAAACCTAAAGATCAAGGTTTTAATCCACAGGTTTATAGGATAAAGACAGTATTAAGGAACAAAGATCCAAAGATGAAGATCAAGGCCAAATTAAGCCTAAATACAGAGCAAAAACAGATTAAGGTGTTTTAAGGAAAAACGAAGAGATATATCAGTCTGAAAGACCTCTATTGCCACATCAGAGGCTAATTATCCCTTTCAGCTACCAAAGAGCCACCTGCAGCTTCCAATAAATCAAATGAAGGCATAGTAATTTCCTTAGTCAGTGATATTTTGTTTAAAGTAGCCAGAGTTATTGCCAGCCTGCCTAAAGGAGTTTAAAGTCAACAAAATCCACCAAGAAGCTTAAATACTTAATGAAAACCAATTAATACAGAGGAAATATCAAAAAAATTCTCTATTGAGCCCCTCAAAGGTCGAGAAGCATTAACTTGTATTACTTGAACCTAGAGATCTTTTTTTCATCCCACCTCCTCTTTCTTCTATAAATACTTCTGAAGAAGATGAGATATTGTTGGTTGATCACTAGTTGTAATACTGAGACTCTCTGAAATAATACATAGTCTGTTTGAAGTTGAAGAAGAAATTGAAGTCTTGGAAGCTTGATGATGTTGTGACATGCTTGTTCTTGAGAAGGCTCTATCATTGGATCTCTGAGCTTGGCTATTAGTGATGTATTCTGAACTGTCTGTTGTTTTTCCTGTTTTCATTATGTTTCATAATTTCTTACTACAGTAGGATAAAAAATTTAGGCTAAGAAATGACTCCTGGAAGCAACTTAGACCTGTTTATCCTTCATTGTTTTATGTTTTCTTCTGTTGAGGTATTTTAGATACTTTAATCTCTCCCTTTATTCCTCATGATTTCTTATTTCTCTAATAGTTCAAATAGTTGGTTCCAGCATGATTTATGGTTTTCCCTGCTTGTATGCTGCCACTTGAAAGTTGTTATTGAAGTCTCCCTTTGAAGTACCATTGTTTATAGTTAGCCAAGGAGGTCTGTTTCGATCATACCCTTTGTCCCTACTTAAACATTTGTTTTAAAGGTCTTTATAGTTGTGATCATAGATGTATTAGGTGTTCCCTCTTCTATGACTGCAACTATCAGTGAATATTTTATGTTTTCTAAGTCATTTGAAATAAAATCTTTGAGGAAATAGGATGTGCTCCCGAATCTTAAATTTCATTTTAAAAGTTTTCTTAAAGTCATCATTTGCTTAAAGTGTGGTTTGTAGAATTCATGGTTAGCACTGTCTATCAAATACCTCTTTATGTTCAAGTTATGTTTTTAAGTTCCCTTTGTTGAGAATTTAAACTCTCTTTTCAAAACCATTAATGTCCATCTCATTCACAAACTAAAGGATCCTGTGGCCAAGTTAGATTTTCCCTTTGATGTCCCATATCCACTTATGATCTTGTTACCAACTTCAATTTGACTCCATTGCCCAATGAAAATGACACTTTTTTGTTTCTACCTATCTTTCCTAGACCTTTCATATTCTGTTGTATCAATTCAACCAAACAAATAAACCAAACAATCACTTGCACTTATAAAATCAATACTTAAAGCAAACAAGACATATCTTTGCAAATAATTTGAGAGATCCCTCTCTGAGAATAGGAGGACTAGATCCTGGAACTCTAAAGATTGGTTTTGATGCTGCCTTGTCTTTTGGTTAGCCAATCTATCAAAACATAGGATACCAACATAATGGCAATCACGGTGGGACCTTCTAAAAAACACACTTAAACATCCCTTAGAAGACCCACATATCCTTAAAACTGATACTTTCTGATGATCTTAGCTTAACAAATAATAACCTATTGAATCTATGATAGCCTAGCAAACTATTATAAACTCTTTAGTCCTACAAATCTCTAATAAAATCAGTTAGTAAGCCATAGAGTAGACTCTGTTTGTTTGAGCGCCTTAGCAAAGTGTTGAAATCAGATATAGGACACTCTCATAACCATAGAAATATAAAAAATCCAAAAATATTTCATATTGGCTTCATAATAAACATGGTGGTGGAACCATAAAACATTTTACCTTCACAAAAGCTAAAAAAAATTCCACGTGGCGACTCCACTGGCCTCCAGTAGGCCTATTACTTCACTAGTCCTTGTAAACTCCCCTGGGAATGCATTGAGAAAACCCAATCATGTTGTTGGTGGACAGAAAAGTTCAAATCTTCCACCTGGCGACTCCACATCCCCCAAAAGACCTAATGACTCCACTGGAAGAAGACTCTGAACTGGTTGAAAAGATACAGTGACCTCTTTTTACAAACATGGATCCAAGTATAGACAGAGGAGCTAAACTTGATACATTATTGGACATAATGGAAAACATGATGTATATGCTTGGAAATAGAATGGATAGGTATGAGGCTAATTTAAATATTGATGATCTAGAGCAGCCCATACTTTTTTCAGATCAAGAACAAACTCAACCATTACAAGACCAAGAAAATGAGCAAGATATGTATGATGATCAAGACTTTATATAAGATGGTGAGAAAAATTACAGGGAAAACAATGAAGAAGGTGGTCAAGAAAATCCTGATAGCCTACCTTTATCTTGTATTATGTTGTTAAGGGAACTTTATGACCAAAATGCAAAGGCAGAAAGTAAGCAGTGCCCTGAGGAAAACATAAGCCATCTTGAACTCACAAAATCTGAAGTAGGAGAAGAGACAACACAACTTGAGTCTCTACTTTTATGTTATGACTCATTTCAAATTATTAAAGAAGAATGGCACCCTGACAATATAGTAGAGACAACTCATGAACCTTATATTCAAAGTAACTGTCATGAAAATCATGAGGAGTTGTTTGAAAATGAGATAGATCAGGAAAAAGAAGAAAGTCCTCAATGTTTCCCTGCAGGCACAAGTACTGGTCCACTAGAAGAGGCTCAAGAAGACATCTAGCATCAAAACCAGTTAACACAAGAAGAAGAGGACTGCTATACTTCTTTTTATGCTGAAAGAAAGAGCCTTCCTCTTTTGAAAGAAGAAGAAATTGATCAAACATTAAACAAGCAGCCTGCCCTCAAAACCTCATTTGAACAAAACACTTCTGCTCATCTACCTTTTGAACCTTGTTTTCTTGAACCAGAAATTAAACTTGTAGATCAACTTAAAGAAAAACAAATTGATAACCCAATATTCCTGATTGGTGAGATTGTTTATACTAATGATTTTCCAATTTTTGATCAGTCTGATGATGTTGATGAGCTTCAAGTAGAAACTAATCATGCAGGGCAACCAGCAGTTGATTGGTGTCATGAACTTCACTATCATCAGCTAGAAAGTAGCAATCAACCAATCCAATCCATCAAAAATAGCTTTCATGTAATTGGGAGTCAGCAATCTATCAGTTGTGATGATGAGGTTGAGAAGAAAGAGGAATTTCTTGAGAAAGCTGAAGATAAGGAGCCTTCCCCTAAAAAGGTGTAGGTAATTGAAAATACCCTTGCTCAAGAATATGAAGACCTTTTCGTAAAGTACATTCCACTGAATCAGAGCATACCATGACTACAAGAGGACAACACTGCAATATATGATGAGTCCTTCAGTTCAGATGATAATGAAGATGAGGAAGAATTTCATTCCCAAAATAATCTTAAGCTTGATCCAGTGGAGGAAAAAGTAAGCTTGGTTGAAACCTATCCTACAAATATTCATAACCAGGCATTGTTTCAAGATCCCTATGCTCATTTCTTGAAGATATTTGAAGAAGGGATAAAGGTTGTTAGGAGCAGTATATTACCAAAAGCAAGAAGACTTTTTAGCACTGCTACTAAGAAACAATAGGAATGGGAGTGGCCTTGTTTGTCCAGCCTACCCAAAGAGATGAAGAAGGACCAATCATGGAATCATTTACTGGATTGGTTGTACTGGAAAAGAGAGTTCATTAGCTAAACATGTAAATATTCCAAGTTAGATTAGGTTAGATAGGAATGTCAATAAAGCTCAGCTATGAGCATTTAGTTAGTTGTTGATTTCTGCTTTGAAGAATAAAACGAGAAAAATACAAAAACAATAGAAAAGAGAAAAAGAGGGCAGAGAAAAACAAGAAAGGTACAGCCCCATACCAAAAAGAGAGACAAAGTCTGAAAGTGTGCGAGCTCAAATGCCACTACTAAAAACACACTGCTAGTTAGTCATATAGCCTAATCATCACTAATTAGTTTTTCAATTTACTGTTGATAGGTTAGTGAATTGATCAGCCAAACAGCACAATCTTGGCTTATCAGTAAGGTAGATTAGGATAGAAGAAAGAAGGTTCAAACATGCTCAAATCCTGAACCTTTGAAATAGAAAACAAGCTGGCTCCAATATGATCAAAACTTGAACCAGATGAGAGAGAAAAGACAGCTCAAACAAATTCAAAATCAGAGCTGAAGAGATAATGAAGGATGTTTTAGTTTTCAGATCTTAAGCCTTCACAAATTTTGTTTTACTTTTCGTAAAGACTATGTGCAGCTTTTTTTTATGCCATAGATCTGCAGCAAGTCAAATTGCTTAATCCTAGCTTGGCTACTTTTAAATTTCTATTTTTAGAAATTAGAGAATAAAGGTCTGTCAGACAGTCTAATCCTGACAGATAGTAGTTAAGTAGAGAGACTTATGAGTTCAACTGCTTAATCTGAACTCATGGAGGAATAAGATTAGACTTAGATTAGTTTCATGTTTTCAAAAGAATAAAATGTTGATGAAGAGAGTTTGCTAGTCCAAAATGCACTTTGAAAGAAGAAAAAAAATGTTAGGATCATTAAGAGTGGGTAAGTAGAGATGTTGTTTAGATAGAATTCCATTATTTCAGATTGCTGCAAATATTATCAGATCTAAAGAAGGTCAGCCAAAGGAAAAGAAAGGTTGCTTCCCAATGGATTAAGGCACTGGTTTAATGAAAGCCAGAGATTTTCAGCTGAGATTCTAGACACCTAAAAAACCAGTTGTCTTCCCCAAGTGGAGCCACTGTTAGCCACCTATAAATTTTGTTATACCTAATGGTGGCTAATTTTGTCTTTCAATCCTTCAAAGAGATAATTCATTTTGAAAAATTATCATCTTTTGAAGTTTTTATGATGATTGTTTATAATCTTCACTGTTGTTTCCCTTTTAAATCCTAAAGAACCTGTTATTCACCGAGAGAAAACTGCTCCATTTTTTCCATCATTTTCATTCTCCATTTTCACCCTTCTTCCCTTTCACAAATCCCTTCATAAGCCTTCATTTAACCTTAAAGATCACTCTAAACCTCTTCAAAACCTTACATCCCACCTTATTTGGTTTTAAATACCTTTTCTTTCACCTATCAGAACCCCCATTTCCTCTGAAAAAACCTTCAAAAATCCTAAAAAACCTTCATTTTTCACTCTAAGGCCTTAAGCCCCTTTGGCCTTAACTCCAGCGCCTTTTTTCGCATAAAACTCGGAGCTAACCCCCATCACGCAATCGCAATCGGGGTTTTCTTATTTCCTTATTTGCCTTTTACTTGCAAAAAACTCCGATGCGATAAGCCTTTCTCTTTTAAAACCCTGATCTCCTTGCCTTCTTCACATAACCCACAGCCTCGCAATTGGGCGCTAAAAACATTAAAAAACCCTTTCCCAAACCTTATTTTCCTTTGTTTTTATAAACCCAACGTTATGATTTGAAACAAATTTGGGCCTTCGATCTCTGCAGATCAACAGCCATCAGCTAAAATCACAATCGCAAGTTTCCTCCCATCGCAAATTCCTTTTTCTTGTTCCGATGCGATTCTGCAATCTAATCTTAGCCATCAATCATCCTTCTAATCCGACGGTCAGCACAAAATCACATCGCAACTCTCCCCTTTGTTCTTTCCCTTTTCCTGTTTCGATGCAATCCCTCCGATTTAATCTCAGTTGTCGAATCCATAAGAACCGACAGTTGAGATTCAATCGTGCTCTGCCCGTAAGCCCTCCGTCATCATCTCGCCAATTCAATCTTGACCGTTGATCCCTCATACTAATCTGATGGCCAGCACTTAATCACATATCGCAAATTAAAAAACCCCAGCACTTTTGCCTCTTTCCTTTTCTCCGATGCGATTTAATCTTGACCGTTCATTCCACCAGATCCAACGGCCAACGTTTCATCACATCGCGCCCATCCATCGCATGATCCTCCACCGTCCCAACCTCCAATTAAAACTCCGTCGTTGATATTTTTAGATCGGACGGTCCACATTACGTCTGCTCTTCAAAACCCCGCCCTTCTCATTCTCCCCATTGACAAATCTCGACCGTCCATTCCTGAGATCCAACGGTCAGGATCTAAACCACCACTGACCCTACCCACCTTTTCCGCCGGTGCATCTTGCCCTCCATCATGTGCGATCCGCACCGTTGGATCTGTTGCCCCTCATCCGATGGATGAAACTCCATATCGCGTAATTTTGCGCTTGAACGTTAATGCCAAAAAATTACATGAAATGGGTGGTATTAAAAAGACAGGTGTCAAGCAACGTATGATATCGCGTTTTTTGGCCAAAATCTAAAAATCGCTCCAATTCCGCACGAAGACCACTAATGGTTTTCCACTATACCACTCCTCCCTCCACAATGTAACTCCAGATTGGATCCTGGTCGTCGATCTCTGAGATCGGATGGTCTCGATTTAATCTCACCACCAATTCATTTGCCCCTGGCCCTTTCTCCCAAACGCTCCTATGAGAGTTCTCCGTCGTCGATCTCCAAAGATCAAACGGCCCTGACTTAATCTTACTACCATTTCGATTTTTCACCCAAACTTCTCCCAAATGACTTGATCGAGCAATCTCCACCATTGATCTTTCTAATCTAACGGTCCCCGTTCATCCTCGCACTCAAAACTCCATTGACCTAGTTAGCTGCTCTGCCAGATTTTTTCCAATTTTCTACTACATTCCTCCGTTCGCACAGCTCCAAACCACTTCCGTGTGAACCCTCCGAAGCAGTCTTTACCATCTCTGCAGGATTTCTTCATATATTTTGTGTGTTTTGCAGGGTTTCAAAGATGTTGGCTCCATGTATTTTCACAGTCACAGACAGGTGACCAGTTTAGTCCAGAATAAGGATTCTATGACTTAAATCAAAGAAGAAAGGATCTGCAGGGTTTTAAATCTAAGCTTGAATCATCTGGATCAAAATCCAGGGTTTGACGGAAACCTTTCATCTGCATAAAGCCACCTGTGTAAACAAACAAACAAAGTGTATCAGTGAAGAATCAAAGACAAAGGGATTAACGCCTAAAAAACCTGAAGATCAAGGTTTTAATCCATAGGTTTAAAGGATAAAGACAGTATTAAGGAACAAAGATCCAAAGATGAATATCAAGGCCTAATTAAGCCTAAATACATAGAAAAAATAGATTAAAGGTGTTTTAAGGAAAAACGAAGAGATATATCAGTCCGAAAGACCTCTACTGCCACATCAGAGGCTAATTTTCCCTTTCAGCTACCAAAAAGCCATCTGCAACTTCCAATAAATCAAATGAAGGCATAGTAATTGCCTTAGTCAGTGATATTTTGTTTAAAGCAGCCAGAGTTATTACCATCCCACCTAAAGGAGTTTAAAGTCAACAAAATCCGCCAAGAAGCTTAAATACTTAATGAAAACCAATTAATACAAAGGAAATATCAGAAAACTTCTCTATTGAGCCCCTCAAAGGCCGAGAAGCATTAAATTGTATTAATTGAACCTAGAGATCTTTTTTTCATCCCACCTCCTCTTTCTTCTATAAATAATTCTGAAGAAGATGAGATATTGTTGGTTGATCACTAGTTGTAATACTGAGACTCTCTGAAATAATACATAGTCTGTTTGAAGTTGAAGAAGAAATTGAAGTCTTGGATGCTTGATGATGTTGTGACATGCTTGTTCTTGAGAAGGCTCTATCATTGGATCTCTGAGCTTGGCTATTGGTGATGTATTCTAAACTGTCTGTTTTTTTTCCTGTTTTCATTATGTTTCATAATTTCTTACTACAATAGGATAAAAATTTTAGGCTAAGAAATGACTCCTGGAAGCACCTTAGACCTGTTTATCCTTCACTGTTTTATGTTTTCTTCTGCTGAGGTATTTTAGAGACTTTGATCTCTCCCTTTAGTCCTCATGCTTGCTTATTTCTCTAATAGTTCAAATAGTTGGTTCCAGCATGATTTATGGTTTTCCCTGCTTGTCTGCTGCCACTTGAAAGCTGTTATTGAAGTCTCCCTTTGAAGTACCATTGTTTATAGTTAGCCAAGGAGGTCTATTTTGATCACACCCTTTGTCCCTACTTAAACAGTTGTTTTAAAGGTATTTATAGTTGTGATCATAGATGTATTAGGTGTTCCCTCTTCTATGACTACAATTATCAGTGAATCTTTTATGTTTTCTAAGTCATTTGAAATAAAATCTTTGAGGAAATAGGATGTGCTCCCGAATCTTAGATTTCATTTTAAAAGTTGTCTTAAAGTCATCATTTGCTTAAAGTGTGGTTTGTAGAATTCATTGTTAGCATTGTCTATCAAATACCTCTTTATGTTCAAGTTATGTTTTTAAGTTCCCTTTGTTGAGAATTTAAATTCTCTTTTCAAAACCATTAATGTCCATCTCATTCAAAAACTAAAGAATCCTGTGGCCAAGTTAGATTTTCCCTTTGATATCCCATATCCACTTATGAGCCTGTTACCAACTTCAATTTGACTCCATTTCCCAATGAAACTAACACTTTTTCTTTCTACCTATCTTTCCTAGACCTTTCATATTCTGTTGTATCAATTCAACCAAACAAACAAACCAAACAATCACTTGCACTTAATAACTAGTCTAAAATCAATACTTAAAGCAAACAAGACATATCTTTGCAAATAATTTGAGAGATCCCTCTTTGAGAATAGGAGGACTAGATCTTGGAACCCTAAAGATTGGTTCTGATATTGCCTTGTCTTTTGGTTAGCCAATCTATCAAAACACAGGATACCAATAGGCAGCACTGCATACAGTCACTTGAAAAGTATCATTGTACTAATTCATTGTAAATACATTAATGTAAAAATTGTTCTAGTGTCTATCTGCTAAGAGTTGAAGAGGTAGTGTTGGGAGGTCTAGGATCATAATTAGGTGGTTGTTTCATAGTTTGGGTTATGGTCTAGTGTGTCTTAGTCTTCTACATCATTCTATATCATTGTAAAGTGGACCATTTTCCCTGGTACGGGAGTCCATTCTTCTTTTATTCTTCTATAGGGTGGTAGGGTGGTGCTAGGGTGAGTTGTAGCTCATCGGTGTCACATCCATCTGGGCCTGATCATCGAAGAATCTTGACAGTTGGAGCGCTCAACCAAAGAGGAGCTAGAGAAGAATGCTTTTCTAGATTCTAGGAAGTTGGAGCTTTATTTTCAATTGGAGTTGAATATTAAAGAATTATTAGAAAAACATTAGGTGGTTTTTGTCCTGAAGTGGGTTTCCACCTTAAAAACTGTGTGCATTTGTGTTCCTTTTGTTTGTTGCTATCATTGTACAAACACTGATAATAATTGAAGATTAACTAATGCTCTAATTGAAAGGAATACTGATTCACCCCCCCCCCCCCTCAATATTTCCAACAATTGGTATCGGAGCATGGTTCCTTCAATAGAATTTTAACAGCTGGAAGGAGGTCATGGAGCATACCAAGAATGGTGTACCTATGTTCAATGAAAATAATTATGCACTCTGGAAAGGAAGAATGGAGGTCTATCTCTTGGTGCAAGGTTATGAAGTATGGGACACTATTCAAAATGGATTTATATCAACCACGGATGAAAAAGGTAAGAAGAATTTGGTTCATGATGCAAAAGCAAAGAATATTATTATCAGTGGACTTATTGAATCTGATTATCATAAAGTGTTGGGTTGTAAAACCGCCAAAAATTTATGGGGCAAGCTTGAAAATATATATGCAGGTGACTCAAATGTCAAAGAAGCAAATCTTCAAATATATAGAGCAAAATTTGAGCAACTCAGAATGAAAGAAGATTGCAACATTGTTACATACTTCCAATACGTTGATGAAATAACCAATACTCTAGAAGGATTGGGAAAGCCAGTTGACGAGAAGACTATTATACAAAATATTCTTAGAACGTTACCACGGAGATTCAACCCAAAGGTATCGGTCTTATAATACATTGCAAATCTAGAAAAACTCAATAAAGAGGAATTACATGGAGTTCTCATAGCATATTAAATGAGACTTGATGAAGAAGAGGGCACTTCGCATCTAGAAACTACGTTCGTTGCATCTAATAAAACCAATAAGGACAAACAACCTTCAATTGAAAAGACATGCACCTGCAAGTGTGAAGAAAAGGGAGATGATGGAGAAGGTCTTTCAGATGAAGAATATGCTTACTTTATGAGAAAACTAAAAATTGGTAAGGGAAAATTCAAAGGTAAACTTCCATTGATATGTTTCGGCTGTGGTGAGGTTGGGCATTGCGCAGCAAAATGTCCAAACAGAAGTGATGGCAAATCAAAAGGAAATAAAGGCTTTAAGAAATTCAAAATCAAAGATACAAAAGGAACTTTCTCTCTAAAGAAGATATCTCATCATCCGATGAAGACAATGACAGCAAAGAAGAAGCAAATGAGAGAGTATTGTTTATGTCCAAGCACAATAAACAAGAGGTATCAAACAACGAAGAAGAAGGATTTACCATAGAATAATTTTCTAAGGAAGCAGTCAAGCTTATAAAAGAGCTCAAGGAAAAGAAGATCTGTTCCAATACTCTTGAAGAACAATTTCAAGGTCTCAAAATTGAAGTTGAATAACACAAATATATTGAAGAGTCACTTCAAAAGAAGTTGGAAGAAAGCAACCAATAAAGGGAAGCATTAGAAGTCGAATTAGTCTCGCTGCGTAAGGAAGTGAAGAAGGGAAAAACTATCCAAAACTATACTAACAGCTCAAGGGCATTGGAAGAAATAATCAATAATCAACGATCTTACAATGACAGAATTGGCCTCGGTTACAAAGAAGAAGAAGTAGGACCTTCTACAACAAAATACAATGAACCTATGAGATCTAACATGCATGTAGACTTCATTGGACAAGATTCGCAAGAACATCCTTGGAATATGATTCCTCGACGAAGATTTCCATCTAGGTATCAACATATTTTTCATGGCTATTGTTATTCATGTGGAAAATTTGGTCATAAAGCTGTAGAATGTCGCACGTATCCTAGGAACCAATACAATTCCAGGAGATCCTTCAAATATGAACCTCACAGGGCTCAACAAAACATCAATAGATTTGAACATTTAAGAAATAATATGGAATGTTACAAATGTCAGAACTTTGGACATATAGTCAGAGACTACAGACTTAAAAATCCTCCTGAAGAATCTTCGAAGCCACAGAATGAACGAACATGGAAGAAGAAGAAGACTGATAGTTGTGCTCTCACTCTCAAGGCTCAAAACAAAAAAGATGTGTGGTATGTTGACAGTGGTTACTCAACGCATATGACTGGAGATAGAAGTAAATTTGTATCTTTTAAAGAGAAGAAGGATTGAACCGTATCCTTTGGAAATGATGGATCTTCAAATGTTATAGGATTAGGTACCATCACCCTTGGAAGCAAAGATGCCATAGCCAAGAATGTTCTATTGGTTGAAAACATGAATCACAATCTGCTCAGTGTTGGACAAATGTGTGATGAAGGACACACAATGCTATTCAACTCCACAAAATGTGAAATCAGGAAAGGCAGGTATGGTAAAATTGTGGCTACAGCAAGTCGAGCTCCAAACAACATATATGTTTTGGATGAAGCAACTAAAGCATGTCTACTAGCTAAAGAAGATGAAAGCTGGTTATGGCACAAACGAATGGGTCACATAAACTTTGAAAATCTTGTCAGGATACACAAAAAGGAAGCAGTATGATAAATGCTAAAAATCTCAAAACCTTCCAACACACTATGTGAGGCCTTTCGGCACGGCAAGCGGACAAAAGTCCAATTTAAAACAAAAGAACACTTTGCATCACATCCATTGGAATTGATACATATTGATCTATGTGGTCCTATGAGAACAAAAGGCTTAGATGGAGAATTATATTTCATGTTAATGATAGATGACTATACTAGGATGACAGTCGTCAGTTTCCTAAAGAAAAAATCTGAAGCATTTGAGTGCTTTAAGATCTACAAGGAGTTGGTTGAAAATGAAATTGATTTGAAAATAAAGTGTCTAAGATCAGATAATGGCGGAGAATTCACTTCCAAATTATTTCATCAATACTGTGACGAAAATGGAATAAAAATACAATTTTCAACAGCACGAACACCTTAGAAAAATGGAGTTGCTGAAAGAAAGAACAGAACCGTACAAGAAATGGGTTGAACAATGTTGAAGGACTCAAAATTGGATGAAAAATTTTGGGTTCAATCAATTGATATGGCAGTCTTCATTATCAACCGAAGTCTTCTCAGAAATAATTGCAACAAGACCCCATATGAATTATGGAAAGGAAAACCAACCAATGTAAAATATTTTAGAATCTTCGGAAGAAAATGTTATATCAAAATAGAAGATCAAAATTTCGGTAAGTTTGAATCACGTGTTGATGAAGGTATCTTTGTTGGTTACTCACGCAAAAGAAAGGCCTATAAATGTTATAATATAAGACGAAAACAGATAGTGGAAAGCATAAATGTTACATTTGACGAAGATGGTGTTCTAGCGAATAATGACGAGGATCTAGAATCTTTGAAACTTGAGACAGAGGCTGAAGACACAGATAAAATTCTAGAACAAGAAGCAACTATCAACCAGGAAGAAGTAAATAATGATCATCAAAATATACCAGAACAACAACAAGAAGCTCCTCCAAGGAGAACAAAATAATGGATTCAAAAGAAACATCCATCAAATCAAATCATTGGTGACATAAATGAAGGTCGATAGCTTCGTTCATCACAACAAGCTCACATTAATTTTCTAGCAACCTTTGAGCCTAGTAGTTTTGAGGAAGCCAGCCAGAATGAACATTAGGTAGCAGCTATGAATGAATAATTGGATCAAATCGAGAAGAATAACACCTGGGAATTAGTTCCACGACCAAAAGATAAAAATGTCATTGGGACTAAATGGGTGTTCAGGAACAAATTGAATAAAGATGGACAGGTTACTAGAAACAAAGCAAGATTGGTTTGCAAAGGCTATGCACAAGTGGAATGAATTAATTTCGATGAAACATTTGCACTAGTTGCCAGAATGGAAGCCATCCGAATGTTTCTCGCCTATGCATGTTCAAGAAAAATCAAAGTCTACCAAATGGATGTTAAGTCAGTATTTCTGAATGGAGAATTAGAAGAATAAGTTTACATCGAACAACCTGAAGGTTTTCTACTATTAGAAAAAGAAGACTATGTTTGCAAGTTAAAGAAGGCTCTAGAGCATGATATGCTCGTCTTGATGGATATCTACGTCAACAAGGGTTTAAGCAAGGTACTGTTGATAGAAATCTTTATGTACAAATATATAAAGATAATTTAACAATCGTTGAGGTATATGTGGATGATATAATATTTGGTAGAAATGATGATAGACTAAGTAAGAACTTTTCTACAAAGATGGAAAGTGAGTTCGAGATGTCTTTACTTGGTGAGCTGACATACTTCTTAGGGCTTCAAATATCTCAACAAGAGAAAGGAATATTTATATGTCAAGCCAAGTACATCAAGGAAATGCTCAAGAAATTAAAAATGGAAGATTTCAAACCCGTCCTTACTCCGATGGTAACAGGTTGCAAATTGAGCATAGATGACTCATCTAAGGATGTGGATCATAGGTTGTACAGATCTATGATTGGTAGTCTTCTATATGTAACAGCCTCCCGGCCAGATGTTATGCAAGTAGTTGGACAAGTAACAAGATTCCAAGCAGCACCAAAAGAATCACATATTATTGTCGTCAAAATAATTCTTCGATATATAAAGGGCACAGAAGAATATGGCTTATGGTATCCCAAGGGTAACAATCTCATTATTCAAGCCTTTACAGAAGCAGATTGGGCAGGAATCATTGATGATCGTAAGAGTACTAGTGGAGCATCATTCTATCTAGGTGGTTGTCTCGTATCATGGTTGAGAAAAAAGCAAACCTCAATCTCGTCATCTACAGTGGAAGCAGAATACATTGTAGTGGCATCATGTTGTACTCAAGTCCTTTGGATGAAACAAACTTTGCAAGATCTTCAAGTACAATTCAGTGAGCCTATTCCCATATTCTGTGACAACATTAGTGCCATCAACATCTCCAAGAATCCTGTCATGCATTCAAAAACAAAACACATTCCAATCAAATATCATTTCGTTAGAGAACAAGTCGCTAAAAAGAATATCAAACTTGAGTATGTTGGTACAAAAGAACAAATCGCTGATATCTTCACTAAACCTTTACCTCATGAAGCATTTGAATATCTTCACCAGAAGCTTGGGATTCTCCCAAGTTCTCATTAGATTTTCCTTATTCATAATATAAAGGGAGAGTGGAAGTGTGTACAGGTCTACAGGATGGTTGTGTGTCAGGGGGAGTTACCCTTTTCCATTGATGTCAAAGGGGGAGATAATGTTGTAGGAAGAGGTGTCATGATTGCAGGGGGAGTACTTGTGTTGCCATCAATGCCAAAGGGGGAGATTGTTGATCAGCGGTTGTCATTGATGTCAACCCAAGCAGCACCAGGGGCTACCCCAATACTGCGTGGGAATTTTGACCTACCAAATTACTATATTCTGGGTCAAGAATTATTTTGATGGTTTCTTCATGTCGATATTTTTCCGTTGATATATGGCACGCCACGTAATTATTCATGGTTTGAGAGATATTCATGTTTGAAGTTTGCAACCCTAGTAAGTGGGCTAAAACCCCATGGGGTTGTGGCATGGGTCATTGAAAATTCATAATTAATTTTTTTTAAGCTCCTAAAATCCCTCCCACATTAACTTGTTGAAGACCCTCTCAACCTAAGCATTTATATAAATTGTGATCCTCATACCCTCCTTATGCAAGGGATTTCGCCATCTGAAATAGGTCATCATGGAATTTTCGCTCTAAATTTGTTTCTATGAAGGGTCAAAAGCTGAAATTTTTATAAGGTGAAGCCGAAATACTAAGGAAGCTCCTTTGAAAATTTCAAATCAAGATGCGCAATATTTTCAGAGATATGATCTGTGGAAGTCATTGTTTTTGCAGGCTCCTGAAATTCATCTCAAAGAAGTGACCTTGGGAAAATCGTCCTAACTCTCTCTCTGATTATCAATTTGGAATTTTGTAAAAAGTGGAAGATAGTGCACAGATTTTGGTTTTCTCTCTATCAATTTTAGAGCCGAATGAAGAAACAGTGACACGTGGCATGTCGTACAAGTTCGCTCTACTGAAATAGTCCATAATTAGGGCATTGTGAGAGATTGGGCATAACTCTATATTGAAGAATCCAAATTGGGTTAGACCTGTGGCATTGGAAAGAAGACTCCCAGGAATACTACAGGACCAAAAATTAGATATTGGGGATCTGAAATAACATAGATACACTAGATTCAATATCGAGCTCCTAGAAGGCAAGAAAAAGCTAGATCATGTGTTGTCAAGGGCTGCAAAGGACCAGACTTTCTAGGGCAACAAAGCAAATCAAGGTGCATCAGAGGGTAGCATGACAAGAGCAGAAACCAAGGTGTAGAATAGCAGCAAGAATTTCATCACATGAAGTCTTCAAGTGGGCAGCACTGCATACAATCACTGTAAAGGTATCATTGTATTAAGTCATTGTAAATACATTATTGTAAAAGTTGTTCTAGTTTCTATCTGCCAAGAGTTGAAGAGGCAGTGTCGGGAGGTCTAGGATCATCATTAGGTGGTTTTTTCGTAGTTGGGGTTATGGTCTAGTGTGTCTTATTCTTCTACATCATTCTATGTCATTGTAAAGTGGACAATTTTCCATGGTACGGGAATCCATTCTTATTTTATTCTTCTATAGGGTGCTAGGGTGGTGCTAGGGTGAGTTGTAGCTCATTGGGTGTTGGGGCATCTGTTAAGTTGACTACTGAAGAATATCGGGCGTTGGAGCATCCATCCAGTGGGATCTAGAGAAGAATGCTTTTCTATATTCTAGGAAGTTGGAGCTTTATTTTCAATCGGAGTTGAATATTAAAGAATTATTAGAAAAGCATTAGGTGGTTTGTGTCCCGAAGTGGGTTTCCACCTTAAAAACTGTGTGCATTTGTGTTCCTTTTGTTTGCTGCTATCACTATACAAACACTGATAATAATTGAATATTAACTAATTCTCTAATTGAAAGGAATATTGATTCACCCTCCTCTCAGTACTTCCAACACCTTTTCTAGTCTCTTGTTTCTATATGCTTGAAAAGCTTCAGCATCTTCTTGACTTAATTGACTAGAAACGTATTTGGTAATATCAGAGAAATTTTCCATGCCTTGGAAGAAATCATCAAATTCATATTCTTCCTTTATGAAAGGCTTCATTTTTAGCTTTGCGATTTAATTTTTAATCACATCATTAGGATCATATAATCTTCCTGGCATAAATGCGAATTTCAACAGTTGAATCTTGGGAACCTCTTTGTATGTATGGCCAATATTAGCCAGAGCAAAGGTGCCGCACTATAGAGGGAAAGTAGGCCAAATAACCTTTTTACCATCTTTTAACTGCTTTGTGACACCGTTGACAAGCTGATATGTTATTTCTTTTACAAGTAATTTATCTGGAACATAGTAAGGTAAAACATGGGGAGAAGCATGACTCCAAAATACTCTAATATATGTGAAATTTTCTTCAACAAACCATATTTCTACGGGAAGAATATCTACATTGGCTTCTTCAGAAACCCTAGGAGCCTTTTTGTTGAAAATCATCTAATGCATGGGCAATATGACTCCGTAGCAGATTTTATAGAAGTGTAAGTGGAACTCGGAATCCCAGAGTTCTCTATGGTAAATATGAATCGGGGTAGGGTTTTTGGTGGTCCAATTCCAACCCATGGTAGGAAAATTAGAAGTAAAACAAATGGCGTCCATGAAATAAGAAGACATATAAAAAAGAGGTATTTCTCTGAGCGAAACACTTCTTTTATTCCTATATTCAGTGATATGATTGGCTAGGTAATTGGATAGAATGTCTGCCCAATTTAGGATAGACGAATTGATGATTGCGTCAATTAGGGGAACCCAATCTCTTGAAAATCTAGTACTATCAGGCTTGGAAAATATTCTACACAACATTCCAGTTGCTTAACAATAAGGATTAGGAATTTGTGCAATTGGGTACATACTAGATTTATCTTGCTTCAATTTCCCTTCATTGTCCTTCCATTCATGGATGACTTTGATAAGATCTGGATGTTTTGCTTTGAAATTCTACACATACTTATTGTTGTATTTCGGTTGCGGGGTTGGTAGATGATACATTGCTGCTAAATCCTCTGCTTTGAAAGAACCCATAATATCTCCTCTCGAATTCTTGAAAATTCTATCTTCAATGTTTAAGTGGTCAATTTCCCACTTAACCATGTCTATATAAGGAAGAATATTTGGTCTCGCCGCTATCCTGTGAATGTGAGAGCATGCAACATCAAAAAGGGTTGCATCAGAAGTAGAATCAGTGCCTATAGCAGAAAGTTTGTCTATCACCCTTGGTCATTCATATTCGAAGATTTTGTACATTGCCTCCCATGACAAACTGCCACAGTATTGGTTGCAGACGGTGTCTAAAAATAATGAAGACATATCTGCGTCTTTTGTGGATGATGTTTGAGAGATTTCATTACCTCTTTTGCTCATTTTGAACTTCTTCAACCAAGTAATTGATTTCCTAAGATCGAAGCAAATTTAACATATTACTTCTAATGCACGCAAGAAGATGTCAATCTATCAATCATCTTCATAATTCTTAATTTAATATTTCACATGGCCTCGCACGTAAGATCTATCAATTGTTTTAAAGCCGTTAAGATCTTCAATTCTATTTGATATGACACAAACTGTTTTCACACGCTGAATTCATCTAATACGCAAATCGCAATCATTCCTTGTAATATTTCAAGATGCTTAACCTTTAAAGGCTGCGAAATGTGATCTACGCAAATCTCAAATCACAACTTTTATAGGATATCGTTCGAATATATATTATAAGTTGTGTGCAATGTGAATTGTGAAAAACTTAAAGTGGACGCGATCGCGAAAGATTTTATATTTCCTAGTTTATTTGCTTGTCGGGTCCGTAGGTATCGCAACTTATATCATTTGTTTCTTAAAGCTTTATTGATTAAATAAAGTGCGATGTGAAAAAGGAAGAATAAAACGATGATTTTGATGTTTTTACAAGGTTTTTTAATTATTTCTTCGGAAAGGCTTCGAGCGCATTTCGCAATTCGCATATGTTACGTTTTACAATTCTTTTTGAAATAAGATATGTAATATGCGATGCATTTTTAAGGAAAAACAGAAAATTTTATTTTCTAAGTTTTTTTTTTTTTTTTTTTTTTTAGGAAATTATAAAAATAATTTCCTATTTATTTCTAAAGGGTCCCTATTTATAAAAAATAAATGAGGGGTTGTTGTATAGCACAACACCAGTATACGTTTACCCATTTTTTGGGATGGGATAGATTATTTACGAAAAATGAATACCTTAGCCTATCATGACTAAGAGGTTCTTTCAGATATTGTTTTCTAACTTTTCGGATCTAAAGGACTATTTACGAAAAGGGACTTGCTGAAGTTTACTATTCTGCCTCTTTTCAAACTCTCTGAACATGAAAATATGCTGAGTTCTTTCTTTGTCAGACTCATTAAAACTTTCATGACATCAGAAACCGTCACCATGACATTACCGAGTTCCTCCTCATATGGCTCGTAAAATGTACTAGGATGGATTTTTCCAAAGGAAAAACTTATATGGCAAGCATATGTTATCCTCTTCAAGCTTGTGTAAAAATAACGAGGTACTGGCCATAAATGGTGGGGGAAAATGGAAGTTATTCAACAGTTTTGTCCGCAGTATGTCACTCTTTAACATGACACTTGTCTACAGTTCGTGTCGGGTTGGGATATTTTCCATCTGTCACTTTGCCTCCATGGGTTTGGGAAATCCGTTTGCCTCTCATTTGATTATCAATTTTGTCAATATGACCTTTGATCCTATTTGAGTCAAATGCTGCCAAATTCTAGTCATGTCGCCGATATGTTCAAGAGAAAATCCTTCTATAGTCTGTACATTTCTTGATCCTCTTTTTCAGTCTTGATTCACACTCATATTACCTTCTCTGTTTCGCGTCGATGATGTGGGATTCATTATGACCCTCCTTCGATGGATCACTTCCTGTCGACTTCAACTCATTATCCGGGAAGTCGATCTAGAGACAATTTTCTGGTACCTTAGAGCTTGCATGCCTCAATGGCAAGTTCTTCGCATTCAATGATAGGTTCACATCATTGGCCTTCAATCGGGTGATTTCACAGGTGTTTGACTTCAGTTCAATATTCACATTTCGTGGATTTTACTAGTAGTACATTGAGAGCCATTGAGATTATGGGTGGTTTCTCTCACACTTGTTAACGGTTCACATCATTGACAGGTAATCAAGTGATTTTATAGAATGTTCGACTTCAGCACGTCTATTCACATGTTGGAATTTGTACTTTTATCGGGTGGTGTTGGAGCACAAGACCCTGGGCTTCAATCACAAAAGTCTAGGTTGCGAGGAGTGATGAGTCATTCATGATTATATACATGATTCCTTAGACGGACTGCTGTGACCATACCGTGGGTCCTCTCGTTTTGATCTTCTGTATACGAATGGCTACGCCCATGACGTGGATCTCTTTCATATGATGCTCTTCTTGATGATTAGTTGCGCTTATACCATGGATTCATGTATTTTCATCAGAGATTTCAGTCATGTATAGGTATCTATCCTTGATTTGCAGGTCTCCCGACAGCAGCGTCTAGTTCCTTGCACGTATTTGTAAATAATTTCACCCCTCACTCATGTTTGGACTTCATACTTTAGGGGGCATCTATTACAGAGAAATTTTTCGATGTCCTTGTACTCCCTGTTCCTTGATCCTAGAGGACCCATACAATGACCCTTGTGTACTTTCCAAGCATGGAATACATACCCCTGAACCACATTTTGTCTACCAATTCATCTCCCTTTACAACTTTTCTGGAAGATCCTTATAAAAACCTAGTTTTTAAGGTCGGTGCTTTCTCTCAGTGTTTGACCCGCGCCGATAGCAGAGATTTGCACTAAGACCCATGCCGATCGGCGCTCTGTCTTAATGTTGGACCCACGTCGATCCTCTTTTGGAAAAATTTTTAGATAGAAAGGAAGCTTTCGCGACTAGAAGCTTCGCGAGGTGGCAAGCTGGAAGTTTGTTTTGAGGATATGGCCGAGGAATTCCCCTTTGGGCTTCTTATTCCCAAGAAATAGGAACTACTCCAAAGGATAAGCTCTTTTCCTATCATTTGAGGGCCCATAACCTCCTCCTCCATTGTTATATAAGGAGACCTCCTTCTGCTCTACAGCCTTAGTGATGATAGAAAGGAGAAGCAATTATAGCTTCGGGAGAATAGTGCAGAGTCTGATTATTTTTGTGTGTTGGGAACATAGTGAGATCTTGGACCTTTGTGTGTGAGAGTGTTACAAACGTGCGTGGATATAGACCTGTTGAAGGAGAGCCTCAACATCAAGTCTTGGTTGTAAACTCCCCTTTTCTTTATCATAATAAAATGCATTTGATGTTTATCTTCCACTCTTGTTTACATTTATAATGAGATTTTTAGCATTCCTTGATCAGTTAGACAGGCTGTAATTTTTCTATGTTTGTCATGATTTTACGTATGTCGTGGTGTCTTTACTGTCTATACAGGTAATCGAACATTGGTAGCAGCGTGTATCGAGATTAACAAGAGCGACGGATCAAGAAGCTTCGACGGAAGACGACAATATAGCATCAGAACGTGGTAGGACATCTTCCTTGCTCTAAATTTCATTTAAAATCTAGGAAGGTAGATGTTAGTATGTTCCCATAGTTGCTAGACCCACCCTAGGGCTAGAGGGATTGTCTCTATCCAGAGAGATGATTTACCTAGACAACAATTCCTTGACCAAATTTTATTTTTCAACGAGCTCTGGGCTAACAAAGTTGTAATTAGAATTGAGATTAATTAAAATAGAAACAATTTGGTCACAAATATTACCTTCCATCTCAATGATGGATGTTTGGTGGTTTTCCTAGTGGTGGTCTATCACTACATAAATTATGGGAATTCCTCGAGCCACATCACCCACCGTGTGAGCTTCTTAGGCACAGTAAATCTTTGGAGCAACATTTTGTTGATGTGGGCAATCTTTATTCCTGTGGTTTTCACCACATGTACAACATTTTAATTGATCTAGATGGATATTGGTGGCCACCCTCCTATTCCACTTGGACCCCCACCATTGTTTCTTTTAGTTTTTCAGTTTCCTTAATTGTAGCACAATTTACTATTTTTGGCAATTTTTTTGGGTCCTGAACTTCCGGAGCCGTTTTAAGGCCCTAAACAACATTTTCTAGGAAAACTAGGATCATTATGGATTTTTAATTGATGATGGTCACTCAAAATTTGTATCCCTCAAATAGATATTTTTCACGAGGTATTTTGTGCTTCAAACAGAGATCGTATGCCAAAGTTACGTTCCCAGGAAGTTGATGTACCAATTTACCCAAACAGGTCCCATAGTTTTGGTGCTTCCTCTCCTAGGGTTAGGTTTTTGAATGTTTAGAGTTTTCCATTGTTTCAAAATAATATATAGGACTTCGAGCCTCATTGTAACACAGTTCAGAGGCATGTAGCCACCACATCTCTTCTCAAAGATAAGCTACCATCACCCGAGCTAGTTTATTTTCCATTCTGTCTGTCAGCATTTTTCAGTATTTGACATTAATGAAATGAAGTGTTATTCCTGTTGCATATATGCATTTATGTTTATTTATGTATTTTATTGTGTTCTTGTATAAATCTGTATCTTTGGTATCAAAGCGGGTCTGCTCTTTCTCTATCTTTCTTTGCATGTCCCCAACGAGGTCGGGGTATAAGGACTAAGGGCTCGATCTAGTTGAAGCTTTGCAATATCAGCCTCGCAAACCCTGACAACTTCCCATGGAGGAAGAAAAGAAAGGTGAGGGAGTAGGAGATCCTATCAAAATATTGCTCAAGGAGGCCCTCGAGAAACAAAGGAATGTGATGATGGATAAATTTTCTCAGATCCTTCAATGGCTACCCATCGGCGGCGCATCTACATACAGGAACCACTCTGGTGGTGCCACTCCTTTTGAGGTACAAGTAAACTTTGACATTCCCATATTTGAGGGCCAAATAGATGCAGAAACCATAGATAAATGGTTGAATCTATTCGAAGGATATTTCTCAATTCATTATTTTCCAATCGAGTAAAGATTACTTTTTCACTCCTCAAAGCCACCCCCTATTGAGATTCAACAATATGATGAGCTTAGTGAAAATTAAGCACCTTCACTAAGTGGGGCCCGTAGGCTATTTTTAGGTGTATGTCTTTTTTTAGAATGGTGAGCATATTATAAAGTTAGCAGGATGATGATTCTAGATGGTTGATAAAATTCTATCTTTGGATGAATTTCTATTTTTAGAATATTGGGCCAAGTCTATTTATAGATCGCTAATCTAAAAATAGATGGATGTCGATTATTATTAGCCCTTAATAATAATCAGATAATAAAAAGTAACTTATTCTCTTGGAGCACTTTATTTCAGTTAACAGATGTGGCACATCAGTGGGTTGAAGGAATTACGCAATTCTTAGGGTGGTTGGTGACTCATGCATGGAGGACTCAGTTATAACTGATAGTGGCAAGTTGCGACAGAGTTGGAAGAGTAGTTATGTGAGTTGTTATTTAGTTTAACTCAGTTAAGTGAGTTAAACTCAGTTGTGCTAGTTGTATCTAAGTTGTAACTAAATATATACTAGTGAGAGTTAAGTAAATTAATTATTTAATTAATTCACAACTAGTGACTCACTTGTAACTGAACAAATACAACAATTAATTACTTGCATGCCAGTTCCAGTGGAGACCTAGTGGAGAGATAGGTGAAAGGGTGAGATGGACTACCTGTTGTGACTATAGTGATCCATTCAATGGATCTACACAGACATTGGAGTTTCCAATGAGGATTGTACAGTGCAAGCAAGGCGAGATTGAATTCATTCAGGGGTCTTCTTCAGCAAGTATTGCGCAGTGGCGGCAGGTTGTTCGGAGGCAAGAAATTGGTGCATAGATTTGCAAACTTTTGCATGACAGTGTGTGACGATTGTATATTGTACTAAGAGCTTGATGTACTAAGCTTTGTATGAGATTGTTACATGTTCCATCGATATACATAATATATGATAGTTGGGGTTTTTAGCTTTAAGATTTCCCAATAAAACATCTTGTTTATGTGCAATTGATTTTGCTTCATGTGTTTGCAATTGACGATTTAATTTCTGCAAAGAATTAAGTGGAAGGATATTTTATTTAACATAAGATTAATTTGTTAGATCAGGAGAATCCAGAAATACATTATTGTGTTTATAAATTTCTACATGGTATCGGAGCAGTGTTAATCACTGGAGATTGCAATATTGAAGTGGTACTGAGTTTTGTGCTTGTGCACAATTCGAATTTGCTACAAGAATTTCTTGGTGCGACAGTTGAGTATACATTGAAATGGATTTCAATGGGTTTTGGTTGGAGTATGCACTTGAAGGAAGCTCCAACTACATAGCCTGGAAGGACAGGATGGAGGCGATGCTTGAAGATAATGGTCTGAAGGAGTTCATCGATAGCGATGTTCCTAAGCCCACTTCGACAGCTGCTGCATTGCTTGACGTCTGACAAAAGAAGGTAGCGAAGACAAGAAGAATTTTTTTGGAAGGTGTGAAATACCATATTGTTTCAAGCCTTCATGGGAAAGCCACTCCATTTGCAATGTGGAAGGCTTTGACAGATCTTTTCCAAAGCAGCAGGTGTTAAAAAATAAGCTCAGAAAAATTAAAATGGAGAAGGGCGACAATATTCCAAAGTATCTCACGAAGTTTGTCCAATATAGGGATGAGCTGGGGAGTGTGGGAATTACAGTTGTGGATGATTGCTTGGTGAGCTTAGCTATCCTTGGGCTTCCGAAGAGTTGGCACAGTTATCAGGACTCTGTCAATGGGCGAGAGAAAATGCCGGATTGGGAGCGACTTTGATCGAATCTAGTGCAGGAGGAGATAAGGCGAAGTACCAGGGATGGCTCTTCATCAAAGAATGATGATTAAGAGAATTTTGCTTTGGCTTCCAAAGCAAGGAAAGGGAAGGGGAATAAATCACATCCAAAATCCGAGGCTAAAGGCAAGAAGCTGGATTTTTCCAAAGTGAAGTGTTTTCATTGTCACAAACATGGGCATCTCACCACGAACTGCCCACAGAAAAAGAAGAACAAGAAGGCTTCTAGAGTTGCAGCTGGTGAGGCCCTTGCCTCACAATTTGAACTTGATTTCTCTTTTATTGCATGCTTGGTTTCAAGCGCAATGGGATCGGTGTGGTATCTTGATAGTGGTGCTTCCTTCCACATGACGGGAGACAAGGAGTTGTTTAGTGACTTGGAGGAGAAAGATCTCCAAATGCATAAAGATATGGGCGACGATGGTAGATATAGTGCGACTAGAATTGGAACCATTACCTTTGAGAGGGAGTCAGGTAAACCATTTCTGTTGAAAGATGTTATTCATGTTCTAGGTTTGAATAAGAACTTGGTCTCGGTCATGATGTTGGACAACAGAGGTTATGACGTTGTTTTCAGCGAGGGAAAAGCTTTCCTGCGACATTGTTGGGGCCCTTGTTTTGAAATTCAACAGATTTTGAGTTGCGTCAAATACTTGGCAGAACGCAACCTCGATAGGCAGAAAGGTGTCAAGGTTGTGAAGGAGCAGAGGACAGGTGTCACGGCTATTGCGGGAGCAAGCATAGAGGCGGAAGAGCGTGGAAGGAAACAAGCAGTGAACTCCCGATGAATAGAAAGAAACGAAAGATAGCCAAGCGAGAAGAAAGGAGGAACTGTCAGTTGCGCTAGCAGCAGGACAAATAGGCAGCCAGCCAACGGATAGGGAGGCTGGCACAGATGGGAATAGGCAACAGGGAGCTGTAGGAGAGCTCTGGCTGGGTTGCACTGTTCTCCTCTCCTATAGGTTATGTGTTTTCTCTCTGTCTGATAGGACGTATTGTATTCTGCTCTGTTTATGCTCATATAGCTGAACCTTGTAATAGTTCTCCACTGAAGGCTAATGATTAATATATTCAGGAATGATGTTCCGAGTACTTGTTATGAGTGTGAATGAACGATGTTATCAGCTCCGTTTAAAATTTTATTTATCATTAGTCTGACTGTTTTACTGAAAGGTATATGTTATGGGATGTTGTGTTATGACTGTATAAGACTTTGGTTTGGCTTTGATTTGACTGTATGGATGTTGTCGAGGTGATACCGATCTATCCCCTATCACAGTAAGGTCGCGGCACACCTTGGGTGAGACTCTCTGCCCTTTAGAGCAGAGTGTAAATGCCGGTGTGAATCTAGACTAAGGCGGAAAACCTTGTTGGCCCCTAACCCTGAACCCGGGTCTTCTCTGCGAGACCTGTTCTCTCGCCAACAAATGGTTCCGTTGCCGGGACCCGAAAATACATTTAGGAGCTAGATCATGGTATCTCGGATCTTCGAAAGAGAAATATGAAGCTGGTGGGATAACCACCTAGATCAGTTCATAACTCAACAGGCTGAACTGAGACGATAGAAGGAGAAAACAATTAAAAACTCGGTTCTATTCTCCGACTCTGCTATTGATACCTACGAAATATTTTGTGGAAATTTCCTAGAAGAGCTCTACAACTAGTTGCAGAGGCTTCAAACCAAGATCGTTAAGGAAAAGTCGCGGAAGATAAATCGCAAGTGGGCACACGAGGATCTGGTGGACCTTCATCGGTTAAACACCGACCTAACCCGAGCTGTGGACTTTTGGGTGGAATCTACTTTGGAAGGATATATAGTATAGTTTGCAGCTGAGTGCTACCAGTCTTTCTCAAGGGAAGAAGATACCTTCAGATCTGGGTTAAGGGGGAAATTGCTGAAGGAGATTCCCTTGTGGATCAAGGCATTGATGGTAGACGAAGGACTGATGGGGTTCCAAAAAGCAGAGATGGAAGCGTAAACCCTCCAGTGCCATGGGAAGGGACTAAGGGAGAGATGTTCCAAGAACCGTGAGAAGGGGGAGTAGGTGTATGGATGTCGAGACTGCCAACAGGCTCAGAGAAAAACGAGCACATCGAAGGGTGCATATTGCAGAAATTTGGCAAGAGAGGGTGATGAAGGAGTTGAAGAGATAGAAAAGTAGTCGAAGGAACAAAGAGGAGGCACCTCAGATGACAAAAGGGATGGAAGGTCAGGAGGGTCCCCAGGAAATAGGATGGGTCGCGAAAGAAGTGCGGCAAGTGTATAGGAGTCCAGCCCAGATGGAGAAAGGAAAGAATTCTGATGGAGAAGGTACAGACGCGCGCCCAGAGGAGGTGTTCGATGTGGAGATGCACGTTGCAATGGAACAGATGTTTCAAGAAAGGCCGACGTCCATATCGCAAGGTATTCTTAGTCCCCCCAATTCAAGTAGCTCTAGTCCCAACCTTCCCCTGGTGCTCTACAAACCCATAAGTGAATTTTTTGTTAAGTTACGTGAATTAAGTAGATTGCACAGTATTCAGTCTCCAACTGGAACACAAGCTAGTAGTAGGATTGCTATTGGCCCCATCTCACAACCAGGATCCAACGGCTTCATTTTAGTAACACCTGTTCAAGTGAACATGGCGGGATCACTCACATGGTACCCAAAATTCTCTGGGAAAGGGAACGACAAAGTCAAACAACACTGGTATCTCTGTGAGGCCATCTAGAGGGCTCGACAGACACCAGATGTTGGGAAGTTAATAGAGTTTCATACCACTCTTAGGGAGAAAGCCCTGCGATGGTTTATGAAATGGTTGGAGGCTCACCCGAATCCAGCGATGGCAGACGTAAAGAAAGATTTCATTAAGGAATTAAAACTGCCTCAGACAGACCAACAAGGCCTGTCATAGATGTGGGAGATAAAGTAGAGAGAAGGAGAAACTGCTTGGGATTTGATGCGGAGATTCAAGGATGCCATCGGGAAACTCAGCTATCCAATTGATCTCAACCATCAGAGGGACTGGTTCATTAAAGCTTTACTACCTTTGACCCGGACTCCATTGACTCAACAAAGGATCGACACATTGCAGGATGCCCTGGAGCAGGCAATGAAAATAGAAGCCATGGCAGGTTACCCACAAGAGTTCAAGGGGGGCGCAGTGGTACAGGACCCCTCGATAATGGGCCTACAACATCAAATATCTAGTCTAACAGAAAAACTCAAGGAAATGCAACCCATGCGACCACTGAGACAAAATGTATGGTGCACACATTGTCTCGTGGAGGGACATGTAGCAACAGAATGTCCCCGGTTGCGGGGCCAAACCATGGGGACATCGGCGACAGGAGCACAAGGGGCTCTCCCCTTGGGAGGGGTTGCACAGATAAACACCCAAGGGATATACCCACCACAATATAAATACACAGGGTTCCCTGCACAACAGAGCCCAGCCACCAACGAGTATTGTGAAGTATGCAAAATTATGGGCCATCAACCTCGCATGTGTCTGATCTTACAGAAATATTCCAATGTTCCAAATAATATATACTATGAATTATGTGCTTCGACCACCCACAGCACACAGCAATGCCGAGCACTAGACGCACTGGCGGAGCAGCTAGACTAGCCGTCATATAGAGTAAACGAAGCTCCCCGAGGAAGAGGAGGAGGCATGAGAGGAGGCTGAGCAAAAGGTAGAGGTCCAGTAAGATGCTATAACTGTGATCAGGAAGGAAATGTGGCTAGAGAATGTCCACTCCCTAGGAGACCCTGGTGTTCATAGTGCCGGGTTAACTCACACGCAATAAAATATTGCCCGGAGCTCATTAAAAGATGGGAGGAAAGAGCTAGACAGAGGGGAACGAATCTAGTAAATGCAGAACCTAGGATAATGGGAACTCAAAAAATGAAAAAGGTGGCCAGAGTGACACGGGGTGGCAAAATAACGGGGGAGGATGCACGTGCTATGGACCCAACGAATTTGGTCAGGCCAACATCCCCAAAGCTATTGATCAAACCAGAACGACGACAACAATTTTTTTAGGAAGCAGCAGAAACGTTTGCCTAGTTGGGGGGAAACAAAGGAATCGAGCTACAGAAGATTCAGGAAGACAATGAAGCACTGAATACTTCTGAAGCCCTAATCCAGGAGTGGTTCCACCTGTTCCTGAAGATTGTTAACAATGCACCAATGCTAGAACGGCTGAAGCAGAACCTAGAAGGGGTGCTAAAACAGAATACAAGAGCAAAATAATCAACGGAAGCAGACCATAAATATGTTCAGAGAATAAAAAGAAACAAAAGAAGGACAGGAAAGGAATTCCGAGTGAACACACAATTGGCGGGGTTCCAGATTAAAGATACCATGCTTGATTTGGGATCTGATGTCAACATCTTACCAAGAAAAACTTGGGAGGCATTAGGGAAGCCAAGATTGACATACTCTCCGATTCAACTTCGGATGGCGAACCAGTATTGCATTGTTCCCATCAGCCGATTGGAGGAGGTTGAAGTTGACATTGAGGGGGTAAAGACATTTATGGACTTTGAATTCATTGACATCATGGGGGATAAGGATCCATACCCCGCACTATTGGGAATTGATTAGGCTTTTGGGAATTATGCGGTAATTGATCTAAAAAAAGAACTGATGATTTTCGAGGATGGGGAAATCAGAGTCACTCAGCCGCTCGACCCCTACCAAGGACCGAGATATACAGAGACTGTGGATAACAGGGAAGATGCTCAGCTCTTGGACCATCTCTACCAAATGACCGCCGGAAGAAGGGAAGATTACATCAACCCGACAGCAGAAGGCTCGGTAAGTTGGAGAAGCATCCAAAGCTCGGAATTAGGATCATAAATAGCATGGGACGATTGGCAGCAAGGAGGCTACGAAAAAAATACAAGGAGATGTGCCAACGTTGCAAGAATCAATTGGATTGGGGCCAAAATTCAGGGATAACCAATCTTGTCAAATATGAATGTTGTAAGTGTTTTCATAGCCAAGATAGTACCCTTGATGGACATAGCATTACAATCCACATCTGCAATATGGTGGAGTAACCATCACAACTCATTGGAATGATGGGATGAGGTGGCGACAGCACTAAAAACCAGATTTCAGGAGGAGGAGGGGCCCACAGGTAAGGACCGGTACCAAGGGGACACAAATCCCACAAACCATCTGATGAAATGTAAAGCACAATGGACAGCTAATGGATATCCCGAAGAATTTTGGGTCCATAGGTTTATCCACTCCCTGGACGTAATTCCAAAGGCCTGGTACTTGACGGAAGAAAAAAGCAGAGGGACCATCAATTGGCAGGAAGTTGCGGAGAAATTTGTACAGTGTTTCACATTTCACATAAAAACAGAACAGGTTACACAGGCTTTGCAAGCTATCAAATAGGTATTTTCTTCCTTGATAGTCGGTAGATGGACGAGCAGTCACTTCTGTACCAAAGTATCCAACAAAAGGAGGCATGTCAACAGATTAATAGTGAGATGAACGATGACAATTTGGAGGATCTCAGGCACCTATATTTTGAAGAAACAGAGGGGGAGAGAGACATCAAAGAAGAACCAACCATGGAAGGTATCCACCTATTACCCCTCAGAACAAAAAAAGTAAATATCGGAATAGAAGACAAACCTAAGCTGGCAACCATTGGAGACTACTGGGACGAACAAACAACAAAGGAAATATTCAGTCTACTTAAGGAATATGAGGACTTGTTTCCTTCATCCGTAGCAGATCTCAAAGGCGTAAGAGGAGATATGGGGGAAATGAGGATAATACTGAAGCCTGATGCAAGGCCTGTAAAACATAGACCATATCGTCTAAACCTAAGGGTAAAGTAAAAAGTGAAAGCAGAGATCGACAAAATGCTAAAAGCCAGACTAATATTCACTGTAGAAGAGGCAGAATGGGTAAGCCCCATAGTTATACAGAGCAAGAAGGAGAAATCAGAGATACGAGTCTGTGTGGATTACAGAAGCTTAAACAATGCTTGTATCCATGATCTATTCCCTACTCCATTCAGTGACGAAGTCCTCGACAACATTGCAGGGAACCAGGCATACTCATTCACCGATGGCTTCTCAGGTTACCATCAGGTAAGAATAGCAAAGGAATACAAGAGAAAGACAACATTTACCATGGAATGGGGCTCTTTCGCATACAATGTGATGCCATTTGGATTGAAGAATGCACCTATAGTCTTCTCGCACATTGTGATAGCGGCGTTCCGAGAATACATCCACAATTTCTTAGAAGTCTACGGATGACTGGTCTGTGTATAGCATACTAAAGGATCATGCGAGCCTATTGAGAGTAATGTTTGATAGGTGTCGACAACTGCAGATCTCTCTAAACCTGAAGAAGTGTATATTTTCCGTACCATTTGGAACACTACTGGGGCACGTGGTATGTAACCAAGGTGTCTATGTAGACCCGACCAAAGTAGCAGTGATTGTCAATATGGAGGTGCCGAAAACCGTAAAACAGCTAAGGTCACTGCTGGGCCACACAAGTTACTACCGGCGGTTCATTCGTAACTACACCAAAATAACAGCACCCTTAGAAAGACTATTGAAGAAAACGGAGCAGTTCCAGTGGACGCAAAGCTGCAGGGAGGCAGTGGACACGCTAAAGGAAAAATTGGCGAGTGCGCTAATACTAGTCCACCCGAACTGGGACAAACAGTTCCACGTACATATTGATGCATCCATCATTGCGCTCAGTGCGGTCCTAGCTCAACCGGGGGACATCTCAGTCGATCATCCTATATATTTTTCCAGTCACAATCTGTCAACAGTAGAACGCAACTACACAACAACAGAGCGAGAGGCACTGGAAATGGTGTACTCTCTCCAGAAATTCCGCCACTACCTACTGGGAGGTAAGTTAAAAAAATTCACGGATCATTTCACATTAAAATACTTAGTAAAAAAGCCAGTCTTAGAAGGGAGAATCTGTTGATGGCTCCTAATTTTCCAAGAGTTCACATTTGAAGTAATTGTAAAACCCGAAAGGCTTAACGTAGGGCCTGATCACTTGTCCCAACTAGAGAATGGAGAAAATGGAGGATCTCTAGATGATCAGTTTCCAGATGCTGATATTTTCATAGTAGAAGCCATCCCGGATTACCTAAATGAAAAAGAAACCAACCTCACCACCGGACTGTGTCCGTAGGAATATACTGCAACACAAAAAAGCATCTGGTAGTTCAAGCTACGGAATATCAGCTGATAGCAGGACATCTATACAAACTGGGGCTAGACCAAGTTCTTCGAAGATGTGTCCTGGACCATGGAATGGAAGTTGTACTATGGGAAAGCCACAGTGGTGTTGCGAGAGGGCACGTGGGGGTTAAACCAACAGCACGCAAAGTACTACAAGCAGGCTTATGGTGGCCAACAGTGCACAGGGATAGTAAAGCATACGTTCAGGAATGTGACGTATGTCAGCAGACAGGACGACCCTCTCACAGGGATGAGATTTCGCTTCATCCCATAAAAGTACTACAGCCATTCAAGAAATGGGCAGTCAATTTTGTAGGGCCAATTACGCCGACTGCAAGATATTCAAAGACAAGGTACATAATAACGGTGACCGAATACTTGACGCGCTGGGAAGAAGTTGCGCCAGTAAGGAACTGCACAGCGGAAACTGCTGCTAGATTCATATTTGAAAATATAATCAGCTGATTTGGGTGTCCAAAAAGCTTGACCAGCGACCAGGGTACACATTTCATCAATGACACCATTAAGTCCCTCCTGCAGAGATTCCTGATACAACACCATAAAAGCAGTCTGTATCATCTGCAAGAAAATGGCACAGTGGAAGAATTTAACAATATTATGGAAAAGGGCTTGACGAAGATCTGCAACGCAAAGCACGATGACTGGGACGAATGGATACCATCGACCCTGTGGGCATACCACACAACGGTAAAATGACTACACAACCAAATGCCATTCCAGCTGGTTTGTGGAAGAGAAGTGGTAATCCCATCAGAATTCATCGTACTAAGCCTTATAATCGCAACAACGCTGCAGTTATCTAAAGAGGAATCCTTAAAAAAGTGATTGCATGAGCTACAAGAACTTAAATAAGGACGATTCCTTATGGAGTTTCATCAGACGGTAGAAAAGGAGAGGCAGAAAGCTTGGCACGACTGAAATATCAAACACAAGACTTTTCAAATTGGAGAAAAAGTTCTACTCTATGATAGTAAATTGCAGAAGTTCCTGGGAAAATTGCAAATGCACTGGCTGGGACCATTTCACGTCGTAGAAATCAAGTAGTCAGGAGCAGTTCGATTGGCACAGTTGAATGACCAAGTTCTACAAGGATGGGTCAACGGCGCACGCCTGAAGCCCTACCAAGAGTAATTTGTTCATTTCAATTTCAATAACTCTCGCAACCGAGAGGATTCAGTAGGGTAGATTACAGTCAATAACTCTCTCGCACCCGAGACAAGAATAGATAGGTTCACCTTAATAAACTAAATTTCAACTAAGTTGCGGAGACCGCAACGCAACCAATAGTGGTCAGGGAGGGGTAGTGTCCAGCGTGTCATCCACGTCAGAAAGAAAAGCATGTCAAACATCAACCCATCATCATTAAGCATAGTACCAGTGTCAGTCCGTATGATCAAAAATATTTGGAAATAATTGCCATAATTAGCATTATCCATACTGTAATAAATTTTCCATAATTAGACATAACCACTAGCCGTCGAGTCTGCCCAAATCCCAAAACCACAGTCAGCAATGTTAGAACCCACCTCAGCAGCTAATTGATCGCACGATCATAGCCGCGGGAGAAGCCAGGGAAACATTAATTAGTTATGGGGTCTCATCAACCTCATTAGTGCTGGTTACTTACATAAACTGCATGCAAAGAAGTGCAAGAATGCTGGAAAAATCTGAGTTAGAGTTAGAAACCTCCGAAAGAGCAAGGGAAGTTGGATCAGAACCAGAGCAGAGAAGGCGTCTGGAAGAAGAGATTCAAGAGAAAAGACAGAGAACCATTCTTCAGGTATACCAGCGGCAAGCTAAGATGACAAGAGTAAGCCCAATAATCGTGGAACAGGAGCTGGACAGCAGAATTCAGAAAATGGATTCCCTCGTCAAAAAGTGTGACAGTGCGACCTTAATTGACGCAGACCTCACAAATTCCTTTGAGTTTCCTGTGCTAAAAAGGCAGGTATACATGGAGAATTATACGACAGAAGCAGGACGGGCAGCAGCAAGAGTCCTGCCTGAGTTCAGGGGTATCAAGCAGTCCACAATAATGAAATTAAGAAACTTGCCAGTATTTGGGATTACAGGCGCTACGATGCAGTGCAC
The DNA here is from genome assembly GCA_034641835.2 of Pinus albicaulis. NCBI lineage: Eukaryota > Viridiplantae > Streptophyta > Pinopsida > Pinales > Pinaceae > Pinus > Pinus albicaulis. The sequence continues at coordinate 1,546,868,540 of CM076580.1, read as the reverse complement.
CAAATTTCTGTTGAGCAGGATCTAGAACGGCTCTCTGTGGCTGGGAAAGGAAATCCCGATTCATGCCGAAGACATTCACAGGTTGACAGGACTATCGCAGGAAGGAAGGGATGTATCTTCAGCATTCCAAACTATATCGAAAAGGGCGAAGATGTCAGGAGACACAGACTACTATGCCAAGTATGGCACCTGAAGAGGAGGAAAGGGAACAAAAATTAATTTAATTAATAGACCAGAGATCAGATTTGCTTGTTATCTCATTGCCAACAAGAAGATGAGGCATTACACCAAAGGAAAGTGCACATTAGACACATTTTGGTTGTGGAGCACTCTGTCCAGGGGACCAGGCTGAACTAGTTCTCCTTCCTGCTAAAGGAACTGTTCGAGGCTTGTGAAGACAACTATAAGAGGGCAACTGGGTTTATCTACGATTATTTGATAATGGCACTGGCCATGTGGAAATGGACTTTCCCCATCATCAGGATACTAGTGGAGATAGCAGAAGACCAGCCGATGGCGATGAAGTTTGTACCATGGAAGGTGTCTGGGCACCCTAGCACCAAGGAAGTAAATGCAGAAGCCTTCAGGAGTTGGTACGGCCAAATGGTTGACATGGTAATGAGTCAACAGATAATCCCAAGGAACCTACTGGATGGATATAGTGAGCAAGTCTGGTTTGGAGTTACACACAAGCATATGTTCCTCAGACCCACTTGTGTACTAGAAACAATGTTCCAAATGAGACCTCTGAAGTTCCAAATTGATGAAGCGGCTTTCCACACAAAGGTCTGTTCGTGGCCAGGAGTGGCAATGGAGATCAGGGAGGGAGTGTACACGTACATCTTTGACGGAATGCTGCCGCACCGGTTGCCAGGAGAGACGTCAGAGGAAGCAGCAAATAGGGTGTCAAATTTGCAGCTCTTCTCAATCATTCAGCAACTGAACACAAAGGTAAGAAGCTTTAATGAAGTAGTTCAGGTACTAGTAAGTAGTGCTACTCCATTCCCAAATTTTTTGTATTTCCAGGTCTCCCAGTCTAGCCCATCTCCCAGCACCACCTCCATCTTTGCACCCATCCCCAATGTATTGTTCAGTTCACCACCCCCAACAACCACGACGCTGGCAGGGAAGAGTAAAGCTGCTAAGCCAGTAGCAGTACCGAAGGCCAAAAGGGCCAAGGTTACAGATTCCATTCCAGTGGTCGACCTCACAGGAGAGGATCCACCTTAAAAGTTAAGCACGAGGGTACTGATCCAAGAAGAACAGATAGTTGAGACAGAAGAAGCAGGCGGATTTCCACCCCACACCCCCATAAACCCCTTTGATTTTGTGAACATCCGCATATCGCCACCTCGTCCAGATCAACTACCACCCACCAACTCATCCATCTCCCGAGAGCCCCATAGCTCTGCACCATCCACCTCATCCGCCACCATGTCTGATCCAATTATCAGAATAATACTCAATGGGGACCATGGGACGGAGGTTAACTCGGGTATGGAAGTGGTACCCCCAGTTAACCCAACCATGGTCCCGCAAACTACTTTTACCAACCTCATCAATCAGTTAGAGCAGACAATTGAAGATGCAGTTGGGCCACTCCCCGAGCATACTCTGCTCCAACCACCCAACCACACAGATCAAGAGGGTTGACCAGATCTAAATATGGCGAACTCTGCACCATAGCAAACTCCGCCATAGTCACCTCAAGACCAGTCAGCAAGATTGGTTGCTAGTGGACAACCACTCCGGGAGCGAATGCCAGATCAAGGTACCTCCGGTGCCAAAAGCATGGACACATGGGGGACAACTCAGCTGTACCATTTCATTCAAAGGGCAGCACAGCAGGCCATGAATCTCCACTCGGAACTACAGTAGAGATGCGAACAGCAGCAGCAGCAAATAAGCACACTTACTAAATAGCGTGAGCAGCTGAAAATGGAGAAAGACAAGCTACAGGGACAGCTGGAAACAGTGACCAGGGTTTTCAAGGAAGTATGGCCCGCAGTGGCGGCCCACAGCACTCAAATACCAGATGACATGCAGGAGATGGATGTAGTAGGGTGGGTTATCCACCTCAGGGTGGCATATTCAAACCTTCACCATGAAAATGCGGAACTCAAGACGGCATTGGCAGCCCGACCCAACAGTTGTATACTCAGCACAAATATCATAGAGACAGGGCCAAGTAACAAAGATGCAGGAAGTTCTGAGTACTGTAGCCAGAGATGCATATGACCTACTGAAGGGTCTGCAAGAATGCTCAACGGCCCTTACTGTGAAATCACAGCTGATCTCGTCCCAACTACAACAGATCTCAAAGGAAATACAGGAAGCAACGGACCCAACTAGACTGGACCAACTCTACGCCCAGGCGGATGTGTTAGAGGTCCAAATGCAACAAATATAGGAGACTTCAACGGCGGCCAAGCAGGCCATCCAAGAGCTTCAGCAGCCAGTGAAACTCAGCGCACAAACGATGCAGCAATTGGCCTCGGAGGCCGACACTCATATCAGCACAATGTTTGGTGCCTTGCCGCTGAATGCCGAGGAGGAAGTCGTCACAAAAATCACGGCTGAGACTAACGAGTTGATGCAAGGGTGGCCACAGGCCATGGAAACCTTCCAAGAGCTCAAAGCTTCAGCTCTAACCAAGATCCTGGATTTGGGGCCCTTGTTTGGACAACCAGGAGGAGGCGCGCAACCAGAACAGGGCACAGGGTCGAGCGGACCCATGGAAGTGGAGACAGCACAGGAAAATTGACTCGGGGCGAGTCAAAAGGATGTGGTCGGGGCCTATTGGGGCCCTTGTTTTTAAATTCAACAGATTTTGAGTTGCAGCGAATACGTGGTGGAACGCAACCTCGGTAGGCAGAAAGGTGTCAAGGTTGCAAAGGAGCAGAGGACAGGTGTCGCGGATGTTGCAGGAGCAAGCATAGATGGTGGAAGAGCGCGGAAGGAAATAAGCAGTGAACTCCTGATGAACAGAAAGAAATGAAAGATAGCCAAGCGAGAAGAAAGGAGGAACTGTCAGTCATGTTGGCTGCAGGAAAAATAGGCAGCCAGCCAACGGATAGGGAGGCTGGCGCAGACGGGAATAGGAAACAGGGAGCCGTAGGAGAGCTCTGGCTGGGTTGCACTGTTCTCCTCTCCTCTAGGTTACTGTGTTTTCTCTCTGTCTGATAGGACGTATTATATTCTGCTCTATTTATGCTCATATAGTTTAACCTTATAATAGTTCACCACTGAAGGTTGATGATTAATATATTCAGGAGTGTTGTTCCGAGTACTTGTTATGAGTGTGAATGAATGATTTTATAAGCTCTGTTTAAAATTTTATTTTTCATTAGTCTGATTGTTTTACTGAAAGGTATATGTTATGGGATGTTGTATTATGAATGTATAATACTTTGGTTTGGCTTTGATTTGACTATATGGATGATATCGGGGTGATACCGATCTATCCCCTATCACAGTAAGGTCACAACACGCCTCAGGTGAGACTCTCTGCCCTTTGGAGCAGAGTGTAAATGTCGGCATGAATCTAGACTACAGCAGAAAACCTTGTTGGCCCCTAACCCTGAACCGAAGTCTTCTCTGTAAGACCTGTTCTCTCGCCAATAAACATAAAACAATGGGTCAAACCAAGAGGATAGGGATTCAAGTTAAGAATCTCTACAAGTTGGAGGTAGATGGTTGCACTGCAATTATGAGGAAAGTAGAAGAAGTGGTGAGCTGAGATGAGGGAGAATTATGGCATAGGAGATTGGGCCTACTTCACCATGGTGCCTTGAAGATTTTGCAGCAAATTTATACTGGACTTCCCGAGGGTACTCTTGCGCAATCAGATCAGTGCAAAGGATGTACTATGGGTAAGTTTGAGAAGACCACCTTTCATGAGAAGGAGAACCGTGCTTCGGTGATCCTGGAGAAAATCCAAACAGACGTGTGTGGACCTTTCTCGGTTGCTTCAACAGCAAAACACAGGTATTATGTTATTTGTGTTGATGACTATTCTCGTAGATGTTGGATCTTCTTCATGCAAAAGAAGGATCAAACATTCTCAAATTTCTGTGAGTTTAAAGCATTGGTGGAGAAGGATTCAGGGAATTAATTGAAGGCTCTGCAGACTAATAATGGTCGTGAATATATCTTGAATGAATTCAAAGACTTATGTAGCAAAGAAGGAATTCGAAGAGAACTCATAGTGCCTCATAACCCACAAAATAAATGGGTTGCGGAGAGGAAGAACAGAATGATCGTGGGTGCTTCACGAGCTATGTTGCATGACTAGGGCCTACTTATGCACTTGTGGGCAGAAGCATGCAACACTGTGGTTTATATGCAAAACCATTGTCCTCATAGAGTACTACCTGAAGAATCTTTTACTAGTAAAAAGCCGGATATTTCTCATTTAAAGATTTTTGGCTCATATGTTTACATTCATGTGACCAAGGACGCCAGGAAGAAGCTGGAGTCGTCTGCAGAAGTTAGGATATTTGTGGGGTACACAGAAACACCCCATAATTATCATGTGTATTTTCTAAACAGTCGGATGACTGTGGTGCGACGGGATATAAAATTCAGTGAGGAGAAAGCCATGAAGTTGTCGCTTGAGAGGGAGCTACACTTGCATGCACAAGAGGAGCTACTTGTTCCCAAAGATGAGCCTCTAGATGTGGATCAGCCATAGGGGGAGATTCATGGAGTGGAGGAGTCCACTCATGCAGAATCAAACATCAAAATAGGCAGAAGGCGTACCACAGAAGCTGAGAGGCTAAAGCTTGATGTGGCACAGAATATAGGAGTCTCTACTTCACAGCGCAGACAAAGACAATCACCTTACTGATTCACTGGATACATGGCTCTCATGAGCAAGTGTATCGTGACAGAGCCATCTTCCTTTGAGGAAGCAGCGTAGGAGCCCACATGGGTAGATGCCATGGTGGAGGAGTATGACTCTATTTTTAGAAACAATGCTTGGGAGATTGTTACAAGGCCAGTGGAAAAATCAGTGGTAGGTTCAAGGTGGATCTACAAGGTAAAGCAAGCTACTGATGGGAGCGTCGAAAAGTATAAGGAAAGATTTTTAGCTCGGGGCTTCTCACAGATCGAGGGGATTGATTATGAAGAAGCCTTTGCACCTGTCGCACGGTATTCTTCCATAAGAACCATCCTTTCTATCTCAATGCAGATGGGTTGGCACATTCATCAGATGGATTTGAAGACTATGTTCCTTAATGGGATCATTGAGGAAGAAGTGTACATTGAGCAGCCTGGAGGATTTGAGATCTTCAGTAGCAAGTTGCATGTGTGCAGACTCAAAATAGTATTGTATGGGCTGAAGCAAGCACCCCGTGCTTAGTACACATGGATCGGTAGCTATTTAACTGGACTTGGCTTCACCAAGATTGAGGTAGATGAAAACCTATACCAAATTGTGGTGGAGGGTAAGCTTTTAATTCTTTTTCTTTATGTTGATGATTTAATACCAACGAGTGATGAGCAGTTGATACACTCATGCAAGGAGGACCTTGCAAAGGAGTTTGAGATGAAGGATTTGGGCCTCCTTCATTATTTCCTTGCATTGGAAATATGGAAACGAGAAGGTGAATTGTTTGTGTCTCAAGGAAAGTATGCTAGAGAGATACTTGGTAAGTTTCACATGCAAGACTGCAAGCCCATGGATACTCCTCTTCCAGGAAATTGGAGGAAAGAGGATGCTACATCGGCAGAGGTAGTGGATGCCACTACTTATCAACAGTTGGTGGGTTCGCTCATGTATTTAGTTAATACAAGACCAGACATATGTTTATGCGGTGAACCAGCTTATTCAAGCGATGTTTAAGCCTCCCAAGCTCTTTTGGAAGGCAGGCAAGCATGTCCTGAGATATCTCAGGGGAACATCTAAGTATGGCTTATGGTACAAACAGATGGATGAGGTGAATTTGCATGGCTTCACGGATGCAGATTGGGCAGGCAGCCCAACGGACAGAAAGAGCACATCAGGAGGGGTTTTCAGTATCGGATCTACAGCAATTTCTTGGTACAGCATGAAACAAAGATCCGTGGCACTCAATTTAGCGGAAGAATAATATATGGCAGCAAGTCAAGCTGCATGTGATGCTATCTAGATGAGGAAGATCCTAGTCAGTTTGTTTGGTTCTCATTTATATCCTACAGTGATACATTGTGATAATCAAAGTTGCATTAAACTCTCGATTAATCTTGTGTTTCATGATAGATCTAAGCATATAGATATCTGGTATCATCATATCAGAGATTGTGTGCAGCGGAAGATCATGTTGCTTGAGTAAATTCCTATGGAATATGAGGATGCAGATATTCTGACAAAGGCGCTCACCCGGAGAAAATTTGAATACCATAGAGGCAGGATTGGGGTGAAGGATAATCCCTATCTTGTTGAGAGGGAGTGTTGAGATTCAACAAGATGATGAGCTTAGTGAAAATAAATCACCTTCACTAAGTGGGGCCCGTAGGCTATTTTTAGGTGTATGTCTATTTTTAGAATGGTGAGCATATTCTAAAGTTAGCAGGATGTTGATTCTAGATGGTTGAGAAAATTCTTTCTTTGGATGAATTTTTATTTTTAGAAGATTGGGCGAAGTATATTTATAGATCTCTAATCTAAAAATAGATGCATGTCGATTATTATTAGCCCTTAATAATAATCAGACAATAAACAGTAACTTATTCTCTTGGAGCACTTTATTTTAGTGAACAGATGTGGCACATCAGTGGGCTGAAGGAATTATGCAATTCCTAGGGTGGTTGGTGACTCATCCATGGAGGACTCAGTTTGATAGTGGTAAGTTGTGATAGAGTTGGAAGAGTAGTTATGTGCTAGTTGTATCTAAGTTGTAACTAAAGATATACTAGTGAGAGTTCAGTAAATTAATTATTTAATTAATTCACAACTAGTGACTCACTTGCAACTGAACAAATACAGCAGTTAACTACTTGCATTTCAGTTCTAGTGGAGACCCAGTGGAGAGATAGGTGAAAGGGTGAGATGGACTATCTATTGTGACTATAGTGATGCATTTAATCCATCTACATAGACATTGGAGTTTCCAATGAGGATTTCGCAGTGCAAGCAAGGCAAGATTGAATTCATTCAGGGGTCTTCTTCAGTAGGGATTACGCAGTGGAGGCAGGTTTTCAGGAGGCAAGAAATTAGTGCATAGATATGCAAATTTCTACATGACATTGTGTGACGATTGTTTATTGTACTGAGAGCTTGATGTACTAATATTTTTATGAGATTGTTACATGTTCCATTGATATACATAATATATGATAGTTGGGGTTTTTAGCTTTAATCTTTCCCGGTAAAACATCTTGTTTATGTGCGATTGATTTTGCTTCATGTGTTTTCAATTGGCGATTTAATTTCTGCAAAGAATTAAGTGGAAGGATTATGTATTTAACATAAGATTAATTTGTTAGATCAGGAGAATCCGAAAATACATTATTGTGTTTATAAATTTCTACATGGTATCGGAGCAGTGTTAATCACTGGAGATTGCAATATTGAAGTGGTGCTTATTTTTGTGCTGGTGGAAAATTCGAATTAATTGCTACAAGAATTTCTTGGTACAACAGTTGAGTATACATTGAAATGGCTTTCAATGGGTTGTGGTTGGAGTATGCACTCGAAGGCAGCTCCAACTACATAGCCTGGAAGGACAGGATGGAGGTGGTGCTTAAAGATAATGGTCCGAAGGAGTTCATCGATAGCGATGTTCCTAAGCCCACTTTGACGGATGCTACATTACTTGACGTCTGGCAAAAGAAGGTAGTGAATACAAGAAGAATTCTATTGGAAGGTGTGAAATACCATATTGTTTCAAGCCTTCATGGGAAAGCCACTCCATTTGCAATGTGGAAGGCTTTGAAAGATCTTTTCCAAATCAGCAGCGACCATAGGAAGTTGGCTCTGAAAGATAAGCTCAGAAAAATACAAATGGAGAAGGGCGACAGTATTCCAAAGTATCTCATGATTTTTTTCCAATGTAGGGATGAGCTGGGGAGTGTGGGAATTACAGTTGCGGATCATGACTTGGTGAGCTTGGCTCTCCTTGGGCTTTTGAAGAGTTGGCACAGTTATCAGGACTTTTTCAATGGGTGGGAGAAACTGCTGGATTGGGAGCGACTTTGGTTGGATCTAGTGTAGGAGGAGATAAGGCGAAGTACCAGGGATGGCTCTTTATCAAAGAATGATGATGAAGAGAATTTTTCTTTGGCTGCCAAAGCAAGGAAAGGGAAGGGGAATAAATCCCATCCAAAATCTGAGGCTAAAGGAAAGAATTTGGATTTGTCCAAAGTGAAGTGTTTTCACTGTCACGAACATGAGCATCTCACCACGAAATGCCCACAGAAAAATAAGAACGAGAAGGTTGCGGGAGCTACAGCTGCTGAGGCCCTTGCTCCACAATTTGAACTTGATTTATGTTTGATCACATGCTTGATTTCAAGTGCAATGGGATCGGTGTGGTATCTTGATAGTGGTGCTTCCTTCCACATGATGGGAGACAAGGAGTTGTTTAGTGACTTGGAGGAGAAAGATCTCCAAATGCATATAGATATGGGAAACGATGGTAGATACAGTGTGACTTACATTGGAACCATTACCTTTGAGAGGGAGTCAGGTAAACCATTTATGTTGAAAGATGTTATGCATGTTCCAGGTCTGAAGAAGAACTTGGTGTCGGTTGTGATGTTGGAGGACAGAGGTTATGAATTTTTTTCAGCGAGGGAAAAGCTTTCATACGACATAAAACAATGGGCCAAACCAATAGGATACGGATTCAAGTTAAGAATATCTACAAGCTGGAGGTAGATGGATGCACTACAACGATGGGAAAAGCAGAAGAAGTGGTGAGCTGGGATGAGGGTGAATTATGGCAGAGGAGATTGGGCCATCTTCACCATGGCGCCTTGAATATTTTGCAGCATATTTCTATTGGACTTCCCAAGGGTACTCTTGCGTAGTCAGATTAGTGCAAGGGAAGTACTATGGGTAAGTTTGTGAAGGCCACCTTTCATGAGAAGGAGAATCGTGCTTCATTGATCCTCAAGAGAATCCACACAGACATGTGTGGACCTTTCTTAGTTGCTTCAACAGCAAAACACAGGTATTATGTTATTTGTGTTGATGAATATTCTCGTAGATGCTGGATCTTCTTCATGCAGAAGAAGGATCAAACATTCTCAAAGTTTTCTGAGTTTAAAGCATTGGTGGAGAAGGAGTCAAGGAAGCAAGTGAAGGCTCTACGGAGCGATAATGGTGGTGAATATATCACAAAAGAATTCAAAGACTTCTGTAGCAAAGAAGGAATTCGAAGAGGACACATAGCACCTCATAACCCACATCATAATTGGGTCGTAGAGAGGAAGAACAGAACGATCGTGGGTGTTGCATGAGCTATGCTGCATGACCAGGGCCTCCGATGCACTTATGGGTGGAAGCATGCAACACTATGGTTTATGTGCAAAATCGTTGTCCTCATAGAGTACTTGGCATGAGTACACTTGAAGAAGCTTTTACTGGTAAGAAGCCAGATATTTCTCATTTAAATATTTTTGGCTCATCTGTTTACATTCATGTGACCAAGGATGCCAGGAAGAAGCTGGAGTTGACTGCAGAAGTTGGGATATTTGTGGGGTACATAGAAATGCCCCATAATTATCATGTGTATTTGACAAACAGTTGGATGACTGTGGTGCGACGGGATATAAAATTCAATAAGGAGAAAGCCATGAAGTTGTCACTTGAGAAGGAGCTACACTTGCATGCATAGGAGGGGCTAATTTTTCCCAAAGATGACCCTCTAGATGTGGATTAGCCACAGGGGGAGATTCATGGAGTGGAGGAGTCCACTCATGCAGAACCAAACATCATAATAGGAAGAAGGTGTACCACAAAAGCTGAGAGGTTGAAGCTTGATGCGGCACAGAATGTAGGACTCCCTACTTCACAGTGCAGACAGAGACAGTCACCTGACCGATTCACTGGATACATGGCTCTCATGAGAAAGTGTTTCATGACAGAGCCATCTTCCTTTGAGGAAGAAGCGCAGGAGCCCACATGCGTAGATTCCATGGTGGAGGAGTATGACTCCATTGTCAGAAACAGTGCTTGGGAGATTGTTACAAGGCTGGTGGGAAAATCAATGTTAGATTCAAGATGGATCTACAAGGTAAATCAAGCTGATTATGGGAGCATCAAGAAGTATAAGGCAATATTTGTTGCTTTGGGCTTCTCACAGATCAAGGGGAATGATTATGAAGAAACCTTTGCACCTGTCGCACGGTATTCTTCCATAAGGACCATCCTTGCTCTCTCAGCACAAATGGGTTGGAACATTCATCAGATGGATGTGAAGACTACATTCCTGAATGGGATCATTGAGGAAGAAGTGTACATTGAGCATCCTGAAGGATTTGAGATCTTCAGTAGCGAGTCGCATGTGTGCAGACTCAAAAGAGAGTTGTATGGGTAGAAGCAAGCACCCCATGCTTGGTACACACGGATCAATAGCTATTTCACTGGACTTGGCTTCACCAAGATTGAGGCGGATGCAAACCTATACCAAATTGTGGTGGAGGGTAAGCTTTCAATCATTGTTCTTTATGTTGATGATTTAATACTAACAAGTGATGAGCAGTTGATACACTCATGCAAGGAGGACCTTGCAAAGGAGTTTGACATGAATGATTTGGGCCTCCTTCATTATTTCCTTGGATTGGAAGGTGAACTGTTTGTGTCTCAAGGCAAGTATGATCAGGAGATACTTGATAAGTTTCACATGCAGGACTGCAAGCCCATGGATACTCCTCTTTCAGGAAATTGGAGGAAAGAGGATGCTACATCGGTAGAGGTAGTGGATGCCACTGTTTATCTATAGTTGGTGGGTTTGCTCATGTATTTAGTTAATACAAGACTGGACATATGCTATGCAATGAACCAGCTTAGTCAAGCAATGGTTAATCCTACCAAGCTCTTTTGGAAGGCAAGAAAGCATGTCCTAAGATATCTCAGGGGAACATCTGAGTTTGGACTGTGGTACACAGACAGATGAGGTGAATTTTCATGGCTTCACGGATTCAGATTGGGAAGGCAGCCAAACAGACAGAAAGAGCACATCAGGAGGGGTTTTCAGTATCGGATCTATAGCATTTTCTTGGTACAGTAGGAAACAAAGATCTGTGGCACTCAGTTCAACGAAAGCAGAATACATGGTAGCAAGTCAAGCTGCATGTGAGGCTATCTGGATGAGGAAGATCCTGGTCAGTTTGTTCGGTTCTCATTTAGATCCTATAATGATACATTGTGATAATCAGAGTTGCATTAAACTCTTGATTAATCATGTGTTTCATGATAGATCTAAGAATAGAGATATCCGGTATCATCATATAATATATTGTGTGCAACGGAAGATCATGTTGCTTCAGTACATTCCTACGCAAGATCAGGATGCAGATATTCTGACGAAGGGGCTCACCAGGAGAAAATTATAATACCATAGACGGAGGATCGGGGTGAAGGATAATCCCTATATTGTTGAGAGGGAGTGTTGAGATTCAACAAGATGATGAGCTTAGTGAAAATTAAGCACCTTCACTAAGTGGGGCCCGCATGCTATTTTTAGGTGTATGTCTATTTTTAGAATGGTGAGTGTTGGTGTTCCCATGTTTTGGCCAAGTTGGCAAGACCAAAAGATGAGAAAACATCAAACCACTTTGGGACCTTAGGATCTAGCCCTCCTAGGTCCAGAGAGGGATCTCTCTATGGTTTTCAAAGGTATATGTCTTTGAAGCTCAAAGTTTAAGATATTAGGCTAGTTATGGGCACAGGTTTGTCCGTTTGATTGTTTATGTTTGGTTGTTGGGAATCAAGAAAGGCGGTTTCAATATAAGACAAGGCCAAGCAAAGGGGATTTTAGACAAGGGAAGATAACTCAGGGAACATCAGGGCCATTGGGCAATGGAGTTAGTGAAAGGGTTTACTTATTGTTCAATGTGCAAGCTTTCAGTTGGGCTAGTCATCTAAAGTATTTGGATCTTAAAGATGGTATGTAGAATGGAACAATAAGGAGAGAAAGAGAGTGAAGGAAAACCATCCAATTCTATCTATAGATCAGGTCAGAGGTCATTTAACTCCAGAACTTCCTGGACATAACCAGAGGCAGCACGAGGGAATTTAGAAAGGAAAATTGGTCGCACAAGGATCCTAGTGGACAGGGCTAACTCTAATCCCCAGTGTTCCCAAATCTTCCAGCTAAATCCTAACAAGAACATCTAAAACCAGTTTCATTTAATTCATACATCAGAGAGCAGGCAATAACATCCACTACACTGGTTAAATTAATTGAGACTAGTTCTTAGATAACACATTAAGCAGAAAACATTTAGGAAAGGAGAGCAGAAACATAGGGTGCCTAACAAGGGAAAATCCTATGCCAGATTTCTGATGCAGGCCAGAAGAAATGTGATGAAATGAAATAAAACACAGAGATAGGAAAACATCACTAGCTGCTTTAGATCAGGATCCAAAGAAATGTGCTTGTCATATTAAAAACAACACCAGTCATGTACAACATTTCCCACATCTTGAACATTCAACCTGAATGCATCTTTCCTCAGCCTATCTTACAATTTTACACAGAAACTATATCTCAAGAGAAACTACTTGCAATTCTCTGATATCTCATCAACAATCTTTCCAATAATTTCTTTCTGAGTTTTATAGCAGAAGATGAGCCGAGGAGGTAGGTGAAAACTAAATGAAGCATTAAACTCAGGACAGAAAGGAGAGGGTTGAATCCCATTCTGTTTTAAATCTCTGCATTGATCTCTGGTATGGTCGTGACGTGCTCTGGCTACCATAGTACTCTGTGGTACTGTGGGTGAATAAACAAATGATACTTGAATGACAGAATGGTCTGCCATACTGCATTAACCACTGCTCTAGTAGAATAGGGCTTTGGTCAAGGTGGAAATCTCCTCTGGAACACGGCATATAATAAAATGGCATGGGCGCTTTTTCCTTTATCGAGGAGAAACATTCTGCTACTTGTAGAAAACCTAATACGCATTGATTTATGTGTGTTGTACCCTCTGCATGATCCCTGGGTCTTCAATATGATGCTTGACCTTTAAATCTCTGAGCATAAGGCTTAAATATCTTCATTTGCGTGCCTCAAGCTCTCTACTGCTTAATTTAAATCTCTGACAGTGAAATCTGTGTGTTAATGGCGCTGGACATATTACAGGGTCAAACCCTGTTCTTTAAATGCAAGTCTTGTTGCAGGACCTCCTCGATCTTTCCTTCATGATTTTCTGCCTCCGCATTTGTGCCATGATCAATGGCGCGTATGGACCATGGCGGTTTTTGCCTCTTGATAAACTTGCAAAACACGTAAACAGTTAGGAAAACCATGAATGGGGCGATGGTATGGATGACTGTGACCAGGGTAGCATGGCGTGGACGGGAATGATGACTGCAGAGGTTTCAGTGAAGAAGAACGTGGCACAGTGGGGACTGCGTTGAAAGACGTCGTAGAGGAAAAATCCATAAAAAACCTTGAAAAACTCGACCCTTGAACGATAATATGCAATGGAATGGGCGAATGTACGGTGGGTACACGTGGAGCAGACGTGGCGGGACCGGGAGATGGCGGAAGAGTCAACAGCAGGGAAAACAAAACGGGATCGTCCGATCTCGACGGAGATCAATGGCTGAGGATGCGTAGGAGGACGATGGACGGTGGGCCGGGGGGTACGGCAGCTATGGGTTAAACTTCCTGCGGCTTCATGGAGCAGCAGTCGTTGGATCGACTTCCCCAAATCTAACAGCACACGGCGATATCGCTCGGCATCCGCGGACGAACATTAACGTGCGATGAGAAAGTGGTTTTGGAACCGTACCAATGCCACGCATCAGATGATGTATGGAATCGCTGATCGATCGGAAATTACCGCCTTCCACCCAAAGGTGATGCGATAGAAACCACCGAGTTTTGGAACAGTATACGGGGACCACTGAGGTGGGTAGGTTCCGAACCGTTGGATCTGCGTGTAAATGGACGGCGATGGCGCGATCGAGGGTTTGAACAGGGAAACACGGACGCGATGGAGCCAGCGAACGTCGTCCGATCAGTTTAGATCAACGGTTACAAAAGTGCCCGATAAACATTTGTGATAAGCGCCTTCAGGGCTAGCGCTCAGTTCCAGCGCCAGGTCACGCGGAGGAAAAGGTGCGGGGGCTAGGCCGAAAGGGGCTAAGGTCTAATTGAATGGAAAACAAGGATTTTGGCCTATTTTTAATGGATTTTCAGGGTTAAGAAGGGAAACGATAGGGGAATAAGGGTGAATTAGACCAAACAAGGGGTATGGGTAGAATTTAAAGGGGGTTTTGAGAGGGTTCGAAGGGTAAGTGGGGAATTTAGAAGGGAGAGGCAAGAGGATAAAAACAGAGGCATTAGGGGTAATGAAATGAGAGGGAAAAAGAGGCCTTTGGGCATTTCTTCACAAACATAGAGGCGTTATAATGGGAATCAGCAGAGGGGCTTTTATCAAATGACATAAGGCACAAGGAGGCTTCAAGGATGATGTATTTTCAGGGGAAATGCATTCCTTGAAGGCTTATAAAACAATCTAGCCCCTTGCTTGCTTGTCAAGGAATGGATAAGGGGCTAACAGTGAGCATATTCTAAAGTTAGCAGGATACTGATTCTAGATGGTTGAGAAAATTCTATCTTTGGATGAATTTCTATTTTTAGAATATTGGGCGAAATCTATTTATATATCGCTAATCTAAAAATAGATGCATGTCGATTATTATTAGCCCTTAATAATAATCAGACAATAAACAATAACGTATTCTCTAGGAGCACTTTATTTTAGTGAACAGATGTGGCACGTCAGTGGGCTAAATGAATTACGCAATTCCTAGGGTGGTTGGTGACTCATGCATGGAGGACTCAGTTATAACTGATAGTGGAAAGTTGTGACAGAGTTGGAAGAGTAGTTATGTGATTTGTTATTTAGTTTAACTTAGTTAAGTGAGTTAAACTCAGTTGTGCTAGTTGTATCTAAGTTGTAACTAAAGATATACGAGTGAGAGTTTAGTAAATTAATTATTTAATTAATTCACAACTAGTGACTCACTTGCAACTGAACAAATATAGCAGTTAACTACTTGCATGTCAATTCTAGTGGAGACCTAGTGGAGAGATAAGTGAAAGGGTGAGATGAACTATCTGTTGTGACTATGGTGATGCATTCAATGCATCTACACAAACATTAGAGTTTCCAATGAGGATTGTGCAGTGCAAGCAAGGCAAATTTTAATTCATTCAGGGGTCTTCTTCAATAGGTATTGCACAGTGGAGGCAGGCTGTCAGGAGGTAAGAAATTGGTGCATATATATGCAAATTTTTGCATGAGTGTGTGTGAAGATTGTATATTGTAATGATAGCTTGATGTAGTAAGCTTTGTATGAGATTGTTACATGTTCCATTGATATACATAATATATGATAGTTGGGGTTTTTAGCTTTAAGATTTCCCAGTTAAACATCTTGTTTATGTGTGATTGATTTTGCTTCATGTGTTTGCAATTGGCGATTTAATTTCCGCAAAGAATTAAGTGGAAGGATTTTTTATTTAACATAAGATTAATTTTTTAGATCAGGAGAATCCAGAAATACATTATTGTGTTAATAAATTTTTACACCCCCCATGTCAATTACTAGTGGGAAACCTACTTTGAGAAAAAGGACAAGAGGAAACCCTCCATGTTCTCGGTCACACCCACATGGACTTATTTCCAAGACGCCATCAAGGAACAATATTATCCAGTGGGGAGCTATTAGGATAGGTACATACAATGGACTATGTTGCGACAGCAAAGGGATCAAGATTTGCATGAGTTGACAAATATGTTCCATACCCTACACACAAAGTTGGGTATCAAAGATTCGGAGAAACATTTGGTGCTGAAGTACCGCAATTGTCTGCACAGATACATTCCAGAGAAAATGGAGTTCCTCGACATATCCTAGCTTGGTGCAGCATACCAGTATGCTACCAAGATTGAGCAAAAATTCAAACAAAAGAAGTGAGGCTTTGGATCTGCGAATCAAAAGCAAGGGAAAGGCGCCCCCAAACCACAAAACAAAGGATAAATCCAAGGTAGGGCAACCTAGGACAACCCACCAAAGCCGCAAGTGAAGAATAACACTACAAAACCAAATAGGACACGGGAAAGTGGTGTGAGTTCCATAAGAGCTCCACTCACAACACAAGTGAGTGTCGGGCCAAGTGAGTGTCAGCCAGTAGTGTCGCCTTCCCTACAACATCAATCCCTTCACAGATGAGGTATTATGTGATATTTCTCCTCTTCATGTTTGTGATGTATTTTTGGGCCAACCATACTTGTGGAAGCAACATGTTGTGTATGAGTCTATGCCTTGCGCTATTATTGTTACTTTGGGTAATAAGTTGTATAGGATATCGAAGGTAGCACCGCCTACCTCCATCTCTTTGATCACTGCAAAACAATGCAGTAAGCTCATTTCCAAAACTAGGAAATTTGTTTTCTTGTTGATCCGCCCTGAGGGCAAGAATAATATTGTGGCCACGACCTCTAGACATGGCTCCTTCACACGGAAACAAAATATGGACAAGGTCTTAGAGGAGTATGGGGACATCTTCACCTCACCTGTAGGGGTGCCTCTGCATTTTCAAGTCAAGCACTCCATCGATATTATCTCAGGCGCACCGCTACCCAATGGATTGATCTATCGACTTTCTGTTCTGGAGAACGATGAAATCAAGTGGCAGATTTAGGATCTGCTACAAGTTCACATCTGACCGATTTCATCACCCTGTGGGAGCCTGATCATGTTGTTTCAGAAGAAATATGAGACTTGGAGAATCTATATTGACTATTGGGTGTTAAACAAAATCACTATCCAGAATAGGTATCTGATCCTGCGGATTGATGACCTTCTAGACCAACTCAAGGGGGGGGGGGGGAGGGTGATATTTCAGCAAGATTGACTTGAAAGTTTTAGTCCTCGGATAGATATTTCTAACGAGGTATTGTGCGTGTCAAACATAGATTGTATGCCAAAGTTACGTCCCTAGGAAGTTTATGTACCAATTTACCCAAACGGGGCCCATAGTTTTGGCACTTCATCTCCAATGGTTAGGTTTTTGGATGTTTAGGGTTTTCCATTGTTTCTCAATAATAAATAGGCCTTAGAGCCTTATTGTATCACATTTTGAGGCAAGTAACCACCACATATCTTCTTAGAGATAAGCTACAATCGCTCGAGCTAGTTTATTTTCCATTCTGTCTATAAACATTTTTCAGTATTTGATATTAATGAATTGAAGTGTTATTACTATTTCATCTCTACGTTTATGTTTATTTATGTATTTTATTGTTTCCTTTCATAAATATGGATCATTGGTATCAAAGCAAGTCTACTCTTTCTCGATCTTTCTTTGCATGTCCCCAATGAGGTTGGGGTATAAGGAGTTAGGGTTCGATCTGGTTGAACCTTTGCAAGATCAGCCTCGCAAACCTTGATGACCTCCCATGGGGAATAAAATAAAGACGAGGGAGTAAGAGATCCTATCAAAATATTGCTCGAGGAGGCCCTAGAGAAATAAAGGAACATGATGATGGATAACTTTGCCCAGTTCCTTCAACAACTACCCACCGGCGACGCATCTTCATCCAACAGCCACTCTAGAGGCACCACTCCTTTTAAGGTACAATTAAACCTTGAAATTCCCATATTTGAGGGCTGAATAGATGCAGACACCATATATAGATGGTTGAATCTATTAGAAATATATTTCTCGATTCATGATTTTTTTAAACGGGAAAAGATTACTATTTCACTCCTCAAAGCTACCCCCCATGTCAAGGACTGGTGGGAAACCTACTATGAGCAAAAGGATGAAAGGGAACCCTCCCTGTTCTCAACTACACCAACTTTGAATTCTTTCTAAGATGCCATCAAGGAACAATATTATCCTGTGGGGAGCAATGAGGACAAGTACATACAATGGACTACGTTGCAGCAGCAAAGGGATCAAGATGTGCATGAGCTGACGAATATATTCCATACGTTCTGCACAAAGTTGGGTATCAATGATTCAAAGAAACATTTGGTGCTAAAGTATCGCAATTTTCGGCACAGATACATTTAGGAGGAAATGGAGTTCCTTGACATCTCCTTGCTCGGTGCATCATACTGGTATGCTACCAATATTGAGCAAAAATTCAAACAAAAGAAGTGAGACTTTAGATCTGAAAATCAGAAGCAAGGAAAAGGCACCCCCAAAATGCAGAACAAAGGACAAAGCCAAGGCAGGTTAGCCCAGGAAAACCCGCCAAAGCCGCAAGTGAAGAAAAAAACTGCAAAGCCAAAGGACACAGGAAAGTGGTGTGAGTTCCATAAGAACTTTACTCACAACACAAGTGAGTGTCAAACCAAGCAGTCACCAATGGCCGAGCTGAAGGTTTCTGAATCAGATGCATGTTCCAACTCTGAGTCAGAACTCGGAAAGGGGAATGACAAAGGGAAACATATTATCGATGCAGAGACCAACGCTACTGTTTCCACCACCAAGATCCAAAAGGATGAACCCGAATATCCAGAGGAGGGGGAGCGCATCTTCCATTCCAGATGTGGGTGAAGGGTTCTCGACTGTAGTTCATTGTCAACAACGAGAGCCAAAAGAACCTCATTTTAGCAGAGGTCATGAAGCGGTTGGGATTTCTAACCACATCAAACCCTCAGTTTTACACCATGGGGTGGCTTCACCAAGGAAGGGATCTTCGCGTCATCCAGCAATGTCGCCTTCCCTACGGCATCAACCCCTTCACGGATGAGGTATTATGTGATATTGCTACACTTTATGTTTTCTATGTATTAATAGTCCAATCATACGTGTGTAAGCGACACGTTGTGTATGAGTCTAGGCCTCATGTTGTTTTTGTTACTTTGGGAAATAAGGTTTACAAGATACCAAAGGTAGCATCGCCTATTGCCATCTCTTTGATCACTACAAAATAATGTAGTAAGCTCATTTCCAAAACTTGGAAAAAAAATTTCCCGATAATCCACCCTCAGGGAAATAAGAATATTGTGGCCACGATCTCCATACAGGGCCCCTCTGTGCGGCAACAACATTTGGACAAGGGCGTGGAGGAGTACGGGGACATATTCACCTCACCCGTAGGGGTACCTTTGCATTGTTAGGTCAAACACTCCATCAATATGATCCCATGCATGTCGCTACCCAATGGATCGATATATTAGTGCACTATTCTGGAGAATGATGAAATCAAGATGCACATTCAGGAGCTATTGCAGAAAGGTCACATCCGGCCAAGTTCATTGCCATGTGGGAGCCTGATCATTTTGGTGCAGAAGAAAGATGGGACTTAGAGACTCTGTATTGACTATCAGTCGCTGAGTAAAATAATTTTCCAGAATAGTTATCTGACCCCACGGATTGATGACCTTCTAGACCAACTCAAGGGGGGGAAATATTTAAGCAAGATCAACTTGAAGTCTGGGTATCACCAGGTACCAATCGAACCCTCTGATGTGTGGAAAACCACCTTCAAATTCGAGGGCCTCTTCGAATGGTTGGCCATGCCTTTTGGTTTGATGAATTCTCCCTCAACCTTCATGAGCCTGATGGAAGATATCTTGCGGCGACTCACCAACTCATTCATGGTGGTGTATTTGGATGACATCCTGATCTTCAGTCGGAGTTGGGAAGAGCACCTCCACCACATTCGACAAGTCCTCCAAACATTGCAGCAACACAAGTGTGTGCCAATTTGGAGAAATGCACTTTTGGCATGACCCAGGTGTAATATATGGGATATATTATTGATGAACGGGGTTCATGTAGACCAAGCCAAGATCCATGTCATTCGGGATTGGCCAGCCCCAACCACTCTTACATAGCTTTGCAAATTTCTGGGTCTTGCCAATTTCTACCTCAGGTTCGTGTTGGGGTTCTCTCATATCACTTGGCCTTTGAGTCAAGCCACCAAGGGAGGAGAAAAATCAAAATTCTTTTGGTTTGAATCTCAATAGAAGGTGTTCCCAGAGTTGAAGCATTGCCTCTACTCTACACCAGTTCTCACATTAACCGACTTGCAGCAACCATTTGAGATCAAGGCAGATGTCTCTGACTATGATATCGGGGCAGTACTTACTCAGCAGGAGCATCCAATGGCATATCACATTGAGACACTTTCATACACAGTATGAAAGTATCCCACCTATGACAAATAAATGTATTCCATTATGCAGGCTTGTCAAAAATGGAAGCATTGCATTTTGGGGAAGGAAATGGTCATCCACACAGATCACTGACTCCTACAGTCCATACAGACACAAGGTAAGTTTCAGAACAATCTCCATTGTGAATGGTCCACATCCCTGCAATAGTTCCATTTGAACATCAAGTACAAGAATGGAAACACTAATAATGTTTCACATTGCCTCAGTCGACCACCGATTGTAGTGCTAACCATTGTGCTCGACTCTTGTGGGCACGAGACTTCAGGTTGGCTGCATCTATACAAAAGTGATTCAGAATTCGGAAACACATACCAAATGCTCATGGAGGGTAAGAAATTTCCCAATTTTCACCTCCAGGATGCATTGTTATGCCACCTGGGACCCTCCTCCAAACATTGCGACAAGACAAGTTGTGTGCCAATTTGGAGAAATGCACTTTTGGCATGACCCAAGTTCAATATCTGGGATACATTATTCATGGATGGGGGGTGCATGTGGACCCAGCCAATATCCAAGTCATTTGGGATTAGCTAGCCCCAACCAATCTAACAGAGCTCCACAGCTTTCTAGGTCTTGTAAATTTCTATCGCAGGTTCGTGTTGGGGTTCTCTCATATCACTTGGACTTTAAGTCAAGTCACCAAGGGAGGAGCAAAAGAAAAATTATTTTGGTCTGAATATAAACAGAAGACGTTCATATAGTCGAAGCAGCGCCTCTAATCTGCATTAGTGCTCACATTACCTGACTTGCAGAAACCAATTGAGATCAAGACAAATGCCTCTCACTATGCTATCGGGGCAGTACTTACTCAGTGGGGGAATCCAGTGGCATATCACAGTGAGACACTTTCAAACACAGTCTAAAAGTATCCCACCTATGAAAAAGAAATGTATTCCATTATGCAGGCATGTTGATAATGGAAGCATTACAATTTTGGGAAGGAAACGGTCATCCACACAAATCATTGACCCCTTCAATACATACAGACATGAGGGAAGTTGCAGAACAATCGCCATCAGAAATGTTCCACATACCTGCAAAAATTCCATTTGAACATCAAGTACAAGAATGGAAACACTAATAATATTGCAAATTTCCTCAGTGGACAGTCGATCATGGCACTAACCATTGTGCTCAACTCTTGAGGGCATGAGACTTCGAGTTAGCCGCATCTCTACAAAACTGATCCATAATTCAACAAAAAATACCAGATGCTCCTGGACGTTAAGAAAGTTCCAAATTTTCACCTCCACGATGCATTGTTATGCCACCTAGGACAATTCTGTGTTAATGCAAGTGAGAATGCCAAGATGATCCAGGAAGCACACTACAGTCAGGTGGTTAGACATTTCAGGGTTGAGAAAACAGTGGCAGTACTACAGAAGTATTTCTATTGGCTGAACCTTCGACATGATGTTGGGAAGTACATTAGATCCTACACTGCCTATGCCATCTCCAAACTCGCCATCAAGAAGCAAGGCCTATATACTCTGCTACCTACCCCTAGTCGACCTTGGGAATCCATCTCCATGGATTACATGTTGGGCCTTATTTCTACCAAGCCTGGAAATGACTGTGTTTTTGTGGTCGTCGACAGATTCTCTAAAATGGCCATTATGGCGGCCTGGAAGAAGAATATCACATCATAAGCCACTTCTAAACTCTTATTTGAACAAGTGTGAGTAAACTTTAGGATCCCACAGTCCATTATCTCATATCGAGATAGTAGGTTCCTCAGTACATTTTGGTCAAGTCTCTCGTTGAAGTTGGACACCAAGCTCACTAAGTCCACAGCTTTCCACCCCAAATTGATGGCCAAACAGAGGTCACCAACAGGATGATCGTACACATTTTGCACATGTACAACTCAAAGAATCCTCACACATGGGATGAAAGCCTCCCCTGTGTCCAAAATAGCTATAATTGGGCTCTCCACATCTTGATTTGCCATGACCCCTTTCAAGTGGGCTTGGGATTCCAGCCACTATATCCCATTAATGTGGCCTTACCATTTGCAGCTACTAAGGCAGATTCGACTCATGTTGAGTCCGAAGTTAACAACATGACCAACTTCATTGAATACATTCATCACATTCACCAACATGTCCTTGACATATAGGAAGGAACCAATGCTAAGAAAAAATAGCGACATGATTAGCATCGGGTGCCACACAACTTCTAGGTGGGCGACAAAGTTTCGCTACATTTGCAAAAGGAGTGCCTCGTTGGGCCCCACCGCAAGCTTTGCTCGCTCCGATATGGTTCATACACCATCACCAAGGTAGTAGGGGACAATGCCTTCGAGCTCAATATTCCACAATTCCTTGGTCTGCACCTAGTGTTCAATGTGGGCCGCCTTCATCCCTACTTTCCACAATTGCTAAACAAATCCGACATTGCAGAAAAACTCACACCAATAGAGTTAAACCCAAACTGCATGGAACAAGCCACAACTGATCAGATCATGAACACATAGATCAAGACCACTCGACAGCAATGGACATAGAGATATCAAGTTGTCAAAGCATGCCAACTCCTTCACCAGGGCAAGTGGCTCATAAGGGACGAAGTTTAACAGAAGTTTCATCATCTCATGGAGGAACTCAATGCAATGGGGACCATTTCTTCCTAAGGGGGGAGGAATGATTCAGGTGGATATTGGTGGCCACCCACCTACTCCACTTGGACCCCCACCATTGTTTCTTTAATATTTTCAATTTTCTTAATTGTAGCACAATTTACTATTTTTGGCACTTTTTCGGGTCTTGAACTTCTGAAGCCATTTTGAGGTCCTAAACAACATTTTTTGGGAAAATTGGAACCAACATGGGTTATAAATTGATCTTGGGCACTCGAAATTTGTATTCCTCAGATAGATATTTCTAACTAGGTATTGTGCGTGTCAAATGAAGATCGTATGCCAAATTTACATCCCTCGGACGTTGATGTACCAATTTACCCAAACGGGGCCCATAGTTTTTGCGCTTCATCTCCTGGGTTAGGTTTTTGGATGTTTAGGGTTTTCCATTGTTTCTAAATAATAAATAGGCCTTCGAGCGTCATTTTAACACATTTCAGAGGCATGTAATCGCCACATCTCTTCTCTGAGATAAGCTACCATCGCCCGAGCTAGTTTATTTTCCATTCTGTCTGTAAGAATTTTTCAGTATTTTATATTAATGAAATGAAGCATTATTCCTATTGCATCTCTGAATTTATGTTTATTTATGTATTTTATTGTGTTGTAGCATACATTTGGATCAGTTGTATGAGAGCGGGTACGTTCTTTCTCGATATTTCTTTGCATGTCCCCAACAAGGTCGGGGTATAAGGAGTTAGGGCTCGATTCAGTTGAACCTATGCAAGATCAGCCACGCAAACCCTAATGGCCTCCCATGGGGGAAGAAAATAAAGACCAGAGACAAAGATTCGAAGAAACATTTGGTGTTGAAGTACCGCAATTACCTGCACATATACTTTTAGGAGGAAATGGAGTTCCTTGAAATATCCTCACTTGGTGCAGCATACTGGTATGTTGCCAATATTGAGAAGAAATTAAAACAGAAGAAGTGATACTTGGATCTACCAATCAGAAGCAAGGGAAAGGCACCCCAAAACCATAGAACAAAGCACAAATCCAAGGCGGGGTAACCTAGGACAACCCTCCAAAGCCACAAGCAAAGAACAACATCGCAAAGCCAAAGAAGGACACAGGAACGTGGTGTGAGTTCCATAAGATATCCACTCACAACTCAAGTGAGTGTAAGGCCAAGAAGTCACTAGTGACCGAGCTAAAGGCTTCCGAATAATATGCATGTTCTAACTCTACGTTAAAACCAAACAAGGGGCATGACAAAGGGAAGCAGATTATCAATGCAGAGCCCAACACCACTGCTGCCACCACCGAGATCCAGAGAAGGGGGAGCACCTCTGCCATTCCCAGATGTGGGTGAAGGGTTTCCCGCTGCAATTCATTGTTGAAATTAGGAGCCAAAAGAACCTCATTTCAGCAGAGGTCATGAAGCATCTAGGCTTGCCGACCATAACACACCCTCAGTCGTACATCATCGAGTGGCTTCACCAAGGAAGGGATCTCTGCGTCATCCAACAATGTCGCCTTCCCTATGGCATCAATCCCTTCACGGATGAGGTATTATGTGATATTTCTCCTCTTGATGTTTGTGATGTATTATTAGTCCAACCATACTTTTGGAAGCGACATGTTGTGTATGAGTCTAGGCCTTGCATTGTTGTTTTTACTTTGGGCAATAAGTTGTACAGGATACCAGAGGTAGCACTACCTACTGCCAACTCTTTGATCACTACAAAACAATACAGTAAGCTCATTTCCAAAACCAAGAAAAAAAATTTCTTGATGATCCGCCCTCATGGAAAGAAGAATATTGTGGCCACGATTTCCATACAGGGCTCCTCCGCATGGAAACAAGAGGTGGAAAATTTCATGGAGTAGTATGGGGACATCTTCACCTCACCCATAGGGGTACCTCTGTATTTTCAAGTCAAGCGCTCCATAGATCTAAACCCAAACACGCCGCTACCGAATGGATTGATCTATCGGCGCTCTGTTCTAGAGAACGATGAAATTAAGAGGAAGATTTAAGAGTTGCAGAAAGGTAACATCTGGCAGAGTTCGTCACCTTATGGGAGCCTAATCATGTTGGTGCAAAAGAAATATGGGACTTGGAGACTCTGTATTGACTATTGTGCACTGAAAAAAATCATTGCCTTGAATAGGTATATGATCCCATGGATTTATGAGCTTCTGGACCAACTCAAGGGGGCCAAATATTTCAGCAAGATCGACTTGAAGTCTGGGTATCACCAGGTACCAATCGAAGACTCTGATGTGTGGAAGACTTACTTCAAAGCCAAGGAGGGCCTCTTCGAATGGTTGTTCATGCCTTTCATGTTGACGAATGCTCCCGCAACCTTCATGAGGCTTATGGAAGACATTTTACAACCATTCACCAACTCAATCGTGGTGGTTTATTTGGATGACATCTTGATCTTCATCCAGAGTTGGGAAGAGCACCTCTACCACATTCAACAAGTCCTCCAAACACTACGGAAACACAAGTTGTGTGCCAATTTGGAGAAATTCACTTTTGGCATGACCCAGGTTCAATATATGGGATACATTATTTATGAACGTGGGGTGCATATTGACCCAACCAAGATCCATATCATTCAGGATTAGCCAGCCCCAACCACTCTAACAGAGCTCCGCAGCTTTCTGCTTGCCAATTTCTACCGCGCGTTTTTGTTAGGGTTTTCTCATATCACTTGGCCTTTGATTCAAGTCACCAAGGGAGGAGCGAAAGAAAAATTATTTTGGTTTGAATCTCAACAGAAGGCATTCGCAAAGTTGAAGCATTGCGCCCTTTGCTTTGCACCAGTGCTCACATTCTGCAACTTGCAACAACCATTGGAGATCGAGACAGATGCCTCTAACTATGTTATCGGGGCAGTACTTACTCAATAGGGGCATCTAGTGGCATATCACAGTGAGACACTTTTAGACACAGTTCGAAAGTATTCCACCTATGACAAATAAATGTATTCCATTATGCAGGCTTATCGACAATGGAAGCATTTCATTTTGGGGAAGGAAACGTGTAACAACCCCAAAATTTAGCATGTAACTAATTATATCAAATATGCAATTAATAATCTACACAAAAACCATTCAACCAATTAGAATAGGATTTTCAAAAAAAACCCTACAGAGAAGACTTACCTATAGCAACGATATTGCTTACTTATAATTTAAGTGTTTGATCCAAATGGAAAATGGCATCAACCCATTGTATTCATCTACCCATGTTATCCATCCACCCATGGAATTTACCCATGGTATTGTAAATGGCATCGACCCATGGTATTCATCCACCCATGATATTTATTCGCCCATGGTATTGTAAGTGACCCATGGTATGTATTCACCCATGGCAGCCCATCCACACATGGATTTACCCATCGGTATTGTAAGTGGTATCTACCATGGTATTGGCCCATGGTATCTACTAATATTATACTGTGACTCAAAGGCTATAAATAACAAGTCTCGCCTAAAAAAGTGACGTATCGTTCTGGCCACAATGTAGCTTCTCATGAAGAAGTATTTCTGCTTATTAAAACAAGTTTTACCCATCTTACCCCTAAGATATACAAAAATTTGGAATGGATCCCACAAGATTCAAAAATTAATGTTAGAAAAAAGAGAACATAATCGCAAATAAAACTACAAAGAAACTTAGCTATTACAACAGTAGAATAATTAGAACTATATTGTAAGGCTGCTAACCGTCCTTTTACAAACTGAGGCTTGTTATTTATAGCCTTTTTTGAGTTACAATACCATGTGTAGATACCATAGGCCAATACCATGAGTAGATACCACTTACAATACCATGAGTAAATCCCATGTGTGGATGAATACCATGGGTGGATACATACCATGGGTCACTTACAATACCATGGGCGAATAAATATCATGGGTGGATGAATACCATGGGTCGATGCCATTTACAATACCATGGGTAAATTCCATGGGTGGATGGATAACATGGGTAGATGAATACAATGGGTTGATGCCATTTTCCATTTAGATCATTCCTCCCTCCTTAAGAAGCAATGGTCCCCATTGCGTGAGGTTCCCTCCTAAGAAGCCTTTTTTGAATATGACGAGCCACTGAAGAGAAGGGTTTTGTGTAGTTAACCCATAACTGTGATGAACGAAGATCCGAGGATAGAGATACCCTGTAATGCTCGTGACCAACTGTGATATTGACAGTGTGCGGCCTAGCAAATGGACTTCGATGAAGTGTGGGTTTGTGGATGAACCAAAACCATGACAAACGAAGATCCAAAGATAGAGATACCCTATAATTCTTGTGACCAACTATGTGACTAATAGTGTGCAGCCTAGCAAATGGACTTCGATGAAAAAGATTTTGTGCGGTTGACCCATAACCGTGACGTTGATTGTTGATGAAGTAGCAGGTGCCTACATAGCTTGAGGTGGGAGGGCACGTCTCCAAATAACCCAAGCCGAATGCTGCTATGATGAAACTAATGAATGTGAAGCAGGTTCCTACTAAAGCGGGGTGAGAGGGCACATCTCCAAAGGGAACCCGCTCCGAAAGCTGCTCCATATTTAAAATGAGCATAACTCGGTCAATATAACTCAAAATATTTATTATAACCTATTTTTGGAAATGGAATGATCATTTTGCATCATCTCCTGTGTTTTAAACCACTCTCTAGAGACTCTAGACTCTCGGATTTGCGCTGGAACTGTCACGCCGTCACAAAATTTCTGAAAAAATAGTTGATTTTAAATCAACGATAACTCCCACATCCGGACTCCGATTCGACCGATTTTTTTTTTGAACTTGGGTGATTTTTGAACAAGAGCTCAGATCTATCTCCATTTCTCTAAAATTTTGTATTAAAAACTGCGAAAAATGACAGGAGAGCCGCCGTCCATGAATTGTCGTCAGAAAAATTGCTTCAGCATTGCTAATTTTGAATCAGCGATATCTCCCTCATCTGAACTCCAATTTGGCTGATTTTTTTTTTTAAATTTGAGTATTTTTTCGCAAGGAATACAGATCTGGTCTTTGTTTTTGCAAATTTTTCACCAAAAGTTTCAGATCTGATCTGAAAGCTCACTGCCCAAAAACATTCATGGATTTTGTTGAAGATTGCTGCAAAACATTGAAACTGAAATATGTTTCAAACCCTCATTCCCATGGAGGCATAACCTGAATCTGATGTCAGTAATCCAGATCTTGGGGGGAGGCCCCCAAGATCTAAGAAAATTGAAATGGATCTGACAAGATCTGCAAAATTAGAATGCCAAAAAAGAAAAGAGAACACACACTGCAAATAAAACCACAAAGAAACTTGTTTTATTAAAACAGAGAATAATTGTAGAAGCTACATTGTGGCAGACAATCTGTCCTTTTACAAACTGAGGCTTGTTATTTATAGCCTTTTTTGAGTCACAATACCATGTGTAGATACCATAGGCCAATACCATTAGTAGATACCACTTACAATACCATCGGTAAATCCCATGTGTGGATGAATACCTATGGGGGACACCATGGGTCACTTACAACACCATGGCAACAAATACTAGGATGAACAGCTCATGTGGGTCGATGCTATTTATAACAATGCATGGGTGTAAATTCACAGCATGGATAATACACATGAACACAACGGGTTGACAGACTCTTGCTTTTGACCATATCGTCAGAATATCCTGTTGGTACGTGGTATACACCAAGCTAACATAAGAACATGCAAAGCAGTTAAATAATAAATCTAAATACACATCAAAATGCACAGAAATAGCTAAACCATTTTATTATATGGGAGGTGAAAAATCAAGTACAACAGTGCTCAAAATATGAGACACTCAAGCCAAAGGCATGACCTACAATGACCCTACAATGATCCCACAAGAGGGACTGTGTAACTGCTGAACTGCTAGAAGGTAAATTGCGTTGTCCCTGCTGTAACTATTGGGACTACAACTGCCAGAAAGATAGAAAGTTAGATCTATGAAGTATGGGAGCTCCGATGATGCTGAAATTGTGGATCTAGGCTCTATGATGGATACCCAAGATACCCCAGAAAGGGTTTCTCAGATCTGTCAATCTAAGAAAACCACCCTCTTAGGGCTTGCACATATATGTTGTTGGGTTTGCAGATCTATTGCATGAACTGAAGAATATATGGCTTCAATGTCATACAATCAACTCAATGCAAGAAGGGTTGATCCCTTCTCTAGATCCTTGGGCTAAAAGCTCAACATCTAGCTCCTCCAATCTCCTTGACTGAAAATAGTTTTTGGATGAACAACAGCTTCAGAAAATTGCGTTGTAAGAGAGTGAGGCTCAATATCCTACTGCTAGATGTGTCAAATCAACTCTTGAGTTATTGAAACAATAAATCCAATGTGAGGAGATGATCCCTCACAAGATTTCCAGCTGAAATACTGGAAACTTCCTTCCTCCAATAGATCTACAGGACTGGACTGCGCATTCCTTGAAGGGATTGTTCCTGCATGGAGGTAAAACTCAATGGCCTGAATGCCAGATATAGATCTGTTGCTCCTGGAAAACTAAATGTGAAGAACAAAGTGGTAGGATGAATCCTCCACCGGTTTCCTAATTGAATCCTAGAAACAACCTCCTGAAGATGGCACCAATGCCTGATAAGTAATAGAGCTCAATAGAAAACCTTCCCAAAGTAGGCACACAATTCCTCTATGGCTAAGGGTGGGATTCCCACTCAGGAACACCCTATGCTAAACAGCACTACAACTTAGCTAAACAGCATAATCTTGCATGGAGATGCCACCTGACAAATCCAGATCTAAACAAATCAAAGAATAATCCAAGTATCCAAATCTGCCTTCTATTGTGCCTTCACCTTCATTATATAGATCATGATCCTTCCATAGCCTAGGCCCACTCCAAAACTTCGTTGTACATGTGGACATAAGTCTCCATGGTTGACTGCATTGTTTCTCCATGTCCTCCATCATGTTCACATGGGATGATCACCCTCTCTGTCATGTGTGCATTAAATGCATCACTTCCTCCACTAACTTACCATAAGTGATTTATGATCTTCTTTAAATGCACTATGATATTAGTTGACCTCTTCAAAGATCCTCATGATTTTAAATCTAAGATCCATGATCTTATTTGACTGTTTCATCCTCCATGATCTATCTCATAAATGAGACATGATCTCCATTTGTTTATTATTGATGGAGCTGCTCCACTACTCCATGTTTTATATCTAGGTCAAGAATATCCACATACACACATTAAAAGTGGGTTTTATTCATATTTGAGGTTTGTGGGTCCCTCCAACCTTTTATTTACTTAATTAATTAAGTTTATTAAGAACTTTAATACTCCAAATATCATGTAAAAAGTTGGGAATATTATAGTCCTCCTCGGCAAAATGTTGCTTTTCCTCAAGCAACTGTAAAAGTAGATGCTAGAGAAATCTGTCCCCCTCCAAATGGAATCCACACAAGGAATGTCTCCCCATTTGCTTCAATGATTTATGTATGCCCAGCACCAAATTTTCCACTCTAGAATGTCTAGAGTGATCTCTAACTGTGTAGCTAGATGCCCTCATCAATCATGAAGCTCCAAGTGACAACCATAAGCTGTCCAACATCCTCCATAATACATGATATACATAAATATATATGGTTCTTTCCACAATGGGAAAGCTCCAACTCACAAAGTATACCTCCATCCCATGCTAAATGAAGTAAAGAGAGGCTTTTCATGCCTCCATCCTTAGCCCTGTTGGCCTTGTTGGATCTAAGCATCATCCCAACATTGTAAAAAAGAAGAAGTAGAGATATATGGGTAGACAAAGATGTCCAACCATATTCTCCCAATAGTAGCCAACGCAGCAATTCTCCCTGCTACCACACCACACCATCAAGATACCAAGTCTGGTGTCCATACTCTCCAAGTAAGATCCATCAGAGGAGTGCCTCTTGCTGCCATCCTCCAACACTATCATGAAAAGTAGGGGAGTATGTACGACCAAATTCCCCCAATAAAAGCCACAGCAACAAGATCTCTTGCTACCTCTTCACATCCTCATGTGAATCATGGAGCAACAACAACATACTGAAGGACATATGAAATGTCATATCAACCCAATACAAACAAACTCCATTATCACACATCATGAGAGTATTATGCCATATTACAAACAATACAAAACACATAAACATGGGAGATGTCATGTGATGGAAAAAATCTCTCAACCAAAATGAACATGCCTTCTACTGCTTCATTCTGTCGTGGTTACACAAGGCATGAATCAGAAAAATATGAGCTATTGGGTGGTAACCATACTCACCCAAGAGAATCCAGCGCAGCCATGCCTCCTTCTTCATTACATGAGTGTTATTCGAGGCATGGATCAAAGAAATAGGAACCTTTGGGTAGTAACCAAACTCACCCAAGAGCAACCAGTGTAACCAAGCTTCTTGTTGACCTATGTCATATATCTGCAAGTGGTCATGCCACCCCTTGCTTATCATTCTCACCCACTCATCTCCATGTGGATGATGAATGATTTTCTGCATAAACATGGTATCCGTCCTTTGTAGAATACCATCCACCTTAAACTAATGAAGATATTTGAACTTCATGAAATGTTGAAGTGCACCTCCAATGAGATCTCTTAATGATACTTTCTTCTCATCAATGTCCCTCCAAAACCAATGAGGTTCTGGATTTGCTGTGTAATGTAGAAGCCATCTTTTGAGCTATGAGATGCCTTAACAGAAAGTGTCATCTAGAAAGGAGAAAAGATTCCTCATCTCAAGATGTCTACCATCTATCATATTTACCTCCATTGCTTCATGAGTGAAGCTACCTTCAGAATGCTCCAAGAATAATGGGGCCCTCTTATCATCACTGCTACTAAGTGACAGCATTGTAGATCTGCATGGTGATACATATGTTGTCTCATGGCAAGGTGTTACCCTAAACTCACAGCGCCATTATACATAGGATCATGCTCATCCCACTTTCTCAAACTCTACACTTCAACTCAAAGGTTGAATGTAGCTCAACAAATATTAGAACTTGATAGCTTTCATTCCTCTCCTCGATTAGACTGAAGGCTTTCAGACCGTGACATGCTTTCGTCGCTCAACCTAGCATTTATGTTCCTAACTCCTCAAGGTATTGCCTCATGGTATGTGCCCAAGTTTCAAGATCTACTCAAACAATATGCAAAGAAAGTGCATGCATAAATTTGGATCAACTGGCGTGTGGGAACCTTCTTTCAAGAACACAAGAGTTCCTCCTCGTTATCACCCAAATATATATATATATATATTCAAAACATCATCAGGTCGTAAGTTTTACGGTTCAAAATTGGGTTTAGAAGTCAATTTAGGATTTGATCAAGGGTAGGTTTTAGATTTTTATATTTTAAAGCCCATCCTTAGGTTATGATAAAGTCTTCTTTTAAGTCCCTTCATTTCAAATATCCATAATTTTCATTTGTGGGTCATTTC
This sequence comes from Pinus albicaulis, assembly GCA_034641835.2. Classification (NCBI taxonomy): domain Eukaryota; kingdom Viridiplantae; phylum Streptophyta; class Pinopsida; order Pinales; family Pinaceae; genus Pinus; species Pinus albicaulis. Next base: position 1,546,836,063 of record CM076580.1, on the reverse strand, counting down.
CTAAAAAATTTCGTGTCAAAACTATTCATTTAGCCAAGAAACCTCGTTTTCGTAGCGCCACTAGTTCAAAAAAGTTGATTTGTGCTACGGAAGCGCTAATAGTTCCGTAGCGCAAACAGGAAAAAATACATTGTAGGCACTACGAAAGCGCGGTTTCTAAACTGTCTTGTCATCTGAGCTGGAAAAGGTCAGAAACCGTTGGGAAATGGTAAGTTAGTGGTATGATGAGTCAGTTAATGATGAAATTCAATGTACTTACCCACATTGCAGTCATCGTTGTCATGATAGGGTATGAATGAGGCATCATTCAGTTATGAGATGACATTTTAAATTCAAAATCTTGCCTAATTGGTCATTCTCGTTTCCTTTGCCTCCATTCGAGATGTCTGAGCTCTGAAGTGTTAAAGCCAAACCTGTGACTGCTTTATACAAAGATTTTCTTCATCCCTATCAAGCGAGGCTGATACAAATTAATTAATCGAGGTTGTTGTTTCACATATTCAAGCGAGGCTAACAGGATTTCTGAGAAGCATGACAGAGGAAAAGAAAGTTCACAGAGGGGGACACTGCTTAAGGCATGAGCCTGAAGATATGAAGGCAATAATTGAAGACCCAGCAGTGATGGAGGCATTCAAAAGAGTAGGTTGCCTTCGGTTTTGTGAAAAATTGCAAGGTTGTCACACACAGGTCTCAAAGGAATTTTCCATGAACTTCAATGGAACAAATACTAAGGTTGGGATGCTAAGTATGTCAATTACACCAGAGATCATTTCTACTATTACGGAGATACCAAGAGGTCAAGAAACTTGGTTCAAAGGTTTCAAATTTGATATGGAGAAATGTAAAGAATTCATGAAGCTTGAGTATGCAGACATGGACCTTAATAACGCTATCCCTAGAAGCTGCATCAAAGACACTTATTCAAAGCTGCTACTCAACATTCAGAAGTATTTTACATGTGAAGGCAGATATCATAAGGTTTACACATATCATTTCAAGTTTCTTCTGCATTTCACTGGTAATATTTCACTCGATTTGCATTTTTGTCTGCACAGGAGTCTTGCAAAAATGGATGATAAAGTACAAGCAAAATTTGAAGGTAGTGAAACATACTTGTTTCATCATGGTTTACTAAAGTTACTAATTTTAGATGAAATCTAGAAAATAGGCAGGGATTGGTCATATTTCTTGTTTATAAATGTTTTTGAGTTGGAAACCATAACCCCTGCAAGAAACCCTAAAACCAAAGGAGTTCCATCACCACCACCACCAGAGCCTAGTCAACCTATGGTTGCAAAACCAAAGGAATTTGCAAAACTGAAGCCAAGGAAGAAAATTGACTAAAGGGAAGAGAAGACACAATTTCTTGATACACCAACTCCATCATCTGCAAAACATAGGTCAAATATTGTCAAAGAGGAAAAACAGAAACAAATTGTCAGCAAGCAGTAAATCAAAAGAGTAACAAGAAGCCAGGCAGTGGAATTAAAAGGGAAGACAATTGTTACAGAGGACAGCCCAGTAACAAAGGGAAATTTAGATGACATCCTTCATGCTATTGACATAGAGGAGACACCCATTGTTCAAGCTGAGTTCATTGGGGAAGATGAGCATAAACTAAAAAGGGCTAAGTCTGGAAAGAAGCTTGAGTTTGAGGGGGAAGATGTAGCTTTCATCTTTCAAGCAAGAAAGCCTATAAATAGGCATGCTAAGAAACTCAAAGAAGGCAGCAAGAAAGTTCAAGAACTTATTGAGACAACTAAAGCCCCTGAAGAAGTTATTGATCTATCATCACCTACAGTAAAGCATACAACCATCAGAACAAAGAAGGGAAAATAAGAAGTGACAAAGAAAATATAGCTTCAACATCTTGAGGAAAATTTGAGGTTGGAAAACCAAAAAATTGTTGTGATGAGAAAGAGGGCTAGAAAGAATAGTGTTGAGAAAGCAGAGTTTAAAAGGGTGAAGGCACTGTGGGAAGGACAAACTGATTCCATTTCTGAAACTCCAAGTAGTGCAGAACAATTTTTCAAGTGGCTAGTTCCAGCCATAAAGGAAGCCAAGTTTGTCAGAATCATAAATACTCACTTGAGAGCTACTAACAGAGTACTAAAAAATCAAGTAGAGGATTTAGAGCAGCAATTGAATTTGATTCATGATGAGTTAAAAAGCAGAGATATTAAAATAATAGTCATAGAAGAACATATAGCTAAATCAAATGAAAATGAGAAAGGGACCTCATGAAGGATGGAATGACTGTGTTTTTCACTTGATATGTTTTTTAAATGATGAAATCAGATTGATTTTGAGTTTTTGGCACATTTACAATTTTCACTTTGGAATTTTTTTGACAAAACTGCCCACTCAGCAGTTTCATAGTGCAAACAATGTAAAAAGGGAGAAAAGTGCTATGAAACTACTATAGCAACTTTTCTTGCCCTTTTTCATCAAATTTTGAGGGGAAAAATAATGGATCAAGAAATTAAATTGCTAGGGAGGATGTATTTAAAGGAAATTAAGATAATTTTGGAGGAAATAAGTCAAAAAATTGAAGAAAAAAGGGTTAAAGGGTAGCACTACGAAAGGCGCTACGAAACTGCTTTGTTTTCGTAGTGCAGTGTATTACAGCTCATTTGAATAGTTTGAAGATGATTTTGGACAACTGGAGCTTAAGGAGGATTTTTGGCATGTTTTAATTCAATTTCCAACAGCTAAGGACCTCGAAATAATGAGTTCATGATGGTTAGAATGCTCCAAGAGTGCAAAGGACCCTATGCCTAAAAAACAGGGGACTATTTCCTATTTTGGTGGAAGACATAAATATGGTCATTAAGAGTTGAAGCCTATAATCAAAATTCGACCATGTGTTGATACACTTGGAAAATGATGTAATTTAATTTAGATAAGGCTGTTATGGATAGAGATAAGGAGTTTGAATCCTATTTGTAATAGGACTGTTTAGTAGATTAGTTGTCTTTTTGTAATAAATCCCATGTATTATGGTTATGCAAGGTGTCAAGAGTCAGGAATTCGATGTATCAAGCCTAAGATGAGATCATCTGATGTTGTAAATTGTCTATTAAAGACTAAGAAGTCGAATTAGTCAAGGGTTGGACATTTTTAGCAAAAGACTGTGCATATTGTAATTGATTGGTTTTCAACTAATATAGAGATTTTCTACTTAACCAACTTGGGATTCAGAAGGAGTTTTCGTGTGTTCCTATTCTATTTGCATATCTTATTATCCTATTGCAGTGGTGTTTATCTATATTACTCAGAATTCATCTTTAGATGGTCTAACTTCCTATATAAATGAAATGACTGTGTTTTTACAGTTTCATGTGTGTTATTTCTTGACTAAAACTTTGATATGCCTCAACTTCCATGTTAAGTAGATTCATTGGTTACTGAAACTATTTTGACTCCATAATCCCAATGTGTACTTGCTGATGTGATTCGCAACCTATCTCTATCATTTATCTGTTTATTACCCTACATAGAGTTAGCTATCTATACTTTTATCCAAATCATTAACTCTTGAGAGAGCCCTCTCAGGCTGAGGAGGCTAAGCCTCAGTCAAAAGATTAGGTTTGAAATAGCTACATGAAGTTGATCATCATGTACTTCATCGTGTCGACTTTGTGATAACACCTCCAACTGGGACAATGGTGTCTCCAACTGCTGGTAAGAGTGATGACTGCTCTTCTATCAATGTACCAGCGTTGGAATCTACCCCCTCTTCCTCATGCATCTACTAAATCATGCATGGGACTCTATATGTCAAGAGCTCAAGACTATCTTACAAAGATGCAAGTGTCTCTTCTCTGGATACAAGTACTTCTGTAGCTGGTGGTGAATGTAGTGACGTTTTGTCCAGAGTGACAAGAATGACATCCTCCCTTGTTTCCTTAGGAAATGTCTCTTTGTGACACAACTCTGGTTTTCTCACATCAAACTTCCTTCTCAACTCGTGAAAGAAATATAAATATTTAGTCACCTTTTCATGCTCCATGTGACCAAACCACCAATCATTGGCTTCACCTTGAAGATGAAGTGTCATAATCGATTCACTTTTCAGCCATAGACAAATGTACCAATTAAGTTCTTCCTCCAAGCCTTAAAGTGAGGAAGATCCAGGTATCTTTTCTAAGCTGCTGCTATAGGATCCCTTTCTTCTTTTTGATTTTGAAGAATTTTGGTGATTTAGTTTCTCCTCTAATGCTCTAGGAATGTGTGCTTTGTACTTCAAGATACAAATCGAGAGTGGATCTTGAGTCTCAGGTTTTCTTCTTTATTCATTTATATACCCTTCACCCTCTTCAAAGAAAGTGGGCATAGTAGATGTATGAGGAGATTTATGATTCTCCAGTATTCTTTGCTGATAGGAAGTGCTTTTACCTTCCTCATCAAATGTTCTTCTTTGGATCCTCCTTTTTCCTTTCCCTCTCTTCATTTGATTGACCTATTTGGAGAGATATTACATGGATTCACAAAGAAGAGTGCCAAAATTACAATCCCTCCTTCATGATAGATTTCTATCTATTCCTACTTCTTTTGATGGTAAAGATTATGTCTCAAAAGTCAGAGTTAGCATCATGCTCTCGATACCACCTGTAATATTTCAAATGGGAAAAGTGTGAATATAATGTAAACCATGAAATAGAAGTGTGAAAATTAGATCAAAAATATGAGTGCTGCATATGAAGAATTCTATTCATTATAATAAATAAAAAATAGTACAAATAATGGGCTGCTGTGTTGTACAAAGAAGATAGAATAAGCTCACAGAGCCCTCAAAAGAGGTGCTGCTACTATATATCAAAATGTTGGAAGACTGCTATAGTGCATTCATAAAGTGCACTGCTACAAAAAATGAACATACAAATGACATGGGCTGATATATGCCTCAAAATATATAACAAATGTAGATCAAGGCTTTATACAACCTTCAGAAAAGAACCCCCAAAGGGTTTGCAACAATACACCAATGTACAAGATATGAATCAAAGCCCTAGGGCTGAAGATTCATTGCAATAATAGATTTGGAAATTTGTGGCTGATTTGATATAACAAATAATGCAGCCTCCTCCAATAGACCTCCTAAATGAAAGGAATATCCCTTCACTAGAAAACCTCCTCCCCAAATGGTGTGCTAAAACCACCCTGCAACTCCTCCCTCAAAATAATGCAGATCTAGAATGAAACTGCGTTGTAGGGGAAAATAAATATGTGGCATGATGCCAAGATATGAAAATAGGCTCAAGGCCCTTCCTTACTGTCCTCCCAATGGAAAGGAACCCTTCTCCACTGAAAATAAGTACTGAAGCGACCCAAATGTGGTCTCCACTGCTGCAACCTACTAAACAACTCAACCCTCAACAGGATCTGCACTGTAGATGTAAGATGAAGCTTGGCCTAAAGCCTAAAAGTGGAAGTGAAGTACAATGCTCTTCCAAGAGGCCTCTCAAGGAAAGAGGTGGGATTCCCGATCAGAAACACCCAGTGCTAAACAACACTTGCAATCTCAGCTAAACAACCAAAGAAAGCGATATGTCTAAACATACCGTATATTCAGAAATATCATATACCAATACATAATGAATATGGCTTCCATCCTCTTCCTTTTATAAGAAATGAGCTTCCAAACCCTAAGCCCCATTCATTTATGACACTACTTCCATGCAAGGTGTCTCCATATAAAATTGTGTTGTCCCTCATTGAATGCCACTCCTCCATGACAATGCAGTTGAGTTGGTCAAAGTTGACCCAATCAAGATGTTCCAGCCCCTTTTCACACCTAAGGGTGCTCAATTAAGCTACCAAGATCTTTTCTTTTCACATTGGCATTGATTTTATACATTATTAAGGAGACTTATGGACCTCCATTGTCCTCTTATTCATAAAACAAGATAGCAAAACAAAAATTAATATTCCAACTAGCTCATGGCTAATTGGGAATATTACAATGCTATTGAATCCTGCTAACCGCAACAAAGTTTTGGGGATGACTCTCCACCCAATCGTAGGCTCAGATGCACATAACCTTTCTATAATTGGCCACCCTCGAACCCTCAATCAACATACTACTGCCATGGAATCCTTTGTCTCATAATACCTTTCTCCCAATAGAATGGATGAAGGAATGATGAATATCATCTTCCTCAACGTCTATTAAATAGACCAAACAATGGAAGGGAACCGCATGCACACATTCCCTGTGTCAACATGCAACTTTTATTTCTTTATTTTAGGTTTTAATTAGTTTAATGTTTCTCTTAATTTAACTCTTTCCTATTTTATTCCATTTTACTTTTTGTTAATTTTACTTATTTTTACTATTTTCATAGTTTTCTTAGTTCAACTCTTTCTGCTTTATTCCTTTTTACATTTGTTAACTTCACTTATTTTCACTATTTTTATAGTTTACTTTTATATATTTTTATTTATAACTCTGGTTTATTATTTACTATTGTATTTATTTATTGTTATTATTTTCTTTATTATTTATTATGTATTTACTATTATTGACTTATTATTTATTTATTGATTATTTAATAATATACTATTATATTTGAGAGTGTAAACTTCTGTGATTCATATCACATTATAATAAATCTATCGGGAAATCACATAAGAAATTTTAGAACCGACGCGTTTCGACATTCAGTATTTTGAAACGCGTCGGTTCAAAACTTTCTTATGTGATTTCCTAGAAGATTTATTATAATACTATTATATTGTTTATCTATTATTTTTATTATTAGGGTACATTAAATACTCCCCCTCTTTAAGGAACTTCGTCCAAAAGTTAAGTTGAACCATTTAACATTTTATTTATTTAGTTATTTATTACTCCATGTTTTCCCAACACCCTCTACTGAACTAGTATAACCAGTAGGCATTGAAAGTTTCCACAACACCTGGGAAATCTCAAGGAATCTCTATCATTTTCCCCACTTTCAGAGCTAGGCATAAGCTTCATTGGTCTGTACCATAGCCCAAGGTTGGCCCCAAGGCTCGTGCCCGGCTCAGACCTCATCTTCCTCAAGGTAGACATCTGGTCCCAGTACTCAATGTCTCTGGGCATCTCACAAGGGTGGCCCACTCCCTCCACACTCACTAAGGCACACAGCCCCAGGCATCGAAGTCCTTACACCCCTTCCAGACTTCGGCATCCCAATCCAATACCAGGCACTTGACCTACAATATCAGGCACTTGGCCTTTTCAAGATGGTCCCATAGCCCCTCAAGAGCTATCCATCAAGAGCTATACAAGAAAAAGGAACCACTGGCATATGTAGTGTTGATTGAGTATGTCCACAGCCCATATGGTGTTTCATATTCTTCCTCACAAGTATGGGCCCCCACAAGATCATAAAATAACCTGGCCCCCTTGACCCATTTGTGGAGTTCCTGTCAATCGCCACATCTCAACATGCAACCAATGCATTAGTTATAATCATAGTGTCATAGAAAATAATCCACGTGCCAACTCTTGCATGTAATCCTGATAACATAACATCATTGTTAATCACAACATTCTGAATAATAAGGAACTGCATGCTCATGCATGACATAAAATCTATATGTAATTCCACATGCTTCACATCATGAAATACCATCATAAGTTATGACATCAACATATTTACATCAAAGACATATAATGACATCACATAATAAATGAACCATGGGTCAATATAGCTTACATCATAACATCATAAATATGATAATCATACAAAGTAAATCTAGAATAAATTCCATTATTTGTTTCATGTTCATCAGTTCGTCGTACTATTTTCCTTCATCCCTTTATTGTACCATTCATCCCTTTTCAAGAAGAAAAGTTATCGAAACAAGTTAAATGCTAATTTTAAATGTGGACATGCAGATTGTTTGACAATCAATTATGTAACATCCAACTAACAAATTTCACACATTACCTTGAGTTGATGTTTGTGCATTGTGTTTTTATCAATATTAAAAAGTCTCAGTATCCACATGGGTCTTAATTGGTATTTCTAATCCCTTCACCCAAAAGGGGGTTAACCAATCACTATGTTTGTATATCGATGCGTCCATTAAACTTTACCCAAAAATCAATATATATAATGTCAACTTAGCATTATGCATTACAAGGTACCCTCATTAAGAAGGTGAATCTTAAACATTATTATTCATTAAACTTTCCTTTGCCATAGTTAAGATGCCATTTAAACTAAGTCAACATATACACTTTAAATCCATTTTTTTTGTTTAAATGAATTCCTCTTTTATAAACCCATTTAAAGAACAACTTCATTATAACTTACAATCTAATAACATGACTAATTTTAAAATCACTACTCTACACTCATTAACAATTTGTATCTACATATACCATCTATTTTCACCTATTATTATATGTCAATACAAAAAATTTCTTAATTGTCACATTTTATCACAATATTAATATATTTATCCTTTACTCTTCTTAATGAAATATTTATTATGGTGGTGTAAGTATTAGTTAAGGTCAAATTGAAATAGAAACTAATGTAAAAAAACCTTAATAGTCATTGTTCCATCTTAATTTCATAGCAAGATTATCCTTTTAATCTATTTATTTCTCTTAGTTTATGCTTGAATATCTATGCTACATCTTCAAAAAGAGTCTAAAATCCATACTCCATAAATACATAGACTTACTAAATTATTTTTTATTTTTATTTTTAATTTATAATGAAACAATACTTTTTTCTTTTTTTACCGGAACAAATATTGGAATTTATTAAAATCTTGGCATGAATGCCTCTAATCGGGTTACATGGTGTAAGGGCAACGCCCAGATTTCCTCTCCTGCCAGGAGCAACATGGCACAGAAACTTATAAACCAATGGTTTTTACATGCAACAATAGAATCCATCTCCGTAATTTTCCCAATCTTGTGGATACAAACAAACTACTTCAATAAAATGAAATAAAACATATTAGCTGATATTTTAAGGTATGGGGTCCCATGCTTCATCCCTGTCTCTTAGGCGAGTTCCAACAGAGAGGAGAGCTGCTTTTTTGGCTTCAGATTTTGGATCTTTGTTGTTCTCTCTCAACACATGGAAGAAATTCAAACTCTGAAAACTTTTTTCCAGAGTTTTGATTCTTGACATCAATCTTGCGAACCTGAAATCTGTAGGGGAAGAATTGTCCACTATAGTTTTAATTATGGGCTGAGAATCGAAAAATACATTTACCTCTTTGATGCTAAAGCCTTTAAGTTGCTTGAGGCCTTGGAAGAGAGCCAGCCCTTCAGCTTGAATGCTGGTATTGTGAACCAAGCCCCAGGTGAAACTGTGCTCAATTCTACCTTCTGTATTCTTTATGACTCCTCCTGCTCCATATTTTCCTAGATTGCCTTTGGCAGCCCCATCAAAGAATAGAGAGTGTATAGACTGCTTGATAATCCAATCTAAGAAGTCTTTCTCATTGACTCTAATTTTCCATTCTTTGGATGGGATGGTTAACCTTACTATTTCATGGAACTGAAGGTCAAATATGGCGCCCCATTCAATATCCTACTGACTTAAATTTGTATCATCCAACTGATCTCCCAAGCTTTCTTTCAAGTGACATTTTATCTTGATCATAACAATCTTTACATCCTGCTCTTTATCTCTAAAAATCCTCTTGTTCCTCTCAAGCCAAATTTGCCAACAAATGATTTTTGGAAGTGAGATCTAGGCAGCCTTGATATATTTATTTTTTGGAATGGCTCCTAGATATCTGAGCAGCCAATTTGTAAACAAATCAATGATGGAGCTAGGGAGGGTGAAGTTGATTCTCCAATGGCCAATGAGCGCATGCCAGATCTCTGCTGCGAATTTGCATTCCAGCACAAGATGGTTGGCGCTCTCTTCATTTTCTCTGCACATTATACATCTGAAAGGCCCATAATATCCACTTTTCTGCATTTTGTCTTCTCTTAGTATTCTATTATGGCACATAAGCCAACAGAAATAAATAAATAAAAATAATTAAAAAAAAAAAAATCAATTTTGGGAATGGAAGTATGGTTCCATATCCCCTTCCAGGGAGCAACATTCAAAGAAACGTGGGGTTTCTCCAACAGTTTTTTATAGCCCTACGCCATAGAGTAATAGCCCGATGTCGAATCCCAGCCACGAATGTCGGGTCTCCTCGTTTGAATTGGGGCCATGCCCTTCAAAAGAGAAAATAAATCTATGCAGTCGTTCTTCAATTCCGATGGCACATGAAGATGCTTCCAGCTCATCCAATCGCTATTATCCCAGCATGAGATGTCCCATAGCATTGAGAAGCTAGCGTTGGACATCCAAGAACGCAGCGCATGCAGTGAGTTGATTTCAACAAGAGGAGCATTGTTCATTATGCGATCTTCCCAGATGTTGATGCATTTTCCATTCCCAAGTATCTAGAACACATGAAGGTTGATTAAAGGGATGGTTTTAGTGCAGAGCTTGAGGAAGAGCGATCCGAATTTGGGGATAGGTATATCAAGACAACGAGACCTTTATCCTCTAAAATATTTCTTCCATAACGCAGATTGCGCCGAACCAGGATTGGGAGCGATAATCTTCCAAATCAATTTTTCTCCCATAGCCACGTTTTGTGTACAGAGATCCTTGAAATTCAAACCACCTTCCATCAGAGGCTTGGAGATTTTGTCCCAACTGATTAGAGGGATTTTCTTCTCATTATGTTTGCCTCCTTTCCAAAAAAAATTCTGGATTTAATCCTCCATTTTCCTAAGAATACAAGAAGGAGCCAACAAAACAGAAAATTGATAATTGGAAGATTGTTTAGGACAACCTTGATGAGCACCGACTTACCTGTAAGGTTGAGCCAGGAGAAAACCCAGGCCTGAATCTTGATCTTGAATTTCTCTAACTAGGGGAGCCAATCTTTGCTGAAGGCACTCTTGAGGAAGATGGGAAGCCCAAGATACTTGAACGAAGACCAGGTTGAGGAGGCAGCAAAGCCAAAACATCTGGAAATGGCATTGAGAGTACTGGATGAAGTGTTCCAACTAAAAATATGACATTTCCCATTGTTAATTTTACTGCCTGTTTCATCATAGAAGTCATCCAACACACCTTTGAACCTTGATGCTGAAAGCACAGTGGTTTCTCCCAGCAACAGGGAATCGTCAGCAAATAGAGCATGGTTTATATTTTACTCCTCTTTCTATATTGAGACCCATTATCTCTTGGTCTTATTTCTTCTTTTTCAAATAAAATCTGAGAACAAAAGCTTGGAGAACAAATAGGAGGGGTGAAAGAGGACACCCCTGCCTAAGTCCTCTCGTGGCTTTGAAGAAATTAGCAGCCCTCCCATTCACCAGGGGGGCGATCCAGGGCTTAGAAATACAAGCCCGAATCTAGTTGATGAAGTTGATCCCAAACCCAAGCTTATGCAAAACATCCAAAAGAAAGTTGTGTCTAACACGATTAAAGGCGTTTGCTAGATCAAGCTTGACAACCATACCATTTTCTTTTCGATGCAGGCTTGAGTGGATCGCCTCTTGAACTAAGATGAAATTTTCCATAATATGCCTTCCTTGAACAAAGCCACCTTGATTCTATGGAATAATGCTTGGAAGGATACTTTCAATATGTTGGATATTACTTTGGTTGTCAGTTTGTAGCCTATGTTGCAAAGAGAAATAGGGTGAAATATGTTGAAGGTGTTGGCACCTTTTTCCTTGGGTATGAGGGAAAGAAAGGTAGAGTTCATGCTGCCCCCAATTTTCTGGTAGGCTTGGGATTTCAGAACCATTTTGTACATATTTTTTTCCACTATCTGCCTACAGGATTGAAGAAATCTAGCTGTAAGTCCGTCCGGGCCTGGGGATTTGTCGGGCTCCATAGAAAAGAGAGCTGTATTTATTTATTTTATAAATACCTTTGCTCCCAATAGCTTATTCATCCTGTGAGTGATCAATGGAGAAACCACATCAAGAAATTTAGAATTCTGGTTCATCTCCTCTTCTTCACTCTACATATTTTTAAAATGAAAGAAGGCTGCCCTTTTAATGCTAATGATATCGTTATGAGTGGTGGTCTCTTCCTTTATTTTTGAGATGGAGTTGAAGCATTTCCACACTTGGGATTGCTTGTGGAAGAAGGAGGGGTTCCTATCCCCCGATTTTAACCAAAGACTTCGATATTTTTGTCTCCAATATTCTTCCTCTGCCAAACATGCCTTATGAAATTGTTGTTGTAAGTCTGCCTCCCTGTCTAGAACTTATTTTGTAATCTCAACATTTTCTGATTGCAAGTGATGAAGCTCAAGGCTGCCTTGGATTTTTTTCCTTTTAGATGCAGGTTTGGGGAGGGATTTGGCCCAAATTTTCATCCCAAATGTAGAAGGAGGAGCCCTTGACTGGTTGCCTCCAACATTCCTTGACCATATGCATGAAGTTCAGTTCCTTGACCCATAAAGGAATAAATCTGAATGGGATGGGGCCTTGATCAAGATGGGACAACAACTCAAGTTTGATAGGTTTATGATCAGAAACACTGCACGGGAGAATGTGCATTCTAGCCTCTAATCCTAATAGGAGAAAATATCTTTGAAGGATAAATCTATATGACCTTGCAGCAATATGCCATGCACCAACTCTTTTGTTTGACCAAGTGTACTTACCAATAGAGGGCTTGATGTCGAGCAAGTCCCAGCCCTACATGAGGTCCTCCACCCATTCCCTCACTGGATCCCTTACAATGTTGCCTCCTCACTTCTCTGACAATAGCAAGGTGAGATTAAGGTCGCCAACAATGATGGTATTCTCCAGATTCTCTATTCCTTCCAGGTTTCTGATGGAGTCCCAGCAGACCTTTTTCTCCCCTGCATTTATTGGAATGTACACATTGATAAGACAAATGATCTCTTTTGTGTCAAGATGCTGAAGTTTCAAGAAAAACTAGTGAGTGTTTAGGATCTCAGTGACCATCAAGAATTTGTTAATATTCCAGAGAGTGCCCAGCCTACCCGAGGCTCCTCGAGTAGAGACTGCCTGTCCTCCACCTTTATTCCAAAATTTCTTACTTATTTGGAGGAAGTCTTTGTCCTCCATTTTATTCTCCTAAATGAGAAGTATGTCTGGGGTTTCTCTCCTTTGTAGACTTCTTATGGCTTCTTCATTAACTCTTCTCCCCATACCCCTGCAATTCCAAGAGACAACCTTCATCACTTACTTTTTTGGGTGTGATGAGCTCCCTTGGAGCTTTGAGTCTGGTTTCTAGTCAATTTTGGCATTTTTTCCAAGAGTTTCTCGAGGGTTGGTTGGCTGCCTTGAAGCTTATCTTTGTAGGTTTCCTGTTCTCTCTTTTCATGGGCAGACTTACGGCCTCTTTTGGATCTTCTAGCCGAGGTTTGTGAATCCCATATTTCTACCTCCTCGTCTGAATCCTCCGATACTTGTTCTTCCTCCTCAGCTTTTGGATGTTTTTCTTTAGGTCTATTTGCAGAACTTTCTCCTTGCTTTGAGCCTAAGGGGGTCCCTTTGTCTGGGGAACCTTCCTTGTGCATCTCGACCTCTTGGGTGTCCTCTATTTCTGAACTTAGAGGCCTGACTTTGTTTTCCTAACCATTCAAGGGAGGGGTTTGAAGAATAGAAGCCGGCTGGGGGCCTTTACCATTTGGGATGCCATATTTGTGGGGTTTGTGGGAGGCCTTTGTCCACTTGACCTAGTTCCAGCCCTCCTCCTTCCCTTTCTCTGCTTCACCATTACTCGGACAACCTCTAGCAAAGTGGTTGTAAACATGGAATTTCCGGCACCTTAAGGGAAGTTGCTCATAATCTATCTTTTGCACATGGGTCCAACTGCTGACATTGATTTTATTGCCTCTGGAAGGCCCACCTCTAGATCTACCTCAACGCTTTTTCTGGCGCAGTCATATTGGTCCTTGTTATTTTCCCAGTCGATAAATTTGCCCAGGGCATTGCCTATGTGCTTCAGCGAATCCCAGTTCCAGCAATGCACTAGGAGATTCGGCAACCTAACCCACACTGGAACAACTGTTGGAACATCAACTGCTGGGTCGAATTCTAGCGTCCACTTGTTGAGATACAGGCCCTGAGGACCCATGAAGTAGGGTCTGTTCTGAAAGATCAGATCTTTGTCCTCTTTTGAGGTGAATTTGAATAGAAAATATCCTCTCCCCAAGAATTATGAGGTTACACTATTCTTAATCAACGGAGTCTAGTTCTTGACGACCCAGGTCTTCGTGGTTTTTGGGGAGGGCCAGATACCTATGAACTATACCATGAGAGCGTGATCTGCCAGAGACAAAGCTACCTGGATTGAATCCTCAGGGGGAAGCGAGATTTCTAGAATATCTTCTAGATTTTTCACAAACTTTGTTGCTTCAGATTTCTTCTTCTTCGACATCGAAGCCAATAGCATGTTGAATGCATCTGTATCGGACAGACGAGGAGGGGGTGGAGGAACCTGGAGTTGGCCCAGAACCTCCATGGCTGCGGGGGAAGCCCTAGATCGAGCGTGCACGGGCTCACATAGATGCAGGCAGCACGCAGCAGCAGACCATGGCCTTCCTAGGTTTTTAGTGATAAATATAATGAAACAATACTTTTAGCATCGTCCAAAAAAAACATTTAAGCATTTTTATGAAACACCATTATTTTATTCAATATACTATATTTCATATTAATTATATATATGCATTTCAAATCTTCTAAAAATATTCAAAATAATTTTCACCTTATACACTAACATTATATTTTTATATTTTTCATTAATCATATATCTAAACAAACTATCATATTTTTAATCTAAAAATTTATCTTTAATATTTTTTTAACCATATAAATAAAATGAAGTTGAATTCATTATTTTAATTAAATTATTTATATTAAACATATGACATGCATCCACAATTAATAAATATTAAATTCAATATATATAAACATATAAAAAGTCACTATCTAATATTTATAATTAGGATTTTTATTTTATTTTTTTAAATGAATATTTTTAAATTTTAAATAATCACTATCAAAAAATAATCATATGAGAAAACGAATAATTCATTATATCAACACAATAGGAATATTGTTACAGGCAATGTTACCCTAAGGTCTTGGGTTGGTAAACCTCACAGAGCAGTGGCATGTCAACACAAGAAGGACCCAAATTACCAACTTCTATGCTTTAAACTAGAAAGTGAGGATCGCAAATCTTACCCGTTTATCCTTCGTTTGTAGTAGATCCCATAGGGTTCGAACCCCCTGCAACTCCTCGTGCTCCAAAACCTGCAAATCAGCAAAGAACAAGCACAAAAACCTAGTTTTACAGCATATATGTCCTAGATGTTAGCAAAATAGCATACATAATCACATGAAGATAACAAGAAATAAAATTTTCAAGATTATTAAGCATGTATAAGAGATATATATGACACATGAACATTAGGAACAAGATGGAACTTCTTTTATTGATAACATGTATAGAAAACAATAGTGCGGAAATCTCCTGAGATCTATGATGGCCTTGAGCAAAACCGTCCTCGAGATTCGTCCAGCCCTAGCCTCACAAAGCTTCTTCCATGAATGATGCACAAAAGATTTCACATAGAATGAGGGTGATCATCACAAGGAAACAAGGGTTTCCTGAAAATCTGGGAAGTGCAAGAGGCACAGGGGAAATATCAAACTTGATCAGGGCTACAACAGGCTATAATATCTATAATTCTCTCTCTTCCTCCCTTAGGCCATTCCCTTGAGGCGTATTTATACTTATTCAAATTAGTTTTTTCAGTTGGGGAACAGTTAGGCCACGGGCTGGGGTAGTTAAGTTACAGGAAAAATCGTAAACCCTGCCTCAATAATAGGGAAATTTTATATTTTTTAATATTTTAAATAACATATGCGGGTTCGCTATAGATGGACTCGTTTGTACATGCTGAAAAAGTTGGGCAAGGTTGCGTATGGATTTTAAAACACTGTTTTTTGAGAAATGTGACCAAGTCTGAATGGAAGGGTTTCCCAAGGCCAATGCATAAGTCATCAAGTATATAGTGGTGAAAAATAATGCTATAACAAATATGCATGTTGATAAATATTAATATAAATTACATAAACTTCTAATAGCATTAAGGTAATGATAATTTGTTAAATATTTTAATGGATGACATAGGTCCTAACAATCAGTAATGAGTTAAGTCAGTATTTGTATTAAAGTTTAAATCAAAAGTCTAACATGATATTATTCCAAACGCCCCTTGACTATAGCCAAAAGTTTGATTCGTTATAAACTATATCAATTCTCTCTAAACTTATAATTGTTTTCTACTTATAATAATGGATCATGCATAAATGTTAAATCATATTAAAATAAAAATTATAAAATTATTTTTATCATTTTTATTATAAAATTCATGCATGCTTTAAAGATATGAAACAATAACTTCATATTAAAGTTTTTTTTTTAATTTTATTACTAAATTACATTTCAAAATATAAATAAACATCCTAATAAATTATTAACTTATAAATTCTATCATTAAATTGTAATTCAAAGCCCTAATTCATTACCATTTTAATAATATAAAAATATAGATATGAAAATATTGCATCCCACTTTTCATTTAATATTTTATATAATTATAATAATATATAAACTATAAATTAAAATGATTAATTTGCTTCACTTTCCAATTTGATTAGGTAAACGATTTTTGCTATATATAAAAAGTGTAATATAAAATAAAATTAAATTAAAAAAATGTAATTTCAAATTGCAATTCACTCTTTTTAAAAACTAATGGCTACTACACGTGTATTGCATGGATATCCAGAATTATATTCGGTAACTTTTGTACTTAAGTCATTGTGTTTGCATATGGACATGGGTTCGAGCTAGTGAATGTGTTGTGTTAAGATTTTGCATGTGATTTTAATTTTGATTTATATTGGAGGTTGGTAGTTTTATAAACTATTTTTAGTTTTGTAGACGTTAAATATCATTCATTTATATGGGACTATTCTTGAAAGTGAGTGGGCCTTGGAATGACTATTTCAGTGTAAGTTATCACTATGTCATTAATAGAGTTTGTTGTGTAATGAAATTTTAATAATTTATTTTGGTTGCACTATATCATAAGTTACATTTCAGCAAAAATTTGCAGTAGATGTATGTCGCTAACTATTGACAATTTAGACGTGGAAAAAGTAGCAATGTGTTTACCAACACCAACATAATATGTGCATGTATATTATGCGTTAAATTAAAAATATTATTACCTAAAGATCATAATTGTTTCTTTAACTCTGGCTGCCTGCCACATATTTATTCAAAAAAAAATATTATTATATGAATGGTAATGTATTCTACCGAGTGAGCATATAATCCAATTAATTTATATCTCAAATATAAAATATAAATTTTCTATATGTGATGGTCTTAAACTATATATTGGTGGTAGTTTAAATATAATTTTTTATATATAAAATTTCTTTTACATGGCTACTATTTTCCTTCTTTTTTTTAATGAACTATATAAACTTTAAATAGAAAGAGTAGTGGTGTCGAAACTTGACTTGGGTGTGTGCGTCGGTCACAAACCATTCTGCGGGATATGTCTTCAATAATGAAAAGTGCACTCGGGTGGTCTCGCGACATGGACTTTGTAAAGGCCCAAGAGCATTGTACAAAAGAAGTAGAGATATATGGGTAGACAAATATGTCCAACCATATTCTCCCAATAGTATCCAACGCAGCAATTCTCCCTGCTACCACACCACACCATCAAGATACCAAGTCTGGTGTCCATACTCTCCAAGTAAGATCCATCAGAGGAGTGCCTCTTGCTGCCATCCTCCAACACTATCATGAAAAGTAGGGGAGTATGTACGACCAAATTCCCCCAATAAAAGCCACAGCAACAAGATCTCTTGCTACCTCTTCACATCCTCATGTGAATCATGGAGCAACAACAACATACTGAAGGACATATGAAATGTCATATCAACCCAATACAAACAAACTCCATTATCACACATCATGAGAGTATTATGCCATATTACAAACAATACAAAACACATAAACATGGGAGATGTCATGTGATGGAAAAAATCTCTCAACCAAAATGAACATGCCTTCTACTGCTTCATTCTGTCGTGGTTACACAAGGCATGAATCAGAAAAATATGAGCTATTGGGTGGTAACCATACTCACCCAAGAGAATCCAGCGCAGCCATGCCTCCTTCTTCATTACATGAGTGTTATTCGAGGCATGGATCAAAGAAATAGGAACCTTTGGGTAGTAACCAAACTCACCCAAGAGCAACCAGTGTAACCAAGCTTCTTGTTGACCTATGTCATATATCTGCAAGTGGTCATGCCACCCCTTGCTTATCATTCTCACCCACTCATCTCCATGTGGATGATGAATGATTTTCTGCATAAACATGGTATCCGTCCTTTGTAGAATACCATCCACCTTAAACTAATGAAGATATTTGAACTTCATGAAATGTTGAAGTGCACCTCCAATGAGATCTCTTAATGATACTTTCTTCTCATCAATGTCCCTCCAAAACCAATGAGGTTCTGGATTTGCTGCATGTAGAAGTTTATCTTTGAGCTATGAGATGCTCATTGAGAAAGTGTCATCTAGAAAGGAGAAAAGATTCCTCATCTCAAGATGTCTACCATCTATCATCTTAACCTCCATTGCTTCATGAGTGAAGCTACCTTCAGAATGCTCCAAGAATAATGGGGCCCTCCCATTATCACTGCTACTAAGTGACAGCGCTGTAGATCTGCATGGTGATACATATGTTGTCTTATGGCAAGGTACAATTCTAAACTCATAGCCAGCCATTATACATAGGATCATGCTCATCCCATCTTCTGAAACTCTACACTTCAACTCAAAGGGTTGAATGTAGCTCAATAATGATGAACTTGGATAGCTCTTCATCTCCTCCTTGATTAGATCAAGGTTGCTCTGCACTGTGATATGTTGCTGCTTCAAATCGGCATTTTGTTCTAACCCTTGGTTATGCATTGGCCCTGATGGCATGTGCCCATAAGTTTCAATAAGATCTACTCAAACAATATGCAAAGAAAGTGCATGCATAACTTGGATCAACTGATGTGTGGGAACCTCTTTCAAGAACACAAGAGTTCCTCCTGTTATCACCCAAATATATATATATATATATATTCAAAACATCATTGTGTCAAGTTTTTTTTTGGTCATGGTTCAAAATTGGGTTTTGAAGTCAATTTAGGATTTGATCAAGGGTAGGTTTTAGATTTTTATATTTTAAAGCCCATCCTTAGGTTATGATAAAGTCTTCTTTGAAGTCCCTTCATTTCAAATATCCATAATTTTCATTTGTGGGTCATTTCCTAAAGGTTTTGTGTCAAAACTGTTCAATTAGCCAAGCATCCTAATTTCCGTAGCGCCACTAGTTCAAAAAATTTGATTTGCACTATGAAAGCGCTAATAGTTTCATAGTGAAAATAGGAAAAAAATACACTGCAGGCACTACAAAAGTGTGGTTTCTAAACTGTCTTGTCATCGAAGCTGGAAAAGGTCAGAAACCGTTGGGAAATGGTAACTTAGCGGTATGATGAGTCAGTTAATGATGAGATTCAATGTACTTACCCACGTTGCAGTCATCATTGTCATGATAGGGTATGTATGAGGTATCATTAAGTTATAAGATGACATTTTAAATTCAAAATATTTCCTAATTGGTCATTCTCGTTATTGTTGTCTCCATTCGAGATGTTTGAGCTATGAAGTGTTAAAGCCAAACCTGTGGTTGTTTTATACAAAGGTTTTCTTCATCCCAATCAAGCGAGGCTATTGTATCACATATTCAAGCGAGGCTGATTCAATTTATCAAGCAAGGCTGACAGGATTTCTGAGAAGCATGGCAGAGGAAAAGAAAGTTCACAGAGGGGGACACTGCTTAAGGCATAAGCCTGAAGATATGAAGGCAATAATTGAAGACCCAGCAGTGATGGAGGCATTTATAAGAGTGGTTTGTCTTCGGTTTTGTGAAAAATTGTAGGGCTGTCACACACAGGTCTCAAAGGAATTTGCCATGAACTTCAATGGAACAGCTACTAAGGTTGGGATGCTAAGTGTATCAATTACACCAGAGATTATTGTTGCTATTACAGAAATACCAAGAGGTCAAGAAACTTGGTTTAAAGGTTTCAAATTTGATATGGAGCAATGTAAAGAATTCATGAAGCCTGAGTATGCAGATATGGACCTCAATAATGTTATCCTTAGAATCTACATCAAAGACACTTATGCAAAGCTGCTTCTCAACATTCATAGGTACTTTACATGTGAAGGCAGATATCATAAGGTTTACACATATCATTTCAAGTTGCTTCTGCATTTCACTGGTAAGATTTCACTTGATTTTCCTTTTTATCTGCATAGGAGTCTTGCAAAAATGGCTGATAAAGTACAAGCCAAATTTGAAGGTAGTGAAACATCCTTGTTTCATCATGGTTTAATGAAGTTACTGATTTTAGATGAACTTCAGAAGATAGGCAGGGATTGGTCATCTTTTTTTGTTTATAAATGGTTTTGATTTGGAAACCCTAACTCTTGCTAGAAACCCTAAAACTAAAGGAGTTCCATCATCACCAGTAGCAGAGACTAGTCAACCTATAGTTTCAAAACCAAAGGAATTTGCAAAACTGAAGCCAAGGAAACAGGTTGAGAAAAGGGCAGAGCAGGCACAAATACTTGACACACCAACTCCATCACCTGCAAAACAGAGGTCAAAGATTGTCAAAGAGGCAAAACAGAAACAAGATGTCAGCAAG
Source organism: Pinus albicaulis (assembly GCA_034641835.2). Lineage (NCBI taxonomy): Eukaryota > Viridiplantae > Streptophyta > Pinopsida > Pinales > Pinaceae > Pinus > Pinus albicaulis. Next base: position 1,546,815,225 of record CM076580.1, on the reverse strand, counting down.
AAGGAAATCAAAAGAGTAACAAGAAGCCAAGCAGTGGCATTAAAAGGAAAGACATTTGCTACAGCTACAGAGGAAAACCTAGTATTAAAGGGAAATTTAGATGACATCCTGCATGCTATTGACATAGAGGAGACACCCATTGTTCAAGTTGAGTTCATTGGAGAAGATGAGTATAAATAGAAAAAGGCTAAGTCTGCAAAGAAGCTTGAGTTTGAGGGGGAAAATGCAGCCTTCATCTTTCAAGCAAGAAAACCTATAACTAGGTATGCTAAGAAACTCAAGGAAGGCAGCAAGGAGGTTCAAGAACCTATTGAGACAGCTAAAGCCCCTGAAGAAGTTGTTGATCTCTCATCACCTACAGTAAAGCATGCAACCAGTAGAACAAAGAAGGGAAAAGAAGAAATGACAGAGTTTAAACATCTTGAGGAAAAATTGAGGTTGGAAAACCAAGAAATTGTTGTGATGAGAAAGAGGGCTAGAAAGCACAGTATTGAGAAAGCAAAGTTTAAAATAATGAAGGCACTTTGGGAAGGTCAAACTAGTTCTATTTCTGAAACTCCAAGCAGTGCAGAGTAGTTCTTCAAATGGACAGTCCCAGCAATAAAAGAAGCCAAATTTGTCAGAGTAATAAATACTCACTTGAGAGCTAATAACAGGAGACTTAAAGATCAAGTGGAGGACTTGGAACAGCAGATGAATTTGATTCATGATGAGTTAAAAAGCAGAGGTATTAAAATAACAGTCATAGAAGAGCCTATAGCTAAATCAAATGAAAATGAAGAGGGGACCTCATGAAGGCTGGAATGACTGTGTTTTTCACTTTATGTGTTTTTTAAAATGATGAAATCAGATTGATTTTGAGTTTTTGGCACATTTACAATTTCCACTTTGTAAATTTTTTGACAAAACTGCCCACTTAGCAGTTTCGTAGCGCGGACAGTGTAAAAAGGGAGAAAAGCGCCACGAAATTGCTGTAGCAGATTTTCTTGCCCTTTTTCATCAAATTTTGAGGGGTAAAATAATGTATCAAGAACTGTAATTGCTAGGGAGGATGTATTTAAAGGCAATTAAGATAATTTTGGGGGAAAGAAGTCAAAAACTTAAAGAAAAAAGGGTTGAAGGGCAGCGCTATGAAACTGCTTTGTTTTTGTAGCACAGTGTATTACAGCTCATTTGAACAGTTTGAAGATAGTTTGGACAGCTGGAGCTTAAGGAGGAGTTTTGACATGTGTTAATTCAATTTCCAATAGCTAAGGACCTCGAAATAATGAGTTCATGATGGTAAGAATGTTCCAAGGGTGCAAAGGACCCTATGCCTAAAAAACAGGGGATTGTTTCCTATTTTGGTGGAGGATAGAAATATGGTCATGAAGAGTTGAAGCCTATAATCCAGATTTGACCATGTGTTGATACACTTGGAAAATGATGTAATTTAATTTAGATAAGGTTGTTATGGATAGAGATAAGGAGTTTGAATCCTATTTGTAATAGGATTGCCTAGTAGATTAGCTATCTTTTTATAATAAATACCATGTCATATGGTTAGGCAAGGTGTCAAGAGTCGGGAATTTGATGTATATAGCATAAGATAAGGTTATCTCATGTTTTAAATGGTCTATAAAAGACCAAGAAGTCAAATATGCTAGGGGTTGGAAATTTTTAGCAAAATACTGTGCTTATTGTAATTGATTGGTTCTCGGCTAATATAAGGTTTCTACTTAACCAACTTGGGATTCAGAAGGATTTTGGTGTGTTCCTATTCTATATGCATCTCTTATTATCCTATTGTAGTGGTGTTTATCTATATTACTCAGAATTCATCTTTAGATGCTCTGACTTCCTATATAAATGATCTGACTGTGTTTTTACAGTTTCATGTGTGTTATTTCTTGACTAAAATTTTGATATGCCTCAACTTCCATGTTAAGTAGATTCATTGGTTACTAGAACTATTTTGACTCCATAAGCCCGATGTGTACTTGCTGATGTGATTCTCAACCTATATCTATCATTAATTTGTTTATTACCCTACATAGAGTTAGCCATCTATACTTTTATCCAAATCATTAACCCTTGAGAGAGCCCTCTCAGGCTGAGGAGGCTAAGCCTCAGTCAAAATATTAGGTTTGAAATAGTTACATAAATTTGACTGATCAAGCAGCCTATCAGGTCCAATTTTGTGATAACACCTCCAACTGGGACAATGGTGTCTCCAACTGCTGGTAAGAGTGATGGATGCTCTTCTATCAATGTACCAGTGCTGGAATCTGCATCCTCTTCCTCATGCATCTCCTGAATCATACATGGGACTCTATATGTCAAGAGCTCAAGAATATCTTGCAAAGATGCAAGTGTCTCTTCTCTGAATACAAGTACTTCTACAGCTAGTGGTGAATGTAGTGACCCCTTTCCCAAAGTGACAAGAATGACATCCTTCCTTGTTTCCTTAGGAAATGTCTCTTTGTGACACATCCCTGGTTTTCTCACATCAAACTTCCCTCTCAACTAGTGAAATAAATCTAAATATTTAGTCACCTTTGCATGCTCCATGTGACCAAACCACCAATCATTGGCTTCACAATGAAGTTGAAGTGCTGCAATCTGGACGACCCCTTTTTCAGCCATAGGATGTAGCCTGAAAAATTAATCTAAGTCTTTCCTCCAAGCCTTAACAGTGCTTGAGGAAGATCCATCTCTTTCTTCTATTGCTGCTATAGGATCCTCTTTCTTCTTTGATTTTGAAGAATTTTTGGAGATTTAGTTTCTCCTTAAATGCTCTAGAATGTGCTTTGTACTCTTCAAGATACAAACTGAGAGTGTCATGAGTCTCAGGTTTTCTTCTTTATTCATTTATATACCCTTCACCCTCTTCAAAGAAAGTGGGCATAGTAGATCTATGAGGAGATTTATGATTCTCCAGTATTCTTTGCTGATAGGAAGTGCTTTTACCTTCCTCATCAAATGTTCTTCTTGGATCCTCCTTTTTCCTTTCCCTCTTCATTTGATTGACCTATTTGGAGAGATATTGCATGGATCTACAAAGAAGAGTGCCAAAATTACAATCCTCCTTCATGATAGATTTCATCTATCTACTTCTTCTTTTGATGCAAAAGATTAAGTGTCCACAAGCTGAGTTAAAGATCATGCTCTGATACCACTGTAATATTTCGAAATGGGAGAAGCAGGAATATAATGCAAAACCATGGAAATAGAAGTGTAAAAATTAGATCAAAATATGAGGCGAATATGAAGACCTTCCATTCATTATAACAGCAGCAAAATAGTACAAAATAATGGGCCACAAAATGTACAGCAAGATAGAACAAGCCTCCAATAGGAAAAACCCTCAAAAGAGGTGCTGCTACTATATATCAAAATGTTGGAAGACTGCTATAGTGCATTCATAAAGTGCACTGCTACAAAAAATGAACATACAAATGACATGGGCTGATATATGCCTCAAAATATATAACAAATGTAGATCAAGGCTTTATACAACCTTCAGAAAAGAACCCCCAAAGGGTTTGCAACAATACACCAATGTACAAGATATGAATCAAAGCCCTAGGGCTGAAGATTCATTGCAATAATAGATTTGGAAATTTGTGGCTGATTTGATATAACAAATAATGCAGCCTCCTCCAATAGACCTCCTAAATGAAAGGAATATCCCTTCACTAGAAAACCTCCTCCCCAAATGGTGTGCTAAAACCACCCTGCAACTCCTCCCTCAAAATAATGCAGATCTAGAATGAAACTGCGTTGTAGGGGAAAATAAATATGTGGCATGATGCCAAGATATGAAAATAGGCTCAAGGCCCTTCCTTACTGTCCTCCCAATGGAAAGGAACCCTTCTCCACTGAAAATAAGTACTGAAGCGACCCAAATGTGGTCTCCACTGCTGCAACCTACTAAACAACTCAACCCTCAACAGGATCTGCACTGTAGATGTAAGATGAAGCTTGGCCTAAAGCCTAAAAGTGGAAGTGAAGTACAATGCTCTTCCAAGAGGCCTCTCAAGGAAAGAGGTGGGATTCCCGATCAGAAACACCCAGTGCTAAACAACACTTGCAATCTCAGCTAAACAACCAAAGAAAGCGATATGTCTAAACATACCGTATATTCAGAAATATCATATACCAATACATAATGAATATGGCTTCCATCCTCTTCCTTTTATAAGAAATGAGCTTCCAAACCCTAAGCCCCATTCATTTATGACACTACTTCCATGCAAGGTGTCTCCATATAAAATTGTGTTGTCCCTCATTGAATGCCACTCCTCCATGACAATGCAGTTGAGTTGGTCAAAGTTGACCCAATCAAGATGTTCCAGCCCCTTTTCACACCTAAGGGTGCTCAATTAAGCTACCAAGATCTTTTCTTTTCACATTGGCATTGATTTTATACATTATTAAGGAGACTTATGGACCTCCATTGTCCTCTTATTCATAAAACAAGATAGCAAAACAAAAATTAATATTCCAACTAGCTCATGGCTAATTGGGAATATTACAATGCTATTGAATCCTGCTAACCGCAACAAAGTTTTGGGGATGACTCTCCACCCAATCGTAGGCTCAGATGCACATAACCTTTCTATAATTGGCCACCCTCGAACCCTCAATCAACATACTACTGCCATGGAATCCTTTGTCTCATAATACCTTTCTCCCAATAGAATGGATGAAGGAATGATGAATATCATCTTCCTCAACGTCTATTAAATAGACCAAACAATGGAAGGGAACCGCATGCACACATTCCCTGTGTCAACATGCAACTTTTATTTCTTTATTTTAGGTTTTAATTAGTTTAATGTTTCTCTTAATTTAACTCTTTCCTATTTTATTCCATTTTACTTTTTGTTAATTTTACTTATTTTTACTATTTTCATAGTTTTCTTAGTTCAACTCTTTCTGCTTTATTCCTTTTTACATTTGTTAACTTCACTTATTTTCACTATTTTTATAGTTTACTTTTATATATTTTTATTTATAACTCTGGTTTATTATTTACTATTGTATTTATTTATTGTTATTATTTTCTTTATTATTTATTATGTATTTACTATTATTGACTTATTATTTATTTATTGATTATTTAATAATATACTATTATATTTGAGAGTGTAAACTTCTGTGATTCATATCACATTATAATAAATCTTTCGGGAAATCACATAAGAAATTTTAGAACCGACGCGTTTCGACATTCAGTATTTTGAAACGCGTCGGTTCAAAACTTTCTTATGTGATTTCCTAGAAGATTTATTATAATACTATTATATTGTTTATCTATTATTTTTATTATTAGGGTACATTACATACTCCCCCTCTTTAAGGAACTTCGTCCAAAAGTTAAGTTGAACCATTTAACATTTTATTTATTTAGTTATTTATTACTCCATGTTTTCCCAACACCCTCTACTGAACTAGTATAACCAGTAGGCATTGAAAGTTTCCACAACACCTGGGAAATCTCAAGGAATCTCTATCATTTTCCCCACTTTCAGAGCTAGGCATAAGCTTCATTGGTCTGTACCATAGCCCAAGGTTGGCCCCAAGGCTCGTGCCCGGCTCAGACCTCATCTTCCTCAAGGTAGACATCTGGTCCCAGTACTCAATGTCTCTGGGCATCTCACAAGGGTGGCCCACTCCCTCCACACTCACTAAGGCACACAGCCCCAGGCATCGAAGTCCTTACACCCCTTCCAGACTTCGGCATCCCAATCCAATACCAGGCACTTGACCTACAATATCAGGCACTTGGCCTTTTCAAGATGGTCCCATAGCCCCTCAAGAGCTATCCATCAAGAGCTATACAAGAAAAAGGAACCACTGGCATATGTAGTGTTGATTGAGTATGTCCACAGCCCATATGGTGTTTCATATTCTTCCTCACAAGTATGGGCCCCCACAAGATCATAAAATAACCTGGCCCCCTTGACCCATTTGTGGAGTTCCTGTCAATCGCCACATCTCAACATGCAACCAATGCATTAGTTATAATCATAGTGTCATAGAAAATAATCCACGTGCCAACTCTTGCATGTAATCCTGATAACATAACATCATTGTTAATCACAACATTCTGAATAATAAGGAACTGCATGCTCATGCATGACATAAAATCTATATGTAATTCCACATGCTTCACATCATGAAATACCATCATAAGTTATGACATCAACATATTTACATCAAAGACATATAATGACATCACATAATAAATGAACCATGGGTCAATATAGCTTACATCATAACATCATAAATATGATAATCATACAAAGTAAATCTAGAATAAATTCCATTATTTGTTTCATGTTCATCAGTTCGTCGTACTATTTTCCTTCATCCCTTTATTGTACCATTCATCCCTTTTCAAGAAGAAAAGTTATCGAAACAAGTTAAATGCTAATTTTAAATGTGGACATGCAGATTGTTTGACAATCAATTATGTAACATCCAACTAACAAATTTCACACATTACCTTGAGTTGATGTTTGTGCATTGTGTTTTTATCAATATTAAAAAGTCTCAGTATCCACATGGGTCTTAATTGGTATTTCTAATCCCTTCACCCAAAAGGGGGTTAACCAATCACTATGTTTGTATATCGATGCGTCCATTAAACTTTACCCAAAAATCAATATATATAATGTCAACTTAGCATTATGCATTACAAGGTACCCTCATTAAGAAGGTGAATCTTAAACATTATTATTCATTAAACTTTCCTTTGCCATAGTTAAGATGCCATTTAAACTAAGTCAACATATACACTTTAAATCCATTTTTTTTGTTTAAATGAATTCCTCTTTTATAAACCCATTTAAAGAACAACTTCATTATAACTTACAATCTAATAACATGACTAATTTTAAAATCACTACTCTACACTCATTAACAATTTGTATCTACATATACCATCTATTTTCACCTATTATTATATGTCAATACAAAAAATTTCTTAATTGTCACATTTTATCACAATATTAATATATTTATCCTTTACTCTTCTTAATGAAATATTTATTATGGTGGTGTAAGTATTAGTTAAGGTCAAATTGAAATAGAAACTAATGTAAAAAAACCTTAATAGTCATTGTTCCATCTTAATTTCATAGCAAGATTATCCTTTTAATCTATTTATTTCTCTTAGTTTATGCTTGAATATCTATGCTACATCTTCAAAAAGAGTCTAAAATCCATACTCCATAAATACATAGACTTACTAAATTATTTTTTATTTTTATTTTTAATTTATAATGAAACAATACTTTTTTCTTTTTTTACCGGAACAAATATTGGAATTTATTAAAATCTTGGCATGAATGCCTCTAATCGGGTTACATGGTGTAAGGGCAACGCCCAGATTTCCTCTCCTGCCAGGAGCAACATGGCACAGAAACTTATAAACCAATGGTTTTTACATGCAACAATAGAATCCATCTCCGTAATTTTCCCAATCTTGTGGATACAAACAAACTACTTCAATAAAATGAAATAAAACATATTAGCTGATATTTTAAGGTATGGGGTCCCATGCTTCATCCCTGTCTCTTAGGCGAGTTCCAACAGAGAGGAGAGCTGCTTTTTTGGCTTCAGATTTTGGATCTTTGTTGTTCTCTCTCAACACATGGAAGAAATTCAAACTCTGAAAACTTTTTTCCAGAGTTTTGATTCTTGACATCAATCTTGCGAACCTGAAATCTGTAGGGGAAGAATTGTCCACTATAGTTTTAATTATGGGCTGAGAATCGAAAAATACATTTACCTCTTTGATGCTAAAGCCTTTAAGTTGCTTGAGGCCTTGGAAGAGAGCCAGCCCTTCAGCTTGAATGCTGGTATTGTGAACCAAGCCCCAGGTGAAACTGTGCTCAATTCTACCTTCTGTATTCTTTATGACTCCTCCTGCTCCATATTTTCCTAGATTGCCTTTGGCAGCCCCATCAAAGAATAGAGAGTGTATAGACTGCTTGATAATCCAATCTAAGAAGTCTTTCTCATTGACTCTAATTTTCCATTCTTTGGATGGGATGGTTAACCTTACTATTTCATGGAACTGAAGGTCAAATATGGCGCCCCATTCAATATCCTACTGACTTAAATTTGTATCATCCAACTGATCTCCCAAGCTTTCTTTCAAGTGACATTTTATCTTGATCATAACAATCTTTACATCCTGCTCTTTATCTCTAAAAATCCTCTTGTTCCTCTCAAGCCAAATTTGCCAACAAATGATTTTTGGAAGTGAGATCTAGGCAGCCTTGATATATTTATTTTTTGGAATGGCTCCTAGATATCTGAGCAGCCAATTTGTAAACAAATCAATGATGGAGCTAGGGAGGGTGAAGTTGATTCTCCAATGGCCAATGAGCGCATGCCAGATCTCTGCTGCGAATTTGCATTCCAGCACAAGATGGTTGGCGCTCTCTTCATTTTCTCTGCACATTATACATCTGAAAGGCCCATAATATCCACTTTTCTGCATTTTGTCTTCTCTTAGTATTCTATTATGGCACATAAGCCAACAGAAATAAATAAATAAAAATAATTAAAAAAAAAAAAATCAATTTTGGGAATGGAAGTATGGTTCCATATCCCCTTCCAGGGAGCAACATTCAAAGAAACGTGGGGTTTCTCCAACAGTTTTTTATAGCCCTACGCCATAGAGTAATAGCCCGATGTCGAATCCCAGCCACGAATGTCGGGTCTCCTCGTTTGAATTGGGGCCATGCCCTTCAAAAGAGAAAATAAATCTATGCAGTCGTTCTTCAATTCCGATGGCACATGAAGATGCTTCCAGCTCATCCAATCGCTATTATCCCAGCATGAGATGTCCCATAGCATTGAGAAGCTAGCGTTGGACATCCAAGAACGCAGCGCATGCAGTGAGTTGATTTCAACAAGAGGAGCATTGTTCATTATGCGATCTTCCCAGATGTTGATGCATTTTCCATTCCCAAGTATCTAGAACACATGAAGGTTGATTAAAGGGATGGTTTTAGTGCAGAGCTTGAGGAAGAGCGATCCGAATTTGGGGATAGGTATATCAAGACAACGAGACCTTTATCCTCTAAAATATTTCTTCCATAACGCAGATTGCGCCCAACCAGGATTGGGAGAGATAATATTCCAAATCAATTTTGCTCCCATAGCCACGTTTTGTGTACAGAGATCCTTGAAATTCAAATCGCCTTCCATCAGAGGCTTAGAGATTTTGTCCCAACTGATTAGAGGGATTTTCTTCTCATTATGTTTGCCTCCTTTCCAAAAAAAATCCTGGATGTAATCCTCCATTTTCCTAAGAATACAAGAAGGAGCCAACAAAACAGAAAATTGATAAATTGGAAGACTGTTTAGGACAGCCTTGATGAGCACCAACTTACCTGCAAGGTTGAGCCAGGAGAAACCCCAGGCCTGAATCTTGATCTTGAATTTCTCTAACTGGGGGAGCCAATCTCTGCTGAAGGCACTCTTGAGGAATATGGGAAGCCCAAGATACTTGAACGAAGACCAGGTTGAGGAGGCAGCAAAGCCAAAACATCTATAAATGGCGTTGAGAGTACTGGCTGAAGTGTTCCAACTAAAAATATGACATTTCCCATTGTTAAGTTTACTGCCTGTTTCATCATATAAGTCATCCAACACACCTTTGAACCTTGATGCCGAAATCACAGTGGCTTCTCCCAGCAACAGGGAATCATCAGCAAATAGAGCATGGTTTATATTTTACTCCTCTTTCTATATTGAGACCCATTATCTCTTGGTCTTATTGCTTCTTGTTCAAATAAAAGCTGAGAACAGAAGCTTGGAGAACAAATAGGAGGGGTGAAAGAGGACACCCCTGCCTAAGTCCTCTCGTGGCTTTGAAGAAATTAGCATCCCTCCCATTCACCAGGGAGGCGATCCAGGGCTTAGAAATACAAGCCTGAATCTAGTTGATGAAGTTGATCCCAAACCCAAGCTTATGCAAAACATCCAAAAGAAATTTGTGTCTAACACGGTCAAAGGTGTTTGCTAAATCAAGCCTGACAACCATACCATTTTCTTTTCGATGCAGGCTTGAGTGGATCGCCTCTTGAACTAAGATGAAATTTTCCACAATATGCCTTCCTTGAACAAAGCCACCTTGATTCTATGAAATAATGCTTGGAAGGATACTTTCAATCTGTTGGATATTACTTTGGTTATTATTTTGTAGCCTATGTTGCAAAGAGAAATAGGGTGAAATATGTTGAAGGTGTTGGCTCCTTTTTCCTTGGGTATGAGGGCAAGAAAGGCAGAGTTCGTGCTGCCCCCAATTTTCTGGTAGGCTTGGGATTTCAGAACCATTTTGTACAGATTTTTTTCCACTATCTACTAACAAGATTGAAGAAATCTAGCTATAAATCTGTCCAGGCCTGGGGATTTTTCGGGCTCCATAGCAAAGAGAGCAGTATTTATTTATTTTATAAAGACCTTTGCTCCCAATAGCTTATTCATCCTGTGATTGATCAATGAAGGAACCACATCAAGAAATTTAGAATTTTGGCTCATCGCCTCTTCTTCACTCTACATATTTTTAAAATGAAAGAAGGTTTCCCTTTTAATGCTAATAATATCGTTATGAGTGGTGGTCTCTTCCTTTATTTCTGAGATGGAGTTGAAGCATTTCCACACTTGGGATTGCTTGTGGAAGAAGGAGAGGTTCCTATCTCCCGATTTTAGCCAAAGACTTTGAGATTTTGGTCTCCAATTTTCTTCCTCTGCCAAACATGCCTTATGAAACTGTTGTTGTAAGTCTGCCTCCCTATCTAGAACTTCTTTTGTAATCTCAACATTTTCTGACTGCAAGTGATGGAGCTCAAGGCTGCCTTGGATTTTTTTCCTTTCAGATGCAGGTTTGGGGAGGGATTTGGCCCAACTTTTCATCCCAAACGTAGAAGGAGGAGCCCTTGACTGGTTGCCTCCAACATTCCTTGACCATATGCATGAAGTTCGGTTCCTTGACCCATAAAGGAATAAATATGAATGGGATGGGGCCTTGATCAAGATGGGCCAATAGCTCAAGTTTGATAGGTTTATGATCAGAAATGTTGCACGGGAGAATGTGCATTCTAGCCTCTAATCCTAATAGGAGAAAATATCTTTGAAGGATAAATCTAGATAACCTTGCAACAATATGCCCCGAACCAACTCTTTTGTTTGACCAAGTGTACTTACCAATAGAGGGCTTGATGTCGAGCAAGTCCCAGCCCTGCATGAGGTCCTCCACCCATTCCCTCGCTGGATCCCTTACAATGCTGCCTCCTCGCTTCTCTAACAATAACAAGGTGAGATTAAGGTCGCCAACAATGATGGTATTTTCTAGATTCTCTATTCCTACCAGGTTTCTGATGGAGTCCCAGCAGACCTTTTTCTCCCCTGCATTTACTGGGACGTACACATTGATAAGACAAATGATCTCTTTTGTGTCAAATGTTGAAGTTTCAAGAACAGCCAGTGAGTGTTTAGGATCTCAGTGACCATCAAGAATTTTTTAATATTCCAGAGAGTGTCCAGCCTGCCCGAGGCTCCTCGAGCAGATTCTGCCTGTCCTCCACCCTTATTCCAAAATTTCTTACTTATTTGGAGGAAGTCTTTGTCCTCCATTTTAGTCTCCTGAATGAGAAGTATGTCTGGGGTTTCTCTCCTTAGCAGACTTCTTATGGCTTCTTCATTAACTCTTATCCCCATACCCCTGCAGTTCCAGGAGACAACCTTCATCACTTACTTTTTTGGGTGTGATGAGCTCCCTTGGAGCTCTGAGTCTAGTTTCTAGTCAACTTCGGCATTTTTGCCAAGAGTTTCTCGAGGGTTGGTTGGTTGCCTTGAAGCTTATCTTTGTAGGTTTCCTGTTCTCTCTTTTCACGGGCAGACTTGCGACCTCTTTTGGATCTTCTAGCTGAGGTTTGTGAATCCCCTATTTATCCTTCCTCGTCTGAATCCTCCGATACTTGTTCTTCCTCCTCAACTTCTGGGTGTTTTTCTTTAGGTCTATTTGAGACACTTTCTCCTTGCTTCGAGCCTAAGGTGGTCCCTTTGTCTGGGGAACCTTCCTTGTGCATCTCGACCTCCTGGGTGTCCTCTATTTCTGAACTTAGAGGCCTGAATTTGTTTTCTTAACCATTCGAGGGAGGGGTTTGAAGAATAGAAGTCGGTTGGGGGCCTTTACCATTTGGGACGCCATATTTGTGGGGTTTATGGGAGGCCTTTGTTCGCTTGACCTGGTTCCATCCCTCCCCCTTCCCTTTCTCCGCTTCAACATTACTCGGACAACCTCTAGCAAAGTGGTTGTAAACATGGCATTTCCGGCACTTGAAGGGAAGTTGCTCATAATCTAGCTTTTGCACATGGGTCCAACTGCCGACATTGATTTTATTGCCTCTGGAAGGCCCACCTCTAGATCTACCTCAACGCGGTCCTTGTTATTTTCCCAGTCGATAAATTTTCCCAAGGCATTGCCTATGTGCTTCAGCGGATCGCAGTTCCAGCAATGCACTAGGAGATTCGGCAACCTAACCCACACTGGAACAGCTGTTGGAACATCAACTGCTGGGTCAAATTCTGGCGTCCACTTATTGAGATACAGGCCCTGAGGACCCATGAAGTAGGGTATGTTCTGAAAGATCAGATCTTTGTCCTCTTTTGAGGTGAATTCGAATAGAAAATAGCCTCTCCCCAAGAAGTATGAGGTTACACTATTCTTAATCAACAGAGTCCAGTTCTTGACGACCCAGGTCTCCGTGGTTTTTGGGGAGGGCCAGATACCTATGAACTGTCCCACGAGAGCGCGATCCGCCAGAGACAAAGCTACCTGGATTGGATCCTCGGGGGGAAGAGAGATTTCTAGAATATCTTCTAGATTTTTCACAAACTTTGTTGCTTCGGATTTCTTCTTCTTCGGCATCGAAGCCAACAACATGTTGAACGCATCTGCAGTGGATGGAGGAGGAGGGGGTGGAGGAACCTGGAGTGAGCCCAGAACCTCCATGGCTGCGGGGGAATCCCTAGATCGGGTGTGCGCGGGCTCTCATAGATGCAGGCAGCGCGCAGCAGCAGACCATGGCCTTCCCGGTTGTTAGTGATAAATATAATGAAACAATACTTTTAGCATCGTCCAAAAAAAACATTTAATCATTTTTATGAAACACCGTTATTTTATTCAATATACTATATTTCATATTAATTATATATATGCATTTCAAATCTTCTAAAAATATTCAAAATAATTTTCACCTTATATACTAACATTATATTTTTATATATTTCATTAATCATATATCTAAACAAACTATCATATTTTTAATCTAAAAATTTATCTTTAATATTTTTTTAACCATATAAATAAAATGAAGTTGAATTCATTATTTTAATTAAATTCTTTATATTAAACATATGACATGCATCCACAATTAATAAATATTAAATTCAATATATATAAACATATAAAAAGTCACTATTTAATATTTATAATTAGGATTTTTATTTTATTTTTTTAAATGAATATTTTTAAATTTTAAATAATCACTATCAAAAAATAATCATATGAGAAAACGAATAATTCATTATAGCAACACAATAGGAATATTGTTACAGGCAATGTTACCCTAAGGTCCTGGGTTGGTAAACCTCACAGAGTAGGGGCATATCATCACAAGAAGGACTCAAATTACCAACTTCTATGTCTTAAACTAGAAAGTGAGGATCGCAAATCTTACCCGTTTATCCTTCATTTGTAGTAGATCCCGTAGGGTTCGAACCCCCTGCAACTCCTCGTGCTCCAGAACCTGCAAATCAGCGAAGAACAAGCACAAAAACCTAGTTTTATAGCATATATGTCCTAGATGTTAGCAAAATAGCATACATAATCACATGAAGATAACAAGAAATAAACTTTTCAAGATTATTAAGCATGTATAAGAGATATATAACACATGAACATTAGAAACAAGATGGAACTTCTTTTATTGATAACATGTACAGAAAACAATAGTGCATAAATCTCTTGAGATTTGCGACGGCCTTGAGAAAAACCGTCCTCGAGATTCATCCAACCCTAGCCTCACAAAGCTTCTTCCATGAATGATGCACAAAGGATTTCACATAGAATGAGGGTGATCATCACAAGGAAACAAGGGTTTCTTGAAAATCTGGGAAGTGCAAGAAGCATAGGGGAAATATTAGACTTGATCAGGGCTACAACAGGCTATAATATCTATAGTTCTCTCTCTTCTTCCCTTAGGCCATTCCCTTGAGGCGTATTTATACTTCCTCAAATTAGTTTTTTCAGTTGGGGAACAGTTAGGCCATGGGCTGGGGTAGTTAAGTTACAGGAAAAATCGTAAACCTGACCTCAATAATAGGGAAATTTTATATTTTTTAATATTTTAAATAGCATATGCAAGTTCACTATAGATGGACCCGTTTGTACATCTTGCCCCGAAAGGATTGGGCAAGGTCGCGAATGGATTTTTAAACAGCATTTTTGAGAAATGTGACCAAGTGGAATGGAAGGGTTTCCCGAGGCGATGCATAAGTCATCAAGTATATAGTGGTGAAAAATAATGCTATAACAAATATGTATGTTGATAAATATTAATATCAATTACATAAACTTCTAATAACATTAAGGTAATGATAATTTGTTAAATATTTTAATGGATGACATCGGTCCTAACAATCAACAATGAGTTAGGTCACTATTTGTATTAAGGAGATATACAAAAATTGTGCAACAAAGTGTAAACCAAAAGTCCAACATGATATTATTCCAAATGCCCCTTGACTATGGCCAAAATTCGACTCGTCATAAATTCTCTCTAAACTCCCATTTGTTTTCTACCTATGATAATGGATCATGCATAAATGCTAAATCATATTTTAAAATAAAAATTATAAAATTATTTTTATCATTTTTATTATAAAATTCATGCATGCTTTAAAGATATGAAACAATAACTTCATATTAAAGTTTTTTTTTTAATTTTATTACTAAATTACATTTCAAAATATAAATAAACATCCTAATAAATTATTAACTTATAAATTCTATCATTAAATTGTAATTCAAAGCCCTAATTCATTACCATTTTAATAATATAAAAATATAGATATGAAAATATTGCATCCCACTTTTCATTTAATATTTTATATAATTATAATAATATATAAACTATAAATTAAAATGATTAATTTGCTTCACTTTCCAATTTGATTAGGTAAACGATTTTTGCTATATATAAAAAGTGTAATATAAAATAAAATTAAATTAAAAAAATGTAATTTCAAATTGCAATTCACTCTTTTTAAAAACTAATGGCTACTACACGTGTATTGCATGGATATCCAGAATTATATTCGGTAACTTTTGTACTTAAGTCATTGTGTTTGCATATGGACATGGGTTCGAGCTAGTGAATGTGTTGTGTTAAGATTTTGCATGTGATTTTAATTTTGATTTATATTGGAGGTTGGTAGTTTTATAAACTATTTTTAGTTTTGTAGACGTTAAATATCATTCATTTATATGGGACTATTCTTGAAAGTGAGTGGGCCTTGGAATGACTATTTCAGTGTAAATTATCACTATGTCATTAATAGAGTTTGTTGTGTAATGAAATTTTAATAATTTATTTTGGTTGCACTATATCATAAGTTACATTTCAGCAAAAATTTGCAGTAGATGTATGTCGCTAACTATTGACAATTTAGACGTGGAAAAAGTAGCAATGTGTTTACCAACACCAACATAATATGTGCATGTATATTATGCGTTAAATTAAAAATATTATTACCTAAAGATCATAATTGTTTCTTTAACTCTGGCTGCCTGCCACATATTTATTCAAAAAAAAATATTATTATATGAATGGTAATGTATTCTACCGAGTGAGCATATAATCCAATTAATTTATATCTCAAATATAAAATATAAATTTTCTATATGTGATGGTCTTAAACTATATATTGGTGGTAGTTTAAATATAATTTTTTATATATAAAATTTCTTTTACATGGCTACTATTTTCCTTTTTTTTTAATGAACTACATAAACTTTAAATAGAAAGAGTAGTGGTGTCGAAACTTGACTTGGGTGTGTGCGTCGGTCACAAACCATTCTGCGGGATATGTCTTCAATAATGAAAAGTGCACTCGGGTGGTCTCGCGACATGGACTTTGTAAAGGCCCAAGAGCATGCTATAAAGAAAAGGATAGGAGGGTTTATCGCTGCTCTAGCAGATCCTTATAAATTAACTAATTATATATGGTATGGCCCTCTTCAATTCAATTATATACGGTTGCAACACGGTTCATTTTTTTTTGGTTGTTTGAAAGTACTTCGCATGTTTTCTCGAAAGCTAAAACCATATGCTTTTTCTTATTTTTCACACACCATTTTATTGTCGAACCCCATTTAACTCTCAAATAAATATAACTCGTCCAACCACTTGTGAAATTCAACTACACAAATCCATTTAAATCATAAATTTGAATTTTACTAGCTCGTACATTTTATTAAAAGGGTTTGTAAATTGTCTTTTAATGCTATATATATTTTACTCAAAAAAATAATCAAACTAATTTATTAACAAACAAAAAAAATTGTAATTAAATGTTTATTAACATGTATATATAATTTGGAAAATAACACTTTTCCTAATAATATCATTTGAGTAGGTGTCAAACACAAACAATTGTTATATTCACTCATTATGATGTGTATTTTTTTCAATTTTTATTTAAAGGTCACATAGTTGAAACTCGCTCTAATACCATATGTAACAATCCCAAAATTTAACATGCAAATAATTATATCAAATATGCAATTAATAATCAACACAAAAACTATTCAACCAATTAGCATAGAATTTTCAGCAAAAATAAATAAAAATAAAATAAAATAAGATAAAACAAATAAAACAAATTAATTAATTAATTAAATAAAATTAAAATTAAAATTAAAAATTAAAAATTAAAAATTAAAAAATTTAACAAAAAAATTTAAAAATAAATAAATAAAAAATAAAAAATAAAACTGAGCAGAGACGACTTACTTGTAGCGACGATATTGCTTACTTGTAATGTAAAATTTGAATGCTATTGAATCCTGCTAACCGCAACAAAGTTTTGGTGATGACTCTCCACCCAATCGTAGGCTCAGCTGAACGTAACCTTTCTACAACTGGCCACTTCCGAGCCCTCAATCAACATACTACTGCCAGTGAATCATTTGTCTCACAATACCTTTCTCCCAAGAGAATGATGAATATCATCTTCCTCAATATCGATTAAAATGACCAAACAATGGAAGGAAACCACATGCACACATTCCGTGTGTCAACATTTCTTTATTTTAAGTTTTACTTAATTTAATGTTTCTCTTAATTTAACTCTTTCTTATTTTATTCCATTTTCATTTTTATTAACTTTACTTATTACGTCGAAGGCATTATATTGTGGGGTTTTACCTCGCGACATTGTTTGAAGGTTCGTTGTCTGTCACCTGTTTTATTTTAATAATATTTTTTTTCTCTGCCTATCATTGTATTTGTGGACCTGCTTAGCGAGAGTCTTTCTTCAGCGTTGCTTTGCACCAAAAAAAAGTGCAAATTCTAGTTTTTATTATTTTTATAGTTTTCTTAGTTCAACTCTTTGTTATTTTATTCCTTTTTACTTTTTTTAACTTCACTTATATTTACTATTTTTATAGTTTACTTTTATAAATTTTCATTTAGATTTCTAGTTTATTATTTACTATTTTATTTATTTATTATTATTATTTTCTTTATTATTTTTTATGTATTTGCTATTATTGACTTATTATTTATTTGTTTATTATTTAATAATATTATATTATATTACTTATTATTTATTATTTTTATAATTATTATGGGACATTACAAAACGGTCATCCACACATATCACTGACCCCTGCAATTCATACACACACAAGGGAAGTTGCCGAAAAATCGCCATCAGAAATGGTCGACATACATGCAACAGTTTCGTTTGAACATCAAGTACAAGAAGAAAAACACTAATAATGTTGCATATTTCCTCAGCCGACTGCCGATCGTGGCGCTAACCACTGTGCTCGACTCTTGTGGGCACTAGACTTTGGGTTGGATGCATCTCTACAAAAGTGATACAGAATTTGGCAACACATACCAGACGCTCCTCGAGGGTAAGAAAGTTCTAAATTTTCACCACCAATATGCATTGTTGTGCCACTTGGAACACCTTTGTGTTCCTGCAAGCAAGCGTGCCAATATGATATTGTAAGTGCACTACATTCAGGTCGTTGGACATTTCGAGGTCGAGAAAACAATGGCAGTACAACAGAAATATTTCTATTGGTCGAACCTTCGACATGATGTTGGGAAGTACATCAGATCCTGCACTACCTACGCAATTTCCAAACAGACCATCAAGAAGCAAGGCCTATATGCTTTGTTGCTTACCCCTAGTTGATCTTGGGAGTCCATCTCCATGGATTACATGTCGGGCCTTATTTCCACAAGCATAGAAACAAGTGTTTTTTGTGGTAGGACAGATTCTCTAAAATGGCCATTATGGCGGCCTGCAAGAAGAATATCACAGCAAAAGCCACTACTAAACTCTTCCTTAAACGAGTGTGGGTACACTTTGGGATCCCACAGTCCATTATCTTAGATCGGGATAGTACGTTCCTTAATAAATTTTGGTCAAGTCTCTGGTCGATGTTGGACACCAAGCTCACTAAGTCCACTACTTTCCACCCCCAAACTAATGGCCAAACAGAGATCGTCAACAAGATGATTGTACACATTATGCGCATGTGCAAATCGAAGCATCCATGCACATGGGATGAAAGCCTCCCCTATGTCTAGCACAGCTATAACAGGGCTCTCCAAAACTCGACTAGCCACAACCCCTTTCAGGTGGGCTTAGGATTCCATCCATTATGTCCCATTGATGTGGCCATACCATTTGGAGATACCTAGGTAGATTGGGCTCATGTCCAAATTGAAGCCGACAAGGTGAGCAACTTCATTGAGCACATTCTTCATATCCACCAATAGGTCCATGAAATATTGTACAGAGCCAATTCTAAGTACAAGCAGTGGCATGATCAGCATCGGGTGCCACACAAGTTCTAGGTGGGTGACAAAGTTTGGCTACATTTACAGAAGGAGCGCCTCGTTTGGCCCCACCGCAAGCTTCACCCGCTCCGATATGGTCTATACACCACCACCAAGGTAGTAGGGGACAATGCCTTCGAGCTCAGTATTCTACCATTCCTTGGTTTGCACCCAGTGTTCAATGTGGACTGCCTGCGGCCCTACTTTCCACCATTGCTATATAAATCCAACATTGCATAACAATTCACACCAACAGAATTAAACCTAGGTTGCATGGAACAAGCCACAACTACTCAGATCATTGAAATACATATCAAGACCACCCGACAGCAAATGATTCAACTATATTGAGTTATCAAAGCAGACCAACTCCTTCACCAGGGTAAGTTTCTCTCGAGGGACCAAGTTCAACAGAAGTTTCCTCATCTCATGGAGGAACACAACGCAATGGGGACCATTTCTTCCTAAGGGGGGAGGAATGATCTAGGTGGATATTGGTGGCCACCCACCTATTCCACTTGGATCCCCACCATTGTTTCTTTCAGTTTTTCAATTTCCTTAATTGTAGCACATTTTACTATTTTTGACAATTTTTTCTGGTCCTGAACTTCCAGAGTCATTTTGAGGCCCTAAACGACATTTTTTGGGAAAACCAAGACCAACATGTGTTTATAATAGATGTTTCTCACTCGCAAGTTGTATTCCTTATATATATCTTTCTAACGAGGTATTTTGTGCATCAAATGGAGATCGTATGCCAAAGTTATATCCCGAGGAAGTTGATATACCAATTTACCCAAATAGGGCCCCTAGTTTTGGCGCTTCATCTCCTAGGGTTAGGTTTTTGGATGTTTAGGGTTTTCCATTGTTTCTCAATAATAAATAGCCCTTCGAGCCTCATTGTAACACAGTTCAGAGGCATGTAGTTGCCACATCGTTTCTCATATATAAGCTACCATCGCCCGAGCTAGTTTATTTTCCATTCTGTGTGTAAGCATTTTTCTGTATTTGATATTAATGAAATGAAGTGTTATTTCTATTGCATCTCTGTGTTTATGTTTATTTTTGTATTTTATTGTGTTAATGCATAAAATTGGAGCAGTGGTATCAGAGCGAGTCTTCTCTTTCTCTATCTTCCTTTGCCTTTCTCCATTGAGGTCGGGGTTTAAGGATTTAGGGTTCAATCTGGTTGAACCTTTGCATGATCAACCTCGTAAACCTCGACAACCTCCCATGGGGGAAGAAAAGAAAGATGATGGATTAGGAGATCCTATCAAAATATTACTCAAGGAGGCCCTCGAGAAACAAAGGAACGCGATGATGGATAACTTTTCATGGATCCTTCAACGGCTACCCACCGGCGGCACATCTTCATCCAGCAGCCACTCTCGAGGCGCCACTACTTTTAAGGTACAAGTAAACTTTGAAATTCCCATATTTGATGGCCAAATCAATGCATATTTTGTAGATAGATGACTAAATCTATTAGAAGGATATTTCTCAGTTCATGATTTTTCCAACCGGGAAAATATTACTTTTTCACTCCTCAAAGTCGCCCCCCATGTAAAGGACTAGTGGAAAACCTATTGTGAGAAAAATGATGAGAGGGAACCCTCCATGTTCTCGGTCACACCCACTTGAAATTATTTTTGAGATGCCATCAAGGAACAATATTATCCCGTGGGGAGATATGAGGACAAGTAAATACAATGGACTATGCTGTGTCAACAAACAGATCAAGTTGTGCATGAGTTGACAAATTTGTTCCATACCCTACATACAAAATTGGGTATCAAATATATAGAGAAACATTTGGTGTTGAAGTACCGTAGTTGTTTGCACAGATACATTTAGGAGGAAATGGATTTCTTTGACATCTTCTCGCTTGGTGCATCATACCGATATGCTGCCAAGATTGAGCAGAAATTCAAACAAAAGAAGTGAGACTTTGGATCTGCAAATCATAAGTAGGGGAAAGGCACCCCAAAAATGAAGAACAAAGGAAAAATCCAAGGTGGGGCAGGCTAGGAAAACTCGCCAAAGCCGCAAACGAAGAACAACACCACAAAGCCAAAGAAGGACACGAGAAAGTGATGTGTGTTCCATAAGAGTTCCACTCACAACACAAGTGAGTGTTGGGCCAAGAAGTCACTGGTGGCCAAGCTGAAGGCTTCTGAATTAGATGCATGTTACGACTCTGAGTCAGAACCCAAAAAGGGGAATGAAAAATGGAAGCATATTATCGATGTAGAGCCCAACGCCATTGTTTCCACCACCAAGATCTGGAAGGAGGAACCCGAAGATCCACAGAAGAGGGAGCGTCTCTTCCATTCCCATATGTGGGTGAAGGGTTCCCCGCTGCAAGTCATTATCGACAATGGGAGCCAAAAGAACCTCATTTCAGCAGAGGTCATGAAACAGTTGGGCTTTCCAACCATAACACACCCTAAGTCATACACCTTCGAGTGTCTTCACCAAGGATGAGATTGCGGAATCAGTAAGTAGTGTCACCTTCCCTATGGCATCAAGCCCTTCATAGATGAGGTATTATGTGATATTGATCCTCTTGATTTTTGTGATGTATTATTAGGAAAACCATACTTGTGGAAGTGACATGTTGTGTAGGATTCTAGGCCTCATGTTGTTTTTGTTACTTTGGGCTATAAGTTATACAGGATAACGAAGGTAGCACTGCCTACTGCTATCTCTTTAATCACTACAAAATAATGCAGTAAGACCATTTTCAAAACCGAGAAATGTGTTTTCCTGGTGATTCTCCCTCAGAGCAAGAAGAATATTGTCGCCACGACCTCCAAGCAGGGCTCCTTCGCATGGAAACAACATATGGACAAGGTCGTGGAGGAGTGCGGGGAAATCTTCACCTCACCCGTAGGGGTACCTCTGCATTTTCAAGCTAAGCACTCCATCGATTTGATCCCAGGTGCGCCGCTACCCTATGGATCGATCTATCAGTGCTTTGTTCTAGAGAGTGACGAAATAAAGAGGAAGATTTAGTAGTTGCTACAGAAAGGTCACATCCGACCGATTTCATCCCCCTATGGGAGCCTGATCGTGTTGGTGCAGAAGAAATATGGGACTTGGAGACTCTATATTAACTATCAGGTGCTGAACAAAATCACAGTCCGGAATAGGTATATGATCCCATGGATTGATGACCCTTTGGACCAGCTCAAGGTGGCAAAATATTTCATCAATATCAACTTGAAGTTCGGGTATCACCAGGTACCAATCGAACCCTCCGATGTGTGGAAGACCATTTGCAAAGCCAAGGAGGGCCTCTTCAAATGGTTGGTCATGCCTTTCGGGTTGAATAATTCTCCCACAACCTTCGTGAGGCTGATGAATGACATCTTGTGACCATTCACCAACTCATTCGTAGTGGTGTATTTGGATGACATCCTGATCTTTAGCTAGAGTCGGGAAGAACACCTCCACCACATTCGACAGGTTCTCCAAACACTGTGACAACACAAGTTGTGTGTCAATTTGGAGAAATGCACTTTTGGCATGAACCAGGTTCAATATCTGGGATACATTATTGATGAGCGGGGGGTGCATGAGGACCTAGCCAAGATCCAGGTCATTCAGGATTGGCCAGCCCCAACCACTCTAACAGAGCTCTGCATCTTTCTGGGTCTTTCTAATTTCTACCGCAAGTTCGTGTTGGGGTTCTCTCATATCACTTGGATTTGAGTCAAGTCACCAAGGGAGGAGCGAAAGAAAAATTATTTTGGTACAAATCTCAATAGAAGGCATTCACAGAGTTGAAGCATCGCCTCTTTTCTGCGCCAGTTCCCACATTACCTAACTTGCAACAACCATTTGACATCGAGACAGATGCCTCTAACTATGTTATCAGGGCAGTA
The DNA here is from genome assembly GCA_034641835.2 of Pinus albicaulis. Classification (NCBI taxonomy): domain Eukaryota; kingdom Viridiplantae; phylum Streptophyta; class Pinopsida; order Pinales; family Pinaceae; genus Pinus; species Pinus albicaulis. The sequence goes on along the minus strand of CM076580.1, from coordinate 1,546,792,187 downwards.
CTTACTCAGTAGGGGCATCTAGTGGCCTATCACAATAAGACACTTTCAGAAACAATCCGAAAGTATCCCACCCATGAAAAATAAATGTATTCCATTGTTCAGGCTTGTCGACAATGGAATCATTACATTTTGGGGAAGGAAATGATCATCCACACATATCATCGACCCCTGCAGTTCACACAGACACAAGGGAATTTGCAGAACGATCGCCATCGATAATGGTCCACGTACCTGCAAAAATTCCATTTAAACATCAAGTACAAGAAGGGAAATACTAATAATGTTGTAGATTGTGTTAGCCGACCACCATCGTGGTGCTAACCATTGTGCTTGACTCTTATGGGCACGAGACTTTGGGTTGGCTGCATCTCTACAAAAGTGATCCAAAATTCAAAAACACATACCAGACACTCCTAGAGGGAAATAAAGTTCCAAATTTTAACTTCCAGGATGCACTGGTATGCCACCTTGGACACCTATGCGTTCCTAAAAACGAGAGTGCCAAGATGATTTGGGAAGCGCACTACAGTGAGGTCGTTGGACATTTTGGGGTCAAGAAAACAATGGCAGTATTGCATAAGTATTTCTATTGGTCAAACCTTTGACGTGATGTTGGGAATTACATCAAATCGTGCACTACCGACGCCATTTCCAAACTAACGATCAAGAAGCGAGGCCTATATACTCCACTACCTACCCCTAGTCGACCTTGGGAATCCATCTCCATGGATTACATGTCAGGCCTTCCTTCTACCGAACATGGAAATGACTGTCTTTTTGTGGTTGTCAACAGATACTCTAAAATGGCCATTATGGTGGCCTGGAAGAAGAATATCACAGTGGAAGCCACTGCTAAACTCTTCTTTGAACAAGTGTGGGTACACTTTGGGATCCCACAGTCCATTATCTTAGATCGGGATAGCAGGTTCCTTAGTAAATTTTGGTCAAGTCTCTGGTCTATGTTGGACACCAAGCTCACTAAGTCCACAAATTTCCACCCCCAAACTAATGGCCAAACAGAGGTCGTTAATAGGATGATCGTACACATTCTGCACATGTACAACTCGAAGCATCCATGCACATGGAAATAAAGCCTCCCCTATGTCCAGCATAGCTATAACCTGTGATCATGTGCTCAAAATTGAAAGTTGTCGAAATGGTGTGGAATTTGAACGACCGCGTAGATCTCATCGTTCTAAATCCATCACAACTCGTTTCGTGGAAAACTGACACTGTATGCTCCCAGACACTCATTTTGTCGGCTTTTTCAAACATGCAATCTTTTGGAAAAAAAAGGTGTAGGGACAATCTAGTTAGTAGTATGTACTACTAACTAGACATGCCCATGTGGCAGGTTGACTTGGTCAATGGATTTTCTCCGGCGAATGATGTTGTGCCAAGTGACACAATACCTTTGGTTCGAAATGGCAATTTTTTATTAGGTTTTATGGAGGCCAACCACATTTTTCCACGTGGCCCATCCAAGGGCTGCCACATGGCAGCGGAGTGGGCGAGGTTCAAACCCGCAACCTCCAAGCAACAAGCATAGAGCATCGCCATTGTGCCATCGGAATGGTTCTTAACATGTATTGGATTCCATATTGTTTTATTGTAATATGGTTTGTGCAATGGGGGTGGGGGTTGAGGTCTAGCCCTAGCCCTGGTCACCACCTGGGGGTGGGACCATGGGTGGGAGGCTAGCCACCCCCCCCCCCCCCACCCCACCCCCCACTAACCATAACCATAACACTAAAAACTTGGATAATCACTCTTGAGACTGCCACCGAACCGTCGACAAGCTAGCTGCCGCACACATTGCAACATTACACGCTAACCTCTGCCAATGTGACCACCTCGTCATTAACCATTGGCAGTTAGTTAACCGCCTGATTGGATTTTTAATAAAAAAAATATTATGCACCCAAAACCATATAATTGATTTTCCAGACTTTAGGTGTTATTGGGAAACATAATGCCCTGACAATTTCGCCTGGGCACAATTGTAGTTAATGAAAGTCTTTCATCAATTTTTGGTACCAATTGAGTCAATTCATTACTCTATTGTAAATTCATATCTAACGCTTGGGTGCTACAAAGCTTCCATGTAGGTATCCAATTTGCTTTATATATTTTCTAACTTATGCTGTCATGAATTTCACATATGTAGTTTTTAACACTGAACAAAAATTATCTACACACTAATCTTATAACAGAAAATAAACAATAGCGAGAGCATAAAACATAAAACAGATAAACACAGAGATTTTCCCCTGGATCCCAAATCGGGATGACCAGCTTGATTTTTCATTATATTCCTTTTAGTGTTACAACACATATATATACATGTCAAAGCATACATAAACCATAATCCATTAACCCTGGATTAGATCATAACCGTAGTACCCTTGACCGGATCTACAAAATACCAGGGGCTGAAAACCATCGTACCCCAAAACCATGTGCAAAACCATGCACAAAACCATGGGCATGGACTACCCATCGAAAATTAAGGACCAAAAAATTTTCGTCAGGGCGTTGCCCCGAACCCCGACAGGGGGGGCTATCGCCCCCCTTGTTACCCCCCCTGCGCGTGATTAGTCGTGGAAAGAATATAACACATACCCAACATTCTCCCACTTGTTATTTTCTTTTCTCAGGGGGCCACAATAGAGCTTAGTCATTAGCCCAATTCTTCAACACCCATTGTTTCTCTACACCAAGAGAACTTCTGAGTGCTTGCAGATTTTGTCAATGCATCTGCAACATTCTTCAAAGTGTCCACCTTTACCAGCAACACCTTTTTAGCCTCAACCATATCTCTAACAAAGTGATATTGAACATCAATGTGCTTTGTCTTTGAATGATAAGCAGGGTTTTTAGCCAAGAAAATTGCACTTTGGCTATCATAGTCTATCCTTATAGCTTGATGTACCAACCCCATACTTGAACACAATATTTGCAACCAAACTGCTTCCTTTCTTGCATGAGTGGCTGCTATGTATTCTACTTTTGTAGTTGAAAGATCCACTACAGACTGTCTTTTACTCATCCAACTGAATGCGCCTCCAAATAGGATAAACACATACCCACTTGTAGATCTTCTTTGGTCCAAATCTCCAGCCCAGTCTGCATCAAAAAAACCACAAATGTCAAACATTCTTTTCAATCCTGGTCTTCCATGGTAGCACAAGCCATAATCACTAGTGCCACGTAAATATCTAAAAACCTGCTTCACTGCTGTCCAATGCTCCTTCCATGGGTTTGACGTAAACTTGCTCAATACTCCCACTGCATGTGCACGTCCGGTTCAGGCCACCAGCTGCATACATCGTGCTACCCACTACACTTGCATATGGAACACGGGACATATCCTCCTCTTCTTCTTGTGTCTTTGGACACTGTTCAGCAGATACCTTTACACCTACAAGAATAGGAACCTTCACCGGTCTACTATCCTGCATATTGAACCTCTGCAATATTATCTCCACATACTTCCTCTGGTTTAACCAGAACTTTCTCTTTGTCGAATCTCTCTTAATTTCCATGCCCAAAATATAGTTTGCAGCACCAAGATCCTTCATGTTGAATTTGGAGAACAATTGGGTCTTCAAATCTTGGATAATTTCTTTGTCATTTCCAATAAACAACATATCATCCACATACAAGACCAAATAAATAACACGGTCACCAATTAATTTAAAATAAACACAGTGATCCTCCTTGCTTCTGGTGAAGCCAAGTCCCCGTATATAGGTATCAAAATTCTGATACCACATCCTTGGTGACTGTTTTAACCCATACAGAGACTTCTTCAACCTGCATACCAGTTCTTTCTTACCCTTCACCATAAAGCCTTCAGGTTGCTTCATGTAGATCTCCTCTTCTAGATCCCCGTGAAGAAAAGCTGTCTTCACATCCATCTGTTCTATCTCAAAATCAAATGCAGCAGCAACAGATAAAAGTAATCTAATAGAAGTAACCTTGGCAACAGGAGAAAAAATATCACCAAAATCAATTCTCGGCACCTGGGAATAACCTTTCGCTACCAACCGAGCTTTGTATTTCTCCACCTTGCCTTCTACATTCATCTTCTTCTTAAACACCCATTTTCTCCTCGATATAGCTCTTCCAACCAAAAGAATTCCACCGTATCCCATGCTCTCATTTTTATGCAAGGATGCCATTTCATCAACCATGGCTCTTTCCGTATTTTTCAATCCTCCTAATCTACCGCTCCCCACGCTCTCGTATCATCAATTATGTTGGCGTAAAACCTCGAAGCGTAAAGTAGATGCAATATACCTTTTCTCGTTGCTCTTTTCCCGAAATAATCTTCTAATAGTTGGGAGTTTGTACTTTTCATCTTCCGAATCTTTCTTCTCACTGGGGAGAGTCTGATTCGTTACTCCTTTTAGCTCAAACTCTATCTTCTTCGTGTTCCTTTGGTAGGACTTCATGTTTAAAAATATCTTTTCACTTTCCGAACACCACATTCCCTACCAAGACACAACCTTCCTTGTTTCTAGGTTCCAAAGCTTGTAACCCTTAAAACCATCCTTATACCCAATAAAGATGCACCTTTCAGATTTATTATCCAACTTGGTCCTTTTCTCCTTTGGAACATGTACATATGCATCACATCCAAATACCATTAGATGTGAAAGAGAGGGTTTCTTACCAGTCCATACCTCATGTGGAGTCTTATCCTCCAACGTTGATGAAGGTGATCTGTTAACTAAGTAACATGCAGTCTCCACTGCCTCTGCCCAGAATTCTTGTCCTAACCCGGTACCACTGAGCATGCTTCTTGCCTTTTCCATCAATGTTCTATTCATTCTTTCTGCAACTCCATTTTGTTGAGGTGTGTATGGAGTAGTCTTCTGCCGTGCTATACCACACTTCTTACAGAACTCTTCAAATTCCTTCTTGCATAACTCCCCACCATTATCTGTCCTCAACGCCTTTATCTTCTTCTCTGTTTGGTTTTCCACCAGAGCCTTAAATTCTTTAAATTTGTCAAAGACTTCAGATTTCTTCCTCAAGAAATATATCCATGTGTTCCTTGAGAAGTCATCTATGAATGAAACATAGTACACAGGCTTTCCCAGTGATGGAACTGACACAGGCCCAAACACATCACTGTGCACAAGTTCTAACATCTTGTTTGCCCTCTTAGCACCAGAAGGAAAACTCACCCGATTCTGCTTCCCATATACACAATGTTCACAGAAATAGAAATCCAGAGAACAATTATACATACCTTCTAACATACCATTTCTGTGCAGTATCTGAAGGCCCTTCTCTCCAATATGTCCAAGCCTTTGATGCCATAACATGGTCTTTTCTCCAGAGACAGCTAGGCTTTCCACTCCACTTTCAGGAACCACAGAACTATTACACCCATCAATAACAGTGCTACCTTGTAGCTTGTACAGAGTTCCAGTCCGAACTCCCCGCATTAATACCAGTGCTCCCCGAACCATCTTGCAAGCATCTTTCTCGAACACTGTTTTTACACCTGCATCATCCATCTTGCTTACAGAAATCAGATTTCTGGCCAATGTAGGAATATGCAGAACACCAGGAAGTGTTCTAATCCTCCCACCTTGCAACTTCAGCTTGACCTTTCCACGTTCGACGATTCTGGCCTTCCTATCATCCCCTAGGAAGACATCACCACCATCATATTTCTCATACTCGCAGAACCACTCCCTATGGGGAGTGAAGTGAAAGGATGCACCTGAGTCAATCAACCATGACTCACGATCTACATGTGTATTTGAAGAAGAAGCCAAATACACATCCCCACCTTCATCCGAGGTGGTTTTTGCCTCTGCAGAAGGAGCATCATCAGATCCCTTTCCTTTCTCAGGAGCTTTAGATCTACAGTCCTTTTTGTAGTGCCCTTCCTTTCCGTATTTCCAGCACACCTTTACAAACTTTCCAGGAGATTTAGATCTCCCTCTAGATTTGGATCTCCCACTCGAAACCTTATTCTTGTTTCTGTTCTGGGACCTTCCTCGTACAGATAAGGCATCTCCATTCCGACCCTCCATATTTCTCCGTCTCATTTCCTCCGACAGCAAGGCTGAGACAATGTCATCAAAATTCAAGGTAGTTGTATTGCTACCTATTGCAATAACCAGACTGCCCCACGAGTCTGGTAGAGAACACAACAAACTGATGCACTTATCTTCATCTGAGATTTTAATATCAACAGATGACAGTTGAATTACCACAGTATTGAAGGCATTTAGATGATCTATCACCAAGTCTCCATCCTTCATCCTCAGGGTATATAGCGTTTTCCATAGGAACAATTTATTCACCAGAGATTTAGATTGGTACAAAGTCCGTAGCTTGTCCCACAAGGTCTTCACTGTAGCTTCCTCAGATACCTTCAACGATACTGAATCTAAGACACACAACCGTATTGTGCTCTTTGCCTTCTGATCCAGCTTCTTCCAGTCTTCATCTGACATTGTCGTTGGTTTAGTACCCAGATCTACCGCGATCCACTTATCTTTATCCACCAGTAGATCCTCCATCTTGAGCTTCCACAACTCAAAACTCTGACCATTAAATTTCTCGATCTCTATTTTTCGCCGCTCGCCATCTTCTTTCACCGCAAGAATCGATCCTGCAGATCTCCCACTGAACAAGGTCTACCTCAGGCCCAAACTAAAAACCCTCAGCAGCAAAGGCGTCCCCTTGAAGCTGAAACAACTTTGATGCCAAATGTAGGTTTTAACCCCGAACATAAATTATCTACCCACAAATCTTATAACAGAAAATAAACAATAGCGAGAGTATAAAACATAAAACAGATAAACACAGAAATTTTCCCCTGGATCCCAAATCGGGACGACCAGCTTGATTTTTCATTATATTCCTTTTAGTGTTACAACACATATATATACATGCCGAAGCATACATAAACCCTAATCCATTAACCTTGGATTAGATAATAACCGTAGTACCCTTGTCCGGATCTACAAAATACCGGGGGCCAAAAACCATCGTACCCCAAAACCATGTGCAAAACCATGCACAAAACCATGGGCGCAAACTACCCACTGGAAATTAAGGACCAAAAAATTTTCGCTGGGGTGCTGCCCCGAACCCTGACAGGGGGGGCTATCGCCCCCCCACACGTGATTATTCGTGGAAAGAATATAACACATACCCAACAACATATTTTTTCTTTGCCTTCTTTCCACTTAGTGGCAATGACCACGCATTATGTTGATCCATCACGCTCATTTAATTCTTGCTCGCTTGGCTTCTTCACAAACCCGCTTGAATTATTACCACGCTCACCTCAAGCTTGATTATGCTCACATGTTGATGACTTGTTATCTTTTTTCTATTGCAAGTGTTCTCTGCTAAGAAAAATATGAATGTTATTATTTCCTTTGATGTTCTCGATGTCAAAATCAAAATTTGAGAATAGTGCTTGCCACCTTAAAAATTTAGCCTCACTTTCCATCTTAATTTATTTATGTAACACCTTTCTCATAGAAGGAGTATTATTCATTAACAATATTTCTTAATTATAAGGAATATCTCAAATTTATTAGTAACATTTAATGTTGCTCCAATTCCTTCTTTAGGGCAACATCATTTTTCTCTACTTCAAACCATGTTCCTGATGAAAATAATATGATTTATTATTTTGTATTCTTTCCTTGTTTCTTGGATTACTTCAATGCTACACCCCATCCTATATCACTTTCATTTGATTCTACTATCTTTGGAAAATCATCATCTACAACATGAAGAATAAGCAATGTTTTTACTTTCAACTTGATTCTTATTACTTCCTTGGTGTGTACTTCTGTCCAAGGAGGATGATTTTTTCTTAATATCTCATTTAGGACCTTCCTATATTTTCCACAATCCTTATAGAAATGGCTCACATAATTGGGACTTCCAATCAATCTCTGAAGTTATGTTTTCTAAGTTATTTTATTTAGAAATTTATTTCCAAATTCAACAACATGGGCTTGTAGTGTAATCTATCCATTTGAAATAGTATGCCCTAAAAAATTGATCCTTGTTTTGAACAACTCCATACTCTTCTTTAATATGACTAATACTACATCTTCGATGACTTGTAGAATTTTTTTCAAATGTTTAAAGTTATTTTCAATGGAATCAGAAAAAACTAAAACATCATCAATATATACAATAATCCAATCAAAATATGGCTTAAGAACATTATCCATGACTCTCTGGAATTTTGAAGGTGCATTTTTTTAGTCCAAATGGAATCACATTCCATTAATAATGAAATGCAATAATGCTAAATGTAATTTTGAATTTATCCTCCTCTTTCACTGCAACTTGCCAACACCCTGATTTTAAATCAAATAAAATATTTTTCCCCTTCAACTCTGTTAACAAGGCTACATTTATATGGTATAGGATAAGTTTCATCTACTATGACTTGATTTAGAGGTTTATAGTTTATAAATAGCCTTGGCACACCTCTAATATGCTCATAATGTTTATTTACATAGAAACCATAATAATTCCAAGGGTCAGGTGATTCTCTGATTAATCCTCTTTTAAGTAATCCCTTAATTTCTTCTTCAAACAAAGCTTGATATTTTGCATTCATAGGGTTTGCTCTAATTTTGCAAGTTTTTCCTTCATAAGAGGATTTGTAAGGAATTTTAGCAAAATATGTTTTTATTTCATGTGATTTTCTGAACATACCTCCTTTTCAAATGCTTATTGAAGCCTTGAAATCTCGACTTGTATGTTTTTGTTCTGCAACTATTCTTCAATTTTTTTGTTTACCTTTAATTGCTTTAGTTCTTTAAAATTATATTTATTTATTTTAATAAATTTGTAACTTGTACCATGGTAGAGGGTTGGGGTACTAAAATGAAAGGAAATATGACTCTCGTACTGGTTTTGGCTTGTCTTGAATTTTGGAGATTATGCGTTGTAATGAAATACATTCTTTTCCATATGGATATATAGTGGATCCATGTCACTCTGTTGCAACTAGAAATGGCATCCCTAGAATGCATGGGACTGGGATCTCTTACTTTTTAATGTTGCAGGTAAGAAAGTGATTGAATCATTAAACTATTGATCTGTATCAAAAGAGAAACCTTGAACTTTGGAAGTATAATTACAATCCCCTGTTTCCTCAGCATTAAAATTCCCAAGCAATGGAACCACCTAAAGTTCAAACATGGTTTAAAGTATTAATTTCAAAATATGTCAAAGCATGATAAACTGACATAAGAAGGAAGAAGTAAAATAAAATAATAAAAACATGGACCATATGATATTTTACAAATTTACTTAAGTCGCATTTAAAAGAATACCTTGTCCCTGTGGGAGCTACAACCACCATCAACATTTACATAATGGCCAAGATAATAAACATGACATTCATTCAGTTTAACCTGTGATTGTAGTGGCAGAAACATTGAAATTATTATTATAAACAATTTGCAGCCTGTGATGTCAGGCACAAGTCCTTTGACCTACATTTGGAGCTTTCTCTAAGGCTGTAATGGTATTACCTAGATGTTTTAATACGAATGCTCCCTTTTGTGCACCACTGATCCTAGATTCATTGACAGAACTAAATGGCACTGTTTGTTTATTGGAAGAGATTAGTTTTCTAAAGTGTTGTACCCAAGGGCATCCTAAAACTGTTGGAACAACTGACTATTAACCCTCAACAAATTGGGGTGGCATGTTCCAAAAACCTTTTTTCCAAACCTTGAACTGAAGAAAGAAGAATCACTATAAAGATGAGTATCACACCCTTTACTTCAAAAAAAAAAATCAAACAGGTCCAAATAGAAAATCCCATTTAATAAATTAATTAGTCATCTAGAGCATTCATATTAATTTAAAACCAAATCAAACACAATTATCAGGGAAGATAAAATTACCTCATTAAAAGAAGGAAAAATAATCCTTGATTCAGTGTTATCGGGATCGATATTTTCTAACTCTATAGGAGTCTGGCCGCACAAATCAAGGGAAAAATACTCCTTGTCATACATTTTCTTGACAAAAGATGCCTCAATTGAGTCCAAGTATGAACTATGTTTCTCATCAGTCCATTCTGTATCTGGAGAATCCACCATCGTTGGAAACTGAATAAAACAAGTTCTTATTATCAAACTAGAATTTCTTCATTTTGGTAAAATGAAACCAAAATTATTTGTAAGAAGATCTCTTGCTAGTAAACTACTACTTACAAAAGGTGAACAAAGAACATTGAAATACAAAGAATCAAGAGTTATGTTTGTGAAGCAAGTGACTTGATCAGATATCCAGGATACTAAGACCACCTTAAACAGATTCCACGTGCAAGAGAATTAACTTTATCTAGAATCCTTGGTACTGATTATTATCTAGTGATTAATATCAATCCATTACTGGGCAGAGTTGAAGTCTGGATAACTATTGTGAACTAAGTCCCTCTAACTGATGAAACTTCCTATGACTTCAGAATTGGTGATATCAATTTGAGGGGGGGTCTCCCTGGATGCTTTAAGGATTAAGCGTTGAATTCCCAAGGGAAATTGGCAATCTAAATCTACAATAAAACTTGTTGATCTTCAACAATATTTTCAAAATTTGTAGTTTTTCTCTTCAAATTAGTGATAAATTTTTTTAGAGTGATTATACATGTCAAAATAACACATAAAATTCAGAAATTTGCTGTAAAATCCCTTTTTTTCTGAGATAAAAGTTGTAGAACAACTAACAAAATTGACGAAAAACACAATGAAAAATCTCCAAGTCATTTTTTTATTACTTATATGAGATCTACCTCTATTAGCACTTGAAATTGAGCAAGTGTTTTGTAAAAAAACCAAAAAAGAAACTTAATGTAACATTAGGAAATCCACTCACGCTGTCACCTGGGTTGTTTCATCTCACTATGGGTTGATCATTTTCCAGCGTAGGGGGGAGGTGTTGCTAGGGGATCTAACTCTTAGAGACACATTGTTGTTCATAAATTAGACCTTATATTAATGAAATAAGTCATTGATGTTTCTAATTATGAAATTAAAATCATCAAGCTAGGTTGTAGACAAAAACTAAGGTAAATGCTGACAAACACTAAGGTAAATCTGAAGAACTAAGTTCTCATTTAAATCTATTACAAGGAAGTTTAATTTGCAATGGTCTGTTGCATATATGAATTCATTATACTAAACAAGGAAATGATAAAATATGTGATAAAGTGGTAAAGACTTTCCTATCACATGTGGACTGGTGCCTTGATGGATTTGACTGATGGAGAAAAGAGAGTGGAAATATGCTACGTGAACTTATTAAGTTCTATTCTGGTAGATAATATGAAAATAATAATAAGAAGTAATAAGAAGAGCACCATAATGTTACATGTTCAACATAAAACATTGAAATTGATAACCACGGGGATATTTAAGCATTACCAGCATCAAAAATACATCCAAAAATTTGATAAAACAGAGATCAACTCTGCAAATTCAATAATACCACTTCTCTACACTCTTGGTCACTCCTCAATGACACAGATGATATAATGGCAAAGAAAATAAATCATAAATGATTAGGGATATCCAACTTTGGATATTGAAAATACACACCATCCTAACTAGGCACCATCCTAATTATGGAAAGGATATTCAGGAGTTTGGAGGAAACTCTTTTAATGATGTTCCACATGTCTTGCGTTTATGAGCTATATCTTAGAATTGGAAGAAATACATGAAGATGTCACAATCAGATTATTTATAATTTCTTCGGGATAATAGCGTAATGGCTCGCTCAAACATTCTTGCAACCCAAAGAGCATACATTCTCTCAACAATATAGTTGAAAGCTTCCTAAAACTTTTCAACCAAGATTTCAAAAATTTGATGATCATGACCAACACTTGTTCGCAACATTGCACTAGGAAGGCCACCTTTGAATTTTTGTAGGAAATTATGGCATCCATGAAGATAATGATGGATAAAAATTTATATTAAAATCATTGTGGACAAACTATACATCGAGGGTTTACAAAATGGAGGGTAAATATGACAAGCCTTAACCTAGAGTCTTTAGTTACATGTAATCCGTCAAAAAAAGTACTATAAATGTTCGTCCAGTACCACCAAGGATTAGGTTTGCGGGTGTACTACCTCACATATTGGCCTAGTCACAGAACAAAATGAAAACATGTTCTAAACTGGAAAGTGAAAATTAGAAATTGGATGCCCAAAATCGGTTTTAGTGTTCAGGTCCACCTACATTTCTGGGTTTTCATTTGCAGACACCATAGTGTCAGTGTTCTTGGAAATAATTCCTGATGGAGCTCCAACATAGGCGAAAGAGTGATCCAGAGAGGCTTGTGCCCGTACTGAGGTTGAAATTTCCAAAACCATAGAGAACAAAGCTCAATAAACATTCATCAGGGAAGACTGATAGTAATCCATTGATTGACTAATTCATCCCACATGTAAGAGTTACATTTTCCATCATATAGCTCTTGAATATGAAAGGTTTTGAAGGATAATATAGGGCTTTTATCATTTTTATGAAATTACTAGCCACAATGACCTTATGGGATCCCTTTTTCTCAATAGTGATGAGGCTGTGCAAAATAAGTGCTTCCACCTCATTGTTTGTAGTACCGTCAAGTCCCCAAGCATTTTCCAGGTGACCCCCTACCCCCCACCGCATTGGCCTCCATTTTTAATTTTCATCTTACTATGATGACTTGTGATATGGAATCAAATTCATGAAACTTTGATCTTGAGATCTGTATTCTTAAGCTTTTGTCTTGGAAAAAATTACTCGTAAAATTTAAACTCTTGTAGATGCACAATATCCATGTCTTGGTTTTTTTTGGTAAGGCACTAGATCCATGTTAGTGTTTGGTTGGAGTCACTAGATTGCACCTTAAATTTTGAAGTCACCTAATGCCATAAAGTTTATGCACACATTTTACTACATGATTAAAGCCACCATGCATCTTAGTTCATGTGTATTTTTTGTATTTCCTTACGTTTAAATATTTACAAAAAAACATTGTTTTTCATTAACACCATTGATTTCTTATATTTTTCATTTGGAAATTTTCTTTGTTTTTTTATTGATCTTGAAGGTAGTAAAACTAGCAAAGAATATGGTACAATGGATGAAAATGGGTGGATACATTTTTTTTAGAAAATCATTGTGGAGGAAGAAGACCCTGCGGTGCTAAGCGAAGGAATGGATGAAGATGAAAAGGTATTGTAAGAAGAAGATCTTCCTCGTCTCCTTCAACATGATGATCATCCAGATAAGGAAGACAATTTAGAGCATGAATAGCTATATTGTGATGATGTTGTTGTTGATAAGAATAAAGTGTTGACCTCAAAATTTTAGGAAGTTAGCACTGTTGGCATCATTTAAGAGGCTACTAGCCTACTATAGATCTAGAAGAAGAATAACACAATAGCCTTGATACAAAATTGATCCAAATTTATTATTTTCGCAAAGCGAAGGAATATTATATGTTGTGTGTTTCAAATCCAGTCTTATCTATGATGAATATGAGCATACAAATGACATTAAAGAACATTTCTCAGATTCGGCTGTGAGACAATTAGATAAAAGTTAAAACCAATCCCTCGAGTTCTTTGATGGAGAAAAACAAGGAAAACCTGGCAAATATTGTGTTGGAGGTGTCTTGTTCTCTTCAGATACCAATAGTTTCTCCTTTAACTAGGTCATGGAAAGGGCTCTAATAAATGGGCAGAGCATAGGACATTGGCTGCACTGCCAAGAATTGCAGTGGAGAAAGGACGGATTGTCTTCAAGTATTGGGAAATTCAAAGTTGACCATTGATAGGATCAAACGGGATGTAGAGATGCATAGTATATAGTATATACCTTCAGCCATTCCTAGAGTAGATTATGATTCTAATTGGTAGTTTCAATAGTATCTCTCTCACACATGTTTATAGGGAACACGATGTGTTGGCTGACTGTCTTTTAAAACAATATATTGAAGTTACAAAAGCCTTGGAGTTGACAGGCCGCAGAATATATGGAGGAATGGAATCATCCAAAAAAAATTGAAACATTTTCTCATATAACCTTAGTATCTCTCCTATTTTCTTGCTATTTCTATTATTATTTGAATAGGTGCTCTATATGATGTTTTTCTTTTTATCTCCCTAAAACTATGGAAGACAGACTTTATGCTGCTTATGATGGTCATTGTGTTGATTCCCTAAAAATTTTCAGGGCCCTATAATAGAAAAAAACACCTTTTTGTGTGTAAGAGATGGTAATATTGAAGTTAGCTTAGGAGTTATTTTCTTCTTGACTGTATATGTGCCTGGTAGCACTCACAAAATGTGAATACCTTTTATTTTTACAAAGTTACAATTTTTTCCTTGAAATAACAAATATATATACCATTCGATTTGAGATACGACAGATATGACATTATATATCTGAGGATACATTGAATTTAATGCAAAGCAATTGGATGCCAAAATATTGCAGAAGGTATGGGTTGTCACTTCCCTTAGTCAGGTTCATTGTTTCAGTAAAATTTAGAGTTGGATTATTGCTATTTACTTTAGTAGATTAGACTGGCATGGGCATCAAATATAATTAAAAATAAGGTAGGGGCTCCTGTAAGTGAGCCTTGGGACTATAAAAAATGGTCTTGTAGATCTGTTGATCTGAGACCTCAAGGGTGTAGAGATAGTTGAGCTCTGAACCTGTAAAAGATGCCCTTGGGCTTAATAAAGAAGAATGGTGCAAGAGAACATAATTTTCATATGAATCTACACTTTTTATTCCTACTCAATATGTGTGTGAAGTTCCTTTATCTTTTGGGTTAGCCCCCACCTGCACTGCATCAAGTAGTGGTAGCTTCTAAAGGTGCGCAAAAAACAAAAATCAACATAGCCTTATAAAAAATGTGGGAGGCTAAGGTATATCTCTTGGGTAAGTAATTGTTAACAAGAAAACATGATAGAGTTTGAGGCTTTGAGCCCTAATGAGAGCGATATCTAGTAATTAGAGTATCTGTAAATCCTAGCCACCCTTTAGGGCCTGCTATAGAGAAAGGGTATGAATCAACAACCAATGTCACATAGATTGTCAAGTGCTGAGAGAAAAGTAATGCTAAAGTTTTTTTTCCTTTAGATTTTGAGTTCATATACACTCTTCCTACCATTTTACAAATGAAAAACTAAAAACAAAATACAAAATGCTAAGAAAATTATTTTCTAAATTGAAATTTAATATGGATAAAAATATTATTTACAACCAAACTTAAACATCTTAAAATTAAATTTTACATTGATAATATAGAAATATTTTTAAAAATACACCTCCAACTTTTATATGGTAATGAGTGTGTAGAAATGAAGTAGGGGTTGAGATAAAAAAAGAAGGCATGGATAAAGTAGGCACAAACAAGTGTGTATGTGGGAAATAAAAAACTTTTTATGTACGAAGTTAAGAAGATAGGCACATAAAAAACAAAGTGGGAAATTGGGGAGTCATTAGGAGAAAAACATTTCTAAGCCAATAAACAAAGAAGATGGATTATTTTGAGGTCATAGCTAATATGGTTGGGATACTCAAACTTAAACAAATTTCTAAATTGTGAAGGTTAATGGGGCAAAAGAGAATGGATTTAGGTTACTTCCTAAGAGTAGAGTGTAAGAAATAATGATGTCCTGTAGAAGGTAAATACCAGCCTAGATCCATCTTAACTCCGGATCTACCAAGCACCAAGAGGGATCAAATATCTCGAGGTGCAGACCTATTTTTTAAGTGCAAAACTTGAGGAAATGTTTTCACCTCGAGAGATTGATCCCTCTCGGCACTTGATAGATCCGGAGTTAATATGGAACTAGGCTGGTTTCAGTCATGTGCTGCCAAGGAAAATCTATGGAAGATATGATCAATTTTATCAATAATATGTAAATATATCAAATATTAATATAATCATTTTAAATATGCTAAATATTTCTAAGATTAACTTGGTCATTTTAATTTTAA
Organism: Pinus albicaulis; assembly: GCA_034641835.2. NCBI lineage: Eukaryota > Viridiplantae > Streptophyta > Pinopsida > Pinales > Pinaceae > Pinus > Pinus albicaulis. The sequence goes on along the minus strand of CM076580.1, from coordinate 1,546,776,158 downwards.
ATTTTCTTAGTTACCTGAGTTCGTTGAGATGATAAATATTGTTATAACTATAATGATGAAAAATGATGAAATATTTTTTTTGAATTAAAAGTGACAATAATAGTGTTGAAAGATAGAAAATGTGAATAATAAGAATGTACTCATGTTACAAATAGTCTCCATTGTGATCAATATCAAACTATTTTCTTCTACTATTCTTATTGCCACCCTTGTTAGTTTTGTTATCTTTTCATATCGATTATATGAAAAAGAAAATTTAAATCATAAACCATTTAAATCTTTAGCTCGAGATGTTGTAGTACGCATGATACCTTGTCTCTCTTGCTCTCGAATATTAATAGTTTAAATTACTATAACACAAAAATCAATGTACATTGTCAATAACTTTTTGTGCTTACACTAAAATCAATGCATATTGTTAATCCAATCACTTTAAAATTAATGTACCGTCATATATCCAATTACATCAAATCATAAATAAACATATACATTGAAATCAATGCATTTAATGCAAGCAATCAAATAAGATTAGAAAATAACTTCTACATCGAAATCAATGCACTTAATGCAAGCAATCAAATAAGATTAGAAACCAACATCTACACTGAAATCAATACATTTACTCAAAGCAATCAAATAGGATTAGAAATCGCCATCTACACTGAAATCAATGAATTTAATGCAAACAATCAAATAGGATTAGAAATAATCTACCTTGAAATCAATGTATCTAGTGCAAGCAATCAAATATAATTATAAATCGACATATAAATTGAAATCAACACATCGAGTGCAAGAAATCAAATAGTATTAGAAATTGCCACCTACAGTGAAATCAATGCATCTAGTGCAAGTAATCAAATATCATTAGAAATAAATATCTACACTAAAATCAATGCATCTAGTGCAAATAATCAAATAGGATTATAAATCACCATCTCCACTTAAATCAATCCATCTAGTGCAAGAAATATTCTTCCCTCTCTCCACCTTCCATCCATATCTATATCCCCCTCCATCTCTTTTTTTTTGTCTCTCTATCTCACCACCCTAAACACACATGCTCGCACACTGCATATATATCATTCTCTTTGTCAATCACACCCTCTCCCCATCTCTTTCTTCTTCCCTCTCTTCACCTTCCATCTATATCTCTATCTTCCCCTTCTCCCTCTCCCCCGCTAATATCTCTCTTTCCTCCTTTTGTCCTATCTCCCTCTCTCCATCTTAATTATCACTCTCTCTCTCTCTCTGTAAACCAAAATCTTACACCGAAATCAATGTGAGCCAAAGAAATCAAATAGGATTAGAAATCGCCATCTACACTGAAATCAATGCATTTAATGCAAACAATCAAATAGGATTACAAATCATCTACATTGAAATCAATTCATCTATTGCAAGTAATCAAAATATAATTATAAATCGACATCTAAATTGAAATCAAAAAATTCAGTGCAAGAAATCAAATTGTATTAGAAATCACCACCTACACTGAAATCAATGCACCTAGTGCAAGTAATCAAATATCATTAGAAATAAATATCTACACTAAAATCGATGCATCTAGTGCAAATAATCAAATAGGATTAGAAATCACCATCTCCGCTTATATCGATCCATCTAGTGTGAGAAATATTCCTCCCCCTCTCCACCCTCCATCCATATCTATATCCCCCTCCATCTATTCTTTTTTGTCTCTCTATCTCACCCCCCTAAACACACACGCTCTCGCACTCCATATATATATCAATCTCTTTGTCAATCACCCCCTCTCCCCCTCTCCCTCTTCTTCCCTCTCTTCACCTTCCATTTATATCTCTATATTCCTCTTCTCTCCCTCTCCCCTGCTAATATCTCTCTTTCCTCCTTTTGTCCTCTCTCCCTCTCTCTCCATATTCCTTATCACTCACTCTCTCTCTCTCTCTAGAAACCAACATATACACTAAAATCAATGCATTTACTCAAAGAAATCAAATAGGATTAGAAATCGCCATCTACACTGAAATAAATGCATTTAGTGCAAACAATCAAATAGGATTATAAATCATGTACATTGAAATCAATTCATCTAGTGCAAGTAATCAAATATAATTATAAATAGACATCTAAATTGAAATCAACAAATTCAGTGCAAGAATTCAATTTGTATTAGAAATCACCACCTACACTGAAATCAATGCATCTAGTGAAAGTAATCAAATATCATTAGAAATAAATATCTACACTAAAATCGATGCATATAGTGCAAATAATAAAATAGGATTGTAAATCACCATCTCCACTTATATCAATCCATCTAGTGCTAGAAATATTCTTCCCTCTCTCCACCCTCCATCCATATCTGTATCCCCCTCCATCTCTTCTTTTCTGTCTCTCTATCTCACCCCCCTAAACACACACGCTCTCGTACTCCATATTTATCAATCTCTTTTTCAATCTCCTCCTCTCCCCATCTCTCTCTTCTTCCCTCTCTTCACCTTCCATCTATATCTCTATATTCCCCTTCTCTCCCTCTCCCCCGCTAATATCTCTCTTTCCTCCCTTTGTCCTCTCTCTGTCTCTCTCCATATTCCTTATCACTCACTCTCTCTTTCTCTCCACCTTTCTCTCTCTATGTCTTTCTTCTTACCTCCCTGTCCCTCCCCCTCCAAGTCCATCTCTCTTTCCCTCCCTCTCCCCACTCTCTCACATCCTCTCTCTTCCTTCCTCTCTTTCCCTTTATCTCCCATATCTCTCTCCCTCTCTCTCTTTCTTCACCCACAAACTATGTTATTATATCCCTCCCTCTGTCCTTATATCTCCTTCGCCAACCCCCCGCCCCTCTCCCCCCCTTATCTCCATCTCTCCTTATTTTTCTCTTTATCTCAGCCCCAAACATACACGCTTTCTCTCAGTCTCTCCCTTGTCACTCCAAGTCCATCTCTCTTTCCCTTTCTCTCAATTTAAATATAGAGAGTGAGAAGTGGAGAGAGAGAAGGTGTGACAAGGGAGAGACTGAGAGAAAGCGTGTATGTTTAGGGTTGAGATAAAGAGAAAAATAAGGAGAGAGGGAGGGATATAGTAACATAGTTTGTGGGTGAAGAAAGAGAGAGAGGGAGAGAGATATGGGAGAGAAAGGGAAAGATAGGAAGGAAGAGAGAGGACGTGAGAGAGTGGAGAGAGGGAGGGAAAGAGAGATGGAATTGGAGGGGGAGGGAGAAGGAGGTAAGAAGAAAGACATAGAGAGAGAAAGGTGGAGAGAGAGAGAGAGAGAGAGAGTGAGTGATAAGGAAGATGGAGAGAGAGGGAGAGAGGACAAAAGGAGGAAAGAGAGATATTAGCAGGGGAGAGGAAGAGAAGGGGAATATAGAGATATAGATGGAAGATGAAGAGAGGGAAGAAGAGAGAGATGGGGAGAGGAGGAGATTGAAAAATAGATTGATATATATGGAGTACGAGAGCGTGTGTGTTTAGGGGGGTGAGATAGAGAGACAAAAAAGAAGAGATGGAGGGGGATACAGATATGGATGGAGGGTGGAGAGAGGGAAGAATATTTCTAAGACTAGATGGATTGATATAAGTGGAGATGGTGATTTATGATCCTATTTGATTATTTTCACTATATGCATTGATTTTAGTGTAGATATTTATTTCTAATGATATTTGATTACTTGCACTAGAGGCATTGATTTCAGTGTAGGTGCTGATTTCTAATACAATTCGATTGCTTGCACTAAATGTGTTGATTTCAATTTAGATGTCTATTTATAATTATATTTGATTACTTGCACTAGATGAATTGATTTCAATGTAGATGATTTCTAATCCTATTTTATTGTTTGCACTAAATGCATTGATTTCAGTGTAGATGGAAATTTCTAATCCTATTTGATTTGTTTGAGTAAATGCATTTATTTTAGTGTAGGTGTTGGTTTCTAGAGAGAGAGAGAGTGAGTGATAAGGAATATGGAGAGAGAGGGAGAGAGGACAAAAGGAGGAAAGAGAGATATTAGCGGGGGAGAGGGAGGGAAGGGGAAGATAGAGATATAGATGGAAGGTGAAGAGAGGGAAGAAGAGAGAGATTGGGAGAGGGGGTGACTGAAAAAGAGATTGATATATATGGAGTGCGAGAGCGTGTATGTTTAGGGGGGTGAGATAGAGAGACAAAAAAGAATATATGGACGGGGATATAGATATGGATGGAGGGTGGAGAGAGGGAGGAATATTTCTCGCACTAGATGGATTGATATAAGTGGAGATGGTGATTTCTAATCCTATTTGATTATTTTCACTAGATGCATCGATTTTAGTGTAGATATTTATTTTTAATGATATTTTTTTACTTGCACTAGATGCATTGATTTCAGTGTCGATGGTGATTTCTAATACAATTTGATTGCTTCCACTGAATGTGTTGATTTCAAATTAGATGTAGATTTATAATTATATTTGATTAATTGCAATATATGAATTGATTTCAATGTAGATGATTTCTAATCCTATTTGATTGTTTGCATTAAATGCATTGATTTTAGTGTAGATGGAGATTTCTAATCCTATTTGATTTCTTTGAGTAAATGCATTGATTTTAGTGTAGATGTTGGTTTCTAGAGAGAGAGAGTGAGTGATAATTAAGATGGAGAGAGAGGAAGAGAGGACAAAAGGAGGAAAGAGAGATATTAGCAGGGGAGAGGGAGAGAAGGGGAAGATAGATATATAGATGGATGGTCAAGAGAGGGAAGAAGAGAGAGATGGGGAGAGGGGGTGATTGACAAAGGGAATTATATATATGGAGTGTGAGAGCGTGTGTGTTTAGGGGGTGAGATAGAGAGACAAAAAAAACAAGAGATGGAGGGGGATATAGATATGGATGGAGGGTGGAGAGAGCGAAGAATATTTATTGCACTAGATGGATTGATTTAAGTGGAGATGGTGATTTATAATCCTATTTGATTATTTGCACTAGATGCATTGATTTTAGTGTAGATATTTATTTTTAATGATATTTGTTTACTTGCACTAGATGCATTGATTTCGGTGTCGATGGTGATTTCTAATACAATTTGATTGCTTCCACTGAATGTGTTGATTTCAAATTAGATGTCGATTTATAATTATATTTTATTAATTGCAATAGATGAATTGATTTCAATGTAGATGATTTCTAATCCTATTTGATTGTTTGCATTAAATGCATTGATTTTAGTGTAGATGGCGATTTCTAATCCTATTTGATTTCTTTGAGTAAATGCATTGATTTCAGTGTAGATGTTGGTTTCTAGAGAGAGAGAGTGAGTGATAATTAAGATGGAGAGAGAGGACAAAAGGAGGAAAGAGAGATATTAGCGGGGGAGAGGGAGAGAAGGGGAAGATAGATATATAGATGGATGGTCAAGAGAGGGAAGAAGAGAGAGATGGGGAGAGGGGGTGATTGACAAAGGGAATGATATATATGCAGTGTGAGAGCGTGTGTGTTTAGGGGGTGAGATAGAGAGACAAAAAAAACAAGAGATGGAGGGGGATATAGATATGGATGGAGGGTGGAGAGAGGGAAGAATATTTCTTGCACTAGATGGATTGATTTAAGTGGAGATGGTGATTTATAATCCTATTTGATTATTTGCACTAGATGCATCAATTTTAGTGTAGATATTTATTTCTAATGATATTTGATTACTTGCACTAGATGTATTGATTTCAGTGTAGGTGGTGATTTCTAATACTATTTGATTTCTTGCACTCAAAGTGTTGATTTCAATTTATATGTCGATTTATAATTATATTTGATTGCTTGCACTAGATGCATTGATTTCAAGGTAGATTATTTCTAATCCTATTTGATTGTTTGCATTAAATGCATTGATTTCAGTGTAGATGGCGATTTCTAATCCTATTTGATTGCTTTGAGTAAATGTATTGATTTCAGTGTAGATGTTGGTTTCTAATCTTAGTTGATTGCTTACATTAGGTGCATTGATTTCGATGCAGAAGTTATTTTCTAATCTTATTTGATTGCTTGCATTAAATGCATTGATTTCAATGTATATGTTGATTTATGATTTGATGTAAATGGATATATGATGGTACATTAATTTTAAAGTGATTGGATTAACAATATGCATTGATTTTAGTGTAAGCACAAAAAGTTATTGACAATGTATATTGATTTTTGTGTTATAGTAATTTAACCTATTAATATTGGAGAGCAAGAGAGACAAGGTATCATGTTTACTACAGCATCTCGAGCTAAAGATTTAAATGGTTTACGATTTAAATTTTCTTTTTCATATAATCGATATGAAAAGATAACAAAACTAACAAAGGTGGCAATAAGAATAGTCGAAGAAAATAGTTTGAGATTGATCACAATGGAGACTATTTGTAACATGATTACATTCTTATTATTCACATTTTCTATCTTTCAACACTATTATTGTCACTTTGCATTCAAAACAAATATTTCATCATTTTTCATCATTATAGTTATAACAATATTTATCATCTCAACAAACTCAGGTAACTAAGAAAAATGACCAAGTTAATCTCAGAAATATTTAGCATATTTAAAATTATTATATTAATATTTGATATATTTACATATTATTGATAAAATTAATCATATCTTCCATAGATTTTCCTTGGCAGCACATGACTGAAACCAGCCTAGATCCATCTTAACTCCAGATCTATCAAGTGCTGAGAGGGATCAAATCTCTCGAGGTGAAAACCTTTCCTCAAGTTTTGCACTCAAAAAAGAGGTTTGCACCTCAAGAGATTTGATCCCTCTCGGCACTTGATAGATGTGGAGTTAAGATGGATCTAGGCTGGTAGTTAATCTCAGCCCATTAATAAGTTAAAAAAGCTATATATAATCTAAATATTCAAGTTATATAAAATTCAAAATTAGGTTAATGCCTAGATCCATTATGGCTGACATTAGAAAAAGTAAAATTTATGGCCGACATTAGAAAAATTAAAATTTATTATTTTTTGAGAATGTGACATACCCGACATCGAGGTCATACTGGGCTATAGATTGCACCTCTCTGCGCAGTTAGCTTAAAGGAAGAGATATTTTCCTTCAAAATGGTTTTTCCATAAGAAAAATATATAGAAGAAGTCCAAGAAGTTGATTTTAAGAAAAGAGAATCTCAAAGTGATTCAAAGTGATTCTATATGAAGAGGATGTGAAAGTAGAGGAAAAATGTTAATGAAAGTAGAGCAATCCATTTAATTAAATCAAAATTAAATTAAATAATTAATAAATTTACTTCTTAGAAATAAATTTATTAAAATTAAAATAACTATATTAAATATTATTAATCTGTTCTTGTGTACTCTTCAACCATTTAATGCAACTAATTTAATATGTTCATTATTAGTGCAATTGCTTGCAAATTTATCAGTGTTGTAGCCATTGCAAGTAGATCACCCGGAGAGCTCTTCAACCATTTAATGTAACTAAGTTAATGTGTTTATTATTAGTGCAATTGCTTGCAAATTTATTAGTGTTGTAGCCATTGCAAGTAGATCACGTCTCAATAGTTAATAAAGTTCACTACTTTTGTTGATTTAATAGAATTTAACAACTGGCTAAATAAATAATATATCTCCTACATATAAAATAGCAATTGAAGATGATAGGGTTGTTTATTTTCATGAAACTTCTATATAACATCTACATTTTCACATACATGTAGGTACTTCTATATAAATATGTATATATGCATAATCACTTGTATGTGTTTTATATATGACTATAATGGAAACATAGTAAAACATCATTATCAATACAATTTCTTTGTGTTTTTATAATTAATCATGTATCACATATATGATTGTGTGTTTATTAATGTGTTTTATTTCAAGAATGTATATATTATTTAAAGCTTGCATATATAAAATTAAACTATTTCTTAATTTTGCAATAATGTTATAATTCATATACAACTTGCATACATACTACATGAGAATATTTATATTAGTTGTCTTTAGTGAGACTTTTTCGAAGCTTTTTAGGTGAATTTTTGTGATCTAATTTCTAAAAAATCAAGCAGGAATTTATTGAAATCACAAGCCTGATGGGTAATTCCTGCATGATAAACGTCCTCTAAAGGGTTTTTGAGGGTGCTACAATTAAAAAAAAACCAATTTAAATAACAGAAATCAAAATTTCACCTCAAATATTTTAGCTGGATTTTGACACCTGAAAATCCAAAATATATCTTGAAAGACAAACTCCATATTTATATATATTATGATGCATTTCTATTCTTCTTTCTTATTTTCCTCTTGAATATTAAGAAAACTGTGTGAGAGATGTTAATTTAATTAATTCAGTTAGACTTTTACAAATCAGAAAGACACACACCATCTTAATGGATAACGTGCCTCACGATCGCTTCAAAGAGTTCAAACGTGGGAGATCCAGATTGCATCTCGATATTTTAATGGAAGAAAATCCCTATTTTAATGGAAGAAAATCGCTGAATAATATCTCACCTATGGTAGCGTGAACCGAATGTTCTCTGTTAACGAATCATGGCCTGTAAGTTGGCTAGTTATATGCCACTAATGATGTCATTGGGTTCCGTGGGAGTTACTATATAACAGGATCCCCTTCTGCTTTATCTCCACCAATTCACATTACTTCTGTGAGTTATATCGATCAGTTATTGTTTATTGTTGTTAATGGATTCTGCTGGATTCACAGACAAAGACCTGGAGTCTGAAGAAAGTCTGCGAGTCCTTTATGATAAGTGGCTGCTTCAGTATCGGTCAAATAGAAATATGGATCCGGATGAGCATGCCCACCGATTCGCAATATTTAAAGATAATGTGAAATTCATCGACTCTGTGAATAAGAAAAATCTTTCGTACAAACTTGGATTGAATCAGTTTGCAGATATGAGTGACGAAGAATTCCAAGTCAACCACACGGGTCTGCGTCCAGACAGAGGAGTGAAGAGTGAATCATCGGAGCAAAATCACAATGCTTAAAAGATCCAGCTGGTTGGTTAGTTTGCTATAGTGATGAGTTTGATAGTTCAAGGTGAGATATAGTTCTACTACCCCTTGTATAGAGATAAATGCATGAATGGTTATATTACGATGTACCCTGCTGCTTGTTTCTGAGTTCAAGTGAGGTGGATATGGTGGTTGTTTTTTTCTTTGGCTTTTGCTGGATTGATATCTGGATATGTTTCTGCGTTTGTCTTCATGTTTTCCAGATGAAGCACAACTCCATTTGCAGCGTGAAACATATATGGATTCAGCACTTTGATAGTCATATATAAAATATATATAAGTGAGTAACATGCAGGTGATTATGCATATATATATATATACATATTTATATAGAAATAATTACATGTATGTGAAAATGTAAATGTTATATAGAAATTTCATGAAAATAAAAATATCAATATTATTAAATTTAAAATTTGATTTAAAAATATTTAAGTTTTGTAGTAAATAATATTTTTATCTTCATTAAATTTTAATTAAAGGAAAAAAAAAACTAGCATTTTTTTATTACATTCTCATTCATTAAAAAAAAAAAATAAGAAAAATGTATATGAACTCAAAATCTAATATTACTTTAGCATTTTTTTATTGCATTCTCATTTATAAAAAAGGTAGGAATGGTGTATGTGAACTCAAAATCTAATATTTTAGTGTTCATTTTTAAGTTCATGTTTATTAAATGTCAACATATGTATCATTAAATTTAAAATTTTGATTAAAGATGTTTAAGTTTGGTAATTAATCATATTTTTTTAATAGATTAAAATTTTATATTGATTTAAAGGTTTATAATATTTAAGCCATAAAGCATCACTATTTGAAAACAACTTCCCTAGCTGCCATTGTGTCCATGAATATTAAGATTATAATTTATAGACTACATAATTGGCGAAGTTGAGAACCATGTTAAGATTGGTGGTCCATGGTATTCATTTGGAATGTAGTTTCTTTATAGGAGGAACTAAGATGGTATAAATCAATCTTAACACTCTGATCTAATCTAATTATTTAATAAAATTATTTTTAAATGTTTATAACCATTATTCTTTTAAAATTTTACTTAATAAAATGTATCTCAATTTTCATACATCTAAATATACATAGTTTTTCTAGTTCTGTATTATTTTTGTTACAACTATTTTATTATTTCAAAAATACATGGTTTTTTTTAATATGTTATTTATGTTACAATTGTTTTATAATATATGAGTATTATTTCTTACTATATAAAAAGTTAAATTAATAATGGAATTTTTTAAAATATGTGATCTATTTTAAAATTCCAAATTATTTTAGAGGACATGATATAGAGATAGACAATAGTGATATAGAGACAATGTATTCATAAACAAGTGAAAGCTAGAATTATAACTTGAGATAGAGTTATGGGAAGAGAAACATTCCAATTGTAAGGAGGAGTCAAAGTTACATGAGTAGTAGTTCACCCAACATAATTCTCCACCGCTTATTCTAGAGGAGAAAGTTCCTATTACATCATCAATTGAAGAAGGCCCACATGAGAAAATCAGAAGAGATTCCTCAACTTTATTTTCATTTTTTGTCTAGTAGTCTATTTACCTTTGCCCTTAAATTCAATGACTCGGAAAATACTAGACAAAAGACACTTACCTATTGCAATCAGTTGAAAAAAAAAGGTATCTCTAAAGGGTCACTTGGGGAGGAATCTATTATTTAAAAGATCGGAAAAATAATTTCATTTCAAAACAAAAATGTACTATCACTAGAGAAGGGAGTTATTACATTTAAAATTTGTTCCCATTCTTGTCACTACAAAATTTGATTGTTGCTTTTTATTTGATGGGAAAATAAATGATCTTTAAAAGACACTAAAGTCTTGAATTATAATCCTTAAAGAAGTCACTAGATTCCATGATTATGAGCTGATTTTTTCTTCTTACTTTTGGGTCTTCATGATGTTTTTTATTTTGAGTAAGGTGAAAAGTTCCAAAGAAGTGGAATATTGGTCGTTCAAAGAGGAATTATGGAAATATGGTTGTAGATAATTTATTAATATAAATTATCTGAACTGAGATTAATTAATCATCCCCAAGGGTTAGAAAGAGCCCAAATGTCTCTTATCCATAAAATTGACGATTAATATAACGCTATGCTCTATGTTCAAATGATAGGTGAAGGTGGATTTACCATACTTAAGCTTCTTAGTAGTCTCTTATGAAGTACAACATGTCATAGTGATAATTTTTTATTCCATTAAATAATTCTAGCTGTAGAGCAGAGTTAGAGTTCTAGGAGTAGTATCAAAGGAATTCAACATTGCCAATGTGATAGAAGCAAATAATTTTGTGGAAGGGTGAATTCTTCCCAACTTGGTCATAAAAACCAAGTGCCTCCTTCATGTAGAAAAAAAATAAACATGCACATTTCTTCATATAGAGGTCTTGAGTACTTTGGCCAAAATATCTCATCCATTATAAAAAAAACACATCTTATATGCAATTAATAACAAAGAAGTTGTTCCACATCAATTACCCAATATGGATATTTTGACTTGAGGTCCAGTAAACATAATTCTCCACCCCTTATTCTGGAGGATCGGTTGGAGCCTAGAAAGTTCCTACTACCTCTTCTTTCTTATATGCTATTATTTCCTATACCACAACCTTACGGTGTTTCCTTTGCAACATGTGGTGCAATTGCTAGTTAACAAAAATATGAATTTTATAAAAATTATTAATTAAATATTTTATTTTTATTTGAACTTGTAATATTTTAGGAAAAAACATATGTATTTAACAATTGGATTCATTCAAATGAAATTTTTAACCATTTCATTCCACATGCAAGAGTAACCTCTGCCATCATATAGCTCTTGACTATGCAAGGGTTTGAAGGATAATATAGAGCTCTTATAATTATTATGGAATTACCAACCATAGTGACCTTATGGGCTCCTTTTTCCTCGAGAGTTATGAGGCTATGCAAAACAGTAAATGCTTCCACCTCACCTCATTGTTTGGAGTATTGTCAAGTCCCCAGGCATTTTCCAGGCAACTTCCTAATCCCCACTGCATTGGCCTCCATTTTTAGTTTTCATCTTACTATCATGACTTGTGATATGGAATCAAATTCATGAAAATTTGATCTTGAGCTCTATATTCTTAAGCTTTTCCCTTGAGAAAACTTACTAGTAAAATTTAAACTTTTGTAGATGCACAATATCCATGTCTTGGTTTCTTTTTTGTAAGGCATCAGATTCATGTTAATGTTTGGTTGGAATCACTAGTTTGCACCTTAAATTTTGAAGTCACCTAATTCCATAAAGCTTCTACACATATTTTACTGGATGATTAAAGCCACCAGGCATCTTAGTTCATGTGTATTTTTTGTATTGCCTTATGTTTAGATATTTACAAAAAATTACTGTTTTTCATTAACACCATTGATTTCTTATAGTTTTGATTTGGAAATTTTCTTTGTTTTTTTATTGATCGTGAAGATAGTAAAACTAGCAAAGAAGATGGTACAGTGAGTGAAAATGGGTGGGTACATTTTTTTTAGAGAATCATTATGGAGGAAGAAGACCCTGTGGTGCTAAGCGGAGGAATGTGTTATCACTCAAAAAAAAATCAAGCATCATTTTGACAAGGTTACATAGGTTCATGGGTCAAAATAAGGTTTTAAGAGTCATTTTTGAGTTTGACCAAGGGAAATTATAAATTCTTTATAGTTTGAGTTTACCCTTAGGTTCAAATACACTCATTTTTAAACTCCTTCAAGTCAAATCATTCATCATTTTCCAAATTTTTTTGTACCAAAAGTGCCAAGTTAGCCAAGAATCCCTGTTTTCATAGCACATTCAGTGTAAAAAAGGCAGAAAGCACTACAAAACTGCTGAAAGTTTCGTAGCGAAATATGAAACAAAACTCTATTTTCTGCTTTTGAGAAGTCAACGTTAAAGGAAGTTTTTGAGCAACTGAAAACGAATTTGGAAAAACTGAAAGAGGTTTTTCTTCATAACAGACCTAGCTACAAAAACCTTTCTCATTTTCTTCAAATTAATTAGGAGGTGGCAGATATTGATAAATTAAAATGCGCTATGAAACTGCTGTTACGAAACTGTCCTATACATGATTGTTTAGTAGTCAACTTCATGTTAAATTTCTGGCCAAATGAAAACGTGTTTTGGAATTCAGAAAGAGGTTTTCTTCATCACAGCCCTAGCTACAAAACCTTTCTCACTTTTCTCACAGGTGTTACCAGTTGGGATATACAAGGTTTTTATTGAAGCTCTATTTTGAGAGACAGAGTTTCTCTATTTTACACATGTTTTGAAATTGTAGTTTATGGACGATAGGAGAATAGTTTCAAAAAACCAAGAAAGGTTTTTATTCACGACATAATGGAATACAAAAACCTCCTTCAGTTTCTAAAACTACATCATGGATTAGGATATATAGGCTCTGTTCCAAGACCTATTTTTTAGGAAAAAACAAAAAATCTCTACGAAACTGTTGTAGTTGCTTTTCTTGCTTATTTTGATCAGTTTTTAAAGGGTTAAAGGCTGAGTTAAGAATTGAATTTGCTATTGAAGATGTATTAAAGGGTGATTAAAATGATGAGGAAAGAGTTGAGTTTGTGGAAGATAAAGGCTTGAAATAGCAGTGCTACAAAAAGCGCTACGAAACTACTGTGTTTTCGTAGCGCAATATATTACAACCTTTTGAACAAGTTTTTGAACCGGTTTTGGATAGCTGGAGGCTAGGGAAGAGTGATGGGACATGTTAAGCTAATATTAAACAGCCAAGGACCCTGGAATGAAGATTAAATGATGGTTAGAATGTTCAAATAAGGAAAAGAATCTTATGCCTAAAAAATAGGGTATGGTTTCCTGCTTTTGTGGAGGTCAACAAAGTGGTCATGAAGAACTGAATATCATTATCCAAATTCGACCATGTGATGACATACTTGTCAATGATGTAATTTCAAGTAGATAAGGTTGTTAGTATAAGTTTTTTAAGGATAGTAATAATGAGTTTGAGTCGTAGTGAAATAGGACTGTCAAGTAGGATAGATGTCTATTTGTCATAAATTTGATGTTTTATGGTTATGCAAGGTGTCAGTAGGCAAAAATTCGACGTATATAGCCTAGAGGTAGATCATATGATGATGTAACATGTCTATTAAAGGCTAAGGGGTCGAATTAGCAAAGGTTTGGAGACTTTTTGGCAAAACTGCTGCTTTATGTAATTGACTGTGATCAGTAATGCAAAGAGGTTTCTTCTTGACAGACCTGATATTCTCATGGGGTTTTAATGTTTTATTGATATACATATTATGTTTAACTGCATGCAGTATATCTCATTGCTATTACTCAGAATTCATAACCCTATGCTCTGACTTCCTTTAGTAATGAGATGACTATGTTTTTCTGTGTTTTATGAGTGAATTGCCTTTGAACCACTAGCAGTAGATTTCATTGCTATTACTCAGAATTCATAATTCTATGCTCTGAATTCCTTTAGTAATGAAATGAATGTGTTGACCTATGTTATTGAGTGAATTGTCTTTGTTTAAGACCCCTCTTTGCCTCAGCTTCCATGTCAAGAAACCTTGCCACTGAACCTATTGATTTGTTGACTCCATAAGCCCAATGATAGTATTAGCCTTCATCTTTTCAACATGCAAATATACAAAATCAATACTTAATTCATAGAGTTAGCCATCTATCTGTATCTTTATTCCATATCATTAACCCTTGAGAGAGCCCTCTGAGGCTGAGGAGGCTAAGCCTCAGTCACAAGATTGGTTTGAAATAGTTACACTGAAGTTGTCTGATCAATAGCCAATTAGGTACAATTTTGGTGATAACATTTTGGCGTCGTTACCGGGGACTGAAGGTGTATATTTTCCCTGGGAAGAACGAAAAAGTTTCAGTTCTAAGGTCTGAGAGCAGAAAACACTTAGGCACATATTGGCTATATTTCTGCTCTGGTGACTCCACAAATCAAATAATAAATTTGAATGTGACTCCACTGCTTGAAGATCAGTAGCTTGATGAAGTTTCAAAATGAGTTCCATTGCAAGAATAAATTCCAGGTATGCCCCTATGGATCGGTCTAATATCCCTGGTTTTCCAAATCCTATGCCAAAGGTCGAATGGTTAACTGCGTTGGAAATACTGAGAGGGGGGGTGAATCAGTATTCCTTTCAATTAGAGCATTAGTTAATCTTCAATTATTATCAATGTTTGTACAATGATAGTAGTAGACAAAAGGAACACAAATGCAAACAATTTTTAAGGTGGAAACCCACTCCGGGACAAAAACCACCTAATTCTTTTCTAATAATTCTTTAATATTCAAGTCCTATTGAAAATACAGCTCCAACTTCCTAGAACCTATAAAAGCATTCTTCTCCAGCTCCCACTGAATGGACGCTCCAACACCCGAGATTCTTCAGTAGTCAACTGAACAGATGCCCCAACACCCAATGAGCTACAACTCACCCTAGCATTACCCTACCACCTTGTAGAAGAATAAAAGAAGAATGGACTCCCGTACCAGGGAAAATGGTCCACTTTACAATGAGATAGAATGATGTAGAAGAAGAAGGCACACTAGACCATAACCCAAACTATGACACAACCACCTAATGATGATCATAGACCTCCCGTCACTGCCTCTTCAACTCTTGGCAGATAGACACTAGTACAATTTTTACAATAATGTATTTACAATGACTTAGTACAATGATACCTTTACAGTGACTTTACGCAGTGCTGCCCACTTGAAGACTTCACATGATGAAATTCTTGTCGTTGTCTCCGCACTTTGGTTTTTCTGTCATGCTGGGGCCTTGTCGCCGCGCCCTGATTTTCGTCGCCGCAGAAATTCTGGTCCTTTGCAGCCCTTGACAACACATGATCTAGCTTTTTCTTGCCTTCTAGGAGCTCAATATTGAAACTGGTGTATATTTGTTATTTCAGATCCCCAATATGTGATTTTTGGTCCTGTAGTATTCCTATGAGTCGTCTTTCTAATGCCACAGTTCTGACCCAATTTGGATTATTCAAGAGATAGTTATGCCCAATCTCTTACAATGCCCTAATTATGGACTGTTTCAGTAGAGTGAACTTGTACGATGTGCCACATGTCACTTTTTCTTCATTTGGCTCTGAAATTGATATAGAAAAAATTATAGTCCATGTAATATCTTCCAATTTTTACAGAATTCCAATCTGATACTCAAAGAGAGAGTTATGATGATTTTCCCAAGGTCACTTATCTGAGATGAATTTCAGGATCCTGCAAAAAAACTGACTTCCACAGATCATATCTCTGAAAATATTGCGCACCTTGATCTGAAATTTGTACAGGAGCTTCCTCAGGATTTTAGCTTTGACTCAAAAAAATTTCAGCTTCTAAACCTTCGTAGAAAACAAGTTAGAGTGAAAATTCCACGATGACCTGTTTCAGATAGCGAAATCCCTACATGAGGAGGATATGAGGATCACAATTTATATAAATGATTAGGTTGAGATAGGCTTCAACAAGTGAATGTGGGAGTGATTTTAGGAGCTTAAACAATATTAATTATGGCTTTTCAATGACCCATGTCACAACCCCATGGGGTTTTAGCCCACTAACTGGGTTTACAAACTTCAAACATGAATATCTCTCAAACCGTGAAGAATTACGTGGCGTGCCATATATCAATGGAAACATCTCGACAAGTAGAAACCATAAAAATAATTATTGACCTATAATATAGTAATTTGGTAGGTAAAAATTCCCATGCAATATTGGGGTAGACCCTGGTGTTGCTTGGGTTGACATCAATGACAACCGTTGATCAACAATCTCCCCCTTTGACATTGATGACAACACAAGTAGTCCCCCTGCAATCATGACACCTCTTCCTACAACGTTCTCTCCCCCTTTGACATTAATGGAAAAGGGTAACTCCCCTTGACACAACCATCCTGCGGACCTGTACACACTTCCACTTTCCCTTTATATTGTGAATAAGGAAAATCTAATGAGAACTTGGGAGAATCCCAAGCTTCTGGCGAAGATATTCCAATGCTTCATGAGTACTCTCACGATAATCAATGCTTCCTACCCAATCTGCATCTATAAAGGCATGAATAATGAAATTGTTACCCTTGGGATACCACAAGCCATATTCTGTTGTTCCCTTTAGATGTTGAAGAATTATTTTGATGGCAATAATATGTGATTCTTTTGGTGCTGCTTGGAATCTTGCTACTTGTCCAACTTCTTGCATAACATCTAGCCGGGAGGCTATTACATATAGAAGACTACCAATCATAGATCTGTAGAACCTTTGATCCACATCCTTAGATGAGTCATCTATGCTCAATTTGCAACCTGTTACCATAAGAGTAAGGATGGGTTTGCAATCTTCCATTTTGAATTTCTTGAGCATTTCCTTGATATACTTGGCTTGACATATAAACATTCCTTTCTCTTGCTGAGATATTTGAAGCCCTAAGAAGTATGTCAGCTCACCAAGTAAAGACATCTCGAAATCACTTTGTATCTTTGTAGCAAACTTCTTACTTAGTCGATCATCATTGCTACCAAATATTATATCATCCTCTTTAGCTATTAGACGTGCTTTAGTTGCTTCATCCATAACATATATGTTGTTTGGAGCTCGACTTGTTGTAGCCACAATTTCACCATACCTGCCTTTCCTAATTTCACATTTTGTGGAGTTGGATAGTATTGTGTGTCCTTGATCACACATTTTTCCAACACTGAGAATATTGTGATTCATGTTTTCAACCAAATGAACATTCTTGGCTAGAGCATCTTTGCTTCTGAGAGTGATGGTACCTAATCCTATAACATTTGAAGATCCATCATTTACAAAGGACATGTTTCCTTCCTTATTATCTTTTAGAGATACAAATTTATTTCTATCTCTAGTCATATGCATTGAGCAACCGCTATCAACATACCACACATCTTTGTTGTTTTGAGCCTTGAGAGTGAGAGCACAATTATCAGTCTTCTTCTTCTTCCATGTCCATTCGTTCTATGGCTTTGAAAATTCTTCTGGAGGACTTTCAAGTCTGCAGTCTTTGGCTATGTATCCAAAGTTTTGACATTTGTAACATTCAGTATTATTTCTTAAATGTTCAAATCTATTGATGTTTTGTTGAGCCCTGGGAGGTTCATATTTGACAGATCTCCTGGAATTGTATTCGTTCCTGGGGTATGTGCGACATTCTACAACTTTATGACAAAATTTTCCACATGAATAACAATAGCCATACAAAATATGTTGGTACCTAGATGGAAATATTCATCGAGGAATTGTTTTCCAAGGTTTTTCTTGCGAATCTTGCCCAATGAAGTCTACATGCATCTCAGATCTCATAGGTTCATTGTATTTTGTTGTAGAAGGTCCCATTTCTTCTTCTTTATAACCGTTTCTAGTTCTGTCATTGTAAGATCGTTGATTGTTAATAAGTTCTTCCAATGCCCTTGAGTTTTTGGCATAGTTTTGGATAGTTTTTCCTTTCTTCACTTCCTTACGCAGCGAGATTACTTCAGCTTTTAATTCTTCCCTTTCTTGGTTGCTTTCTTCCAATTTATTTTGAAGTGACTCTTCAATGCATTTGTGTTCTTCAACTTCAATTTTGAGACCTTGAAATTGTTCTTCAAGAGTATTGGAACATATGTTCTCAGCCTTGAGCTCTTTTATAACCCTGATTGCCTCCTCAGAAAATTCTTCTATGGTCAACCCTTCTTCTTCGTTGTTTGATACCTCTTATTTATTGTGCTTGGCCATAAACAATGCTTTCTCATTGGCTTCTTCTTTGCTGTCATTGTCTTCATTGGATGATGAGCTATCTTCTTTAGAGATAAAGTTCCTTTTGGATCCTTTCTTTTTCCCTTGCTTGTTGAATTTCCTAAAGAATTTCTTTCCTTTTGAGTTGCCAACACTTTTGTACAGACATTTTGCTGTGAAATTCCCAACCTCACCACAGCCGAAACATATCAATGGAAGTTTATCTTTGAATTTTCCCTTACCAATTTTTAGTTTTCTCGTAAAGTAAGCATATTATTCATCTAAAAGACCTTCTCCATCATCTCCCTTTTCTTCACACTTGTAGGTGCATTTCATTTCAATTGAAGGTTATTTTTCCTTATTGGTTTTCTCAGATGCAATGAACGGATTTTCTAGATGCGAAGTACCCTCTTCTTCATCAAGTCTCATTTCATATGCAATGAGGACTCCATGTAATTCCTCTTTGCTGATTTTGTCCAGATTTGCACTTTATTCTAACACTGATACCTTTGGGTTGAATCTACCTAGTAATGTTCTAAGAATCTTCCATATAATAGTCTTCTCGTCAACTGGCTCTCCCAATCCTTCCAGAGTATTGGTTATTTCATCAACGTATTGGAAGTAAGCAGCAATGTTACAATCTTCTTTCATTTTGAGTTGCTCAAATTTTTCTCTATAGAATTGAAGCTTTTCTTCTTTGACATTTGAGTCACCTGCATATATAATCTCAAGCTTGTCCCATACATTTTTGGCGGTTTTACAACCCAACACCTTATGATAATCAGATTCAATAAGTCTAGTGATAATAATATTATTTGTGTTTGCATCATTTACCAACTTATTTTGAACCTTGTTCATCTGCAGTTGATGTAAATCCATTTTGAACAGTGTCCCATACTTCATAACCTTAGACCAAGAGATAGACCTCCATTCTTCCTTTCCAGAGTGCATAATTATTTTCATTGAACAGAGGTTTACCATTCTTGATATGCTCCATGACCTCCTTCCAGCTATTAAACTGCTACTGAAGGAACCAAACTTTGATACCAATTGTTGGAAATATTGAGAGGGGGGGTGAATCAGTATTCCTTTCAATTAGAGCATTAGTTAATCTTCAATATTGAGAGGGGGGGTGAATCAGTATTCCTTTCAATTAGAGCATTAGTTAATCTTCAATTTTTGGCAATATGATGCTGAGTGTTGTCCTTGATGGCAACCCACTTGATGAAGATGATGGCAACCTACTTGATGAAGTTGTCCCTGATGGAATATGTCTTGATGAACTTGTTAAATGATGTAAATCTAATGTATATACAATGAGTACAGAAGGTAATGATGGAAGGAATGTCAGTATGTGCTAGAACATGATGAAAAGAGTATGTCTCAAGGCATACACGGTTTTGTCTAGGAGAAGTCGCGTATGCACGCGGGAAATAACGTGCCAAGTCGCGTATGGGAAAAAAGCGCTCATAAAGTGCAAAACCAGGGGTAACCACCATGGTATTGACCCATTGTATTGAGTAATGATTCGTCTATGTGACCCCGTCCAGGAATACCATCGTAAGTAATGTAGTTTTGGCTCATGGTATTGAAAAAGGCTAAACCTATATAAAGAGAAGAAATTCATTGTGCACATCATGTGTGTGGGTGCATGTGTCTAGGCTTTAATGAATACTTCACTCTGAAGTATATCTGCATGGTTAAACTCTGCTCTTAATTGATAGACCTGAATCTATGATGCATCTATGAACACAATGAAGGTTCAAGATCTCTAGATCTTGAAATGGTGAATCTCTTGGATGATCTGAAAAGAAGTGATGAAGACCTGGCGCAAATCATTTGAAGAAGTTAAAGAAATCTGGGTAAGTCCATAGATCTGATATGTTGTGCAAAGTTATCTTTTATAGATCCATACGCAGGTTAGTTTCATGAAAAGCGCATGTATACGTGGCTCTGTCCAGGGAAAAACGTGTATGGGCAGTTAGGGTTTATTTGAAGAATTTACTGAAGAATACGCGGTATCGTCTTATGAAACATGCGTACATACGCGTGTATGATATACTAAAAGCGCGTATGGAATCTGAGTTAATGGGGTCTCAAAGTTGAATGTGTTTCTGAATGTATGTTCTGAAGTCTGGGTTAACTCTGATATTCTGGTTACAGTTTGTTCATTATTCTGTTTGTAGCATTGGGCAAAGTATGTTTGTTGAAGAGTGAAGGGTTGTGTTGGAGCTGTTGGATCCAGTTTGAAAATTAATGAAACGTGGTCTGCAGTGGATCTGAGGGTTGAAGCCTTCAGTCTGAAAGTAAAAGCTTTCTGTCAGCAGAGGCTGGTGCTAATATCAGGAGTAGTAGCTCCCTTCCAGGTGAGGCTGGTAAACGAGAGCAGGGGGGTTGTTGCTCCCTTACAGGTGAGGCTGGTAAATAAGAGAAGGTTGTAGCCTTCTGCAGGTGGGTGCCTGCGTGCTGGTATAAGTTTGCACCAGTACATGATTGTAAGATGTTTTTCTCTATAATAAAATATTGAAGGCTGAGACAACGGCAGCAGTGGTTTTCTCCCGACTTGGGTTTCCACCTAAAAATCATGGTGTTCATGTGCGATGCTTTTGTGTGATGTTTCATTCTGTTATTACTGCACATGTTTACTGCTATATGAACATCTGATGAATGAATAAATGCAAGGATCCAAGTGAAGAATTGATTGTTTATTAATATCTCTGTGCATACGCTAGTTCTATAAAGGGTATTCGCGTATATACGCGAGTATGTTTCATTAAAGTAGCGTATGGGTTATTAAAGAATGAAAAAGGAAAAAGAACTGAGTAAATCCTAAATACTGATTCACCCCCCCCCCCCCTCAGTATTTTTCCAACAATTGGTATCAAAGCAGGTCCTTCTGAAAAAGCTTAGCCGCTAGAAGGAAGATCAAGAAAGATGAGCAATCATGAGGGAACAGCATCTATCAAGCCCCCGCTCTTCAACGGAAGAAATTTAATCTTCTGGAAAGTAAGATTGAGATCCTATCTTCAGTATATGGGAGCTGATGTATGGGCCATCGTTGAACAAGGATATCAATATCCAGCCGCTACACCAACAGATCCAACTGAAAGGAAGTATTATGAATCAAACGCAAAAGCGGTCAATGCTATAACCGGAAGTCTAACTGAATCAGAATTTTTCAAAGTCATGCAGCTGAATACAGCAAAGGAAATATGGGACAAAATCATTCTAAGTTATGAAGGCGATGCAAAGGTAAAAAGTGCAAAACTCCAAACTCTCAGAATTGAATACGAAAAATTAAAGATGCATAGTGATGAGAGTATTGCCAGTTTCTTTTTACGTATTGATGATGTTGTGAATCGTATGAGAAATCTAGGTGAAACAATATCCGACACTACTTTGGTTGAGAAAATTTTACGGTCGCTAACGGAAAAATTTGAATCAAAAGTTTCTGCCCTTGAAGAAAAACAGGATATTCAAAATCTTTCCGTGGTGCAACTTCATGGCATATTGACTGCATATGAAATGAGGAGAGGAGGACCATCTGAAGTCAAAGAAGCTGTTTTTAAAGCTTCTACAAAAGGAAAAGAAGTTCAAAAACCAGAAGGATCAGGATATATCTCAGAAGAAGATGAGGCAAACTTTGTGAGAAGACTCCAACTAGGAACCGGAAGATTCAAAGGTAAGCTTCCTTTCAAATGTTTTAATTATGGAAGAGTTGGTCATTATGCTGCAAAATGTCCTTATAAAGAAACATCTGCTAAAGAGAAAGAAGTAGCAAGAAGAAATAAGAACCAGTCTAGCACTAAGAAAAGCTACTATACAAATGAAGACAGTGATGAGTTATCTGACAGTGAGGAAGAATGTGAACAAGATCTTAGACTTCTCATGGCATTTGAAAATAATTCTAGAGACGATAAGGATGCTTTTATGGATGCTCTAGATGACAATGTTGATCAAAACAATCAACTCAAAATATGTTTGGAAGAAAGTAAATTAATCATAGAGACTCTGAAAAGGCAGAATGAAGAAGCAAAGAAACATAATGAAAAATTAGAATGTGAAGTAGTAAATATAAGAAAAGAACTTGAGAAAGTAAAGACTCTGAATCTTAGATTTTCTAAAGGATCTGAAACCTTAGATGAGATTATCAAGGTTCAACGATCTCCTCTGATTAAGACAGGCCTTGGATATACTGGAGAATCCTCTCAGGCTTCAGCACCAAATTATCTAAAGGCAGCTACAACTGGTTTACCACATTCAGCCACTCAACAAGGGAATAAATAATCTTCACAGGTAAAGCATGATCATCACAATACAAGGAACACTAACTGGGATATCTCTTAAAGAAGCAACAATCAACAAGTAAATTCAAATAGAATATTTCATGATCGTAGAAATTTCTACTTCAATGGACAATGTTTCTCATGTCACAATTTTGGTCATAAAGTTGTTCAATGTGTTGCATATAAAACCATCATGACAAAAGAAGCAAGAAAGAAAAGGATGGATATTGAACCAAAAAATAACACCTATAACAAATTTTCTCCTATTCAAAATGAAGTTTAATGTGCTTATTGCAATAACTTTGGCCATGAAGAATATGAATGCAGGAGCAAAATCCAGCCAAAACAACATTTTCCTTCAAGTTCCAAAGTATGGAAAAAGAAGGAATTACAGGTTGAAAATTGTGGGATAGCGTTATTTGCAGAAGGTGAAGAAAATCAATGGTACATTGATAGTGGATTCTCAAGACACATGACAGGTGACAAAAGCAAACTTCTTGCATATAATGTTCTAGAAAAGGAAAAGAAAGTTACATTTGGAAATGATACTCCTGCTGTAATTAAAGGAAAAGGGTCCGTGTTTCTAAAAGAAAAGGTGAAGGCTAATGATGTCATGTATGTGGATGGATTAAGGCATAACCTGTTAAGTGTAAGTCAAATGTGTGATCAAGGTACAAAATTTGTCTTCAGTTCAAAAGAATGTGTGGTTCGTGATCTGGATACAGGTAGAACTATTATAAAAGGGAAAAGAACTCCAAGCAACCTATATGTATTGAAGAACTGCAAAGATCAATGCTACTTGAGAAAATATTCAGAAAATTGGCTATGGCATAGAAGGCTAGGGCATCTAAGCTTCTCTCAAATCAACAAAGCAAGCAGACTTCAAGCTGTTCGTGGTCTTCCCAATATTACTCTACCAGAAAGTATCATATGAAAATCCTGCCAATTTGGTAAGCAGACCAGAGTACAATTAAATGCCAAAGAAGGATCATCAAGTAGGCCTCTTGAACTTGTTCATACTGACATTTGTGGACCTATGAGGAAAAATTCACCACGTGGAGAAGAATACTATATCTTATTTATTGATGATTTCTCTAGAATGTGTTGGATTGCGCTGCTTAAACACAAAGATGAAGGATTTGAGAAATTTCAAATCTTCAAAGCACTGGTTGAAAATGAATTAGATCTAAAAATCAAATGTCTTAGATCTGATCGAGGAGGAGAATATACATCAAATGAATTCTTTGAATTTTGTGAACAACATGGCATAAAGAGACAGTTCTCTGTAGCAAGCACTCCACAACAAAATGGCGTAGCAGAAAGAATGAATAGAACAATTCAACAAATGGCTAGAGCTATGCTTGATGATTCTGGAACTCCTGACATGTTCTGGGGAGAAGCAGCACATACAGCAACAAATATTCTCAACAAGGCACATGTTCGGGTAAATAGTGACAAAACTCCATATGAACTCTGGTATGGTAATTCTCCCTCTGTAAATCATTTTAGAATTTTTGGAAGTAAATGCTTTATCAAAAATAATGATGAAAAGCTTGGCAAGTTTGAACCTAGATCAGATGAAGGGATACTTCTTGGTTACTCATCTACAAGTAGAGCATACAAATGTTACAATAAAAGGTTTCGAAAGATTGTTGAATGTATTGATGTTGTCATTGATGAGTCTCCTGCAACTCCTAAAGAAGAAAAACAAGCAACAGAAGAAGATGATGGTGATTTTTGTCCTTCTACATCAAATAGAAATGATATAGACATTGGATCCAATGAAGAACCTGAAGATGATTTATCAGAAAAAGCTCCATCCAGATATGTTCAAAAGAATCATCCTGAATCTCAAATTTTAGGAAACAAGGAATCGGGTGTACAAAAAAGGAGGACTCTTGTGGGATCTTCTAGCTATCTGGCATTCCTATCCACAATTGAACCCCAAAATGTCAATCAAGCTAGCAAAGATGAATGTTGGATTCAAGCCATGAATGAAGAGCTTGATCAGATTGAAAAGAATCACACTTGGGAATT
Organism: Pinus albicaulis; assembly: GCA_034641835.2. Lineage (NCBI taxonomy): Eukaryota > Viridiplantae > Streptophyta > Pinopsida > Pinales > Pinaceae > Pinus > Pinus albicaulis. Next base: position 1,546,751,022 of record CM076580.1, on the reverse strand, counting down.
GGTACCAAGACCACATAATAAAAATGTCATTGGAACCAAATGGATATTCAAGAACAAGTTAAATGAAAATGGGGATGTTATAAGAAACAAAGCCAGATTGGTTTGCAAAGGGTACACTCAACAAGAAGGTATAGACTTTGAAGAAACTTTTGCTCCTGTAGCTAGACTTGAAGCCATAAGAATGCTTCTTTCTTTTTCAACTTCTCAACAAATCAAAGTCTATCAAATGGATGTCAAATCTGCTTTCCTCAATGGTGATCTAGAAGAAGAAGTTTATATAGAACAACCAGAGGGATTCATTTTGTGAAATGATAAGAATCTTGTTTGTAAACTTAAAAAGGCTCTATATGGTCTCAAACAAGCTCCAAGGGCATGGTACTCTCGTCTTGACAAATATCTCCATCAACAAGGTTTTTCAAAGGGGTCTGCTGATAGCAACTTATACACAAAAATTGAACATGACAAACTTTTGATTGTAATTGTATATGTTGATGATATCATTTTTGGGAGTAATGAAGAATCCTTGAGTCAAAAATTTGCTTCTGTTATGCAGCAAGAATTTGAGATGTCTTTACTTGGGGAACTAACATTCTTTCTTGGCTTGAAAGTGCATCAAACTACAGATGGTATATTCCTATCACAAGCAAAATATCTTAAGCAAATTTTCAAGAAGTATGGCATGGAAGAATGCAAGCCTGTAAGTACACCAATGATAACCGGATGCAATCTCAGTTCTCATGATGATTCTCCCATGGTGAATCAACCAGAATACAGATCAATGATAGGAAGTCTACTTTATCTCACTGGGACTAGACCGGACATTATGCATGCTGTTGGAATTGTTGGACGATTCCAACCTAATCCAAAAGAGTCTCATCTTCAAGCTGTCAAAAGAATATTCAAATATCTACAAGGAACTCAAGACTTTGGACTATGGTATCCAAAGAATGCTAATCTTACTCTTCATGCTTACTCTGATGTAGATTGGGCTGGAAATGTTGATGATCGAAAAAACACAAGTGGTGGTGCATTCTATATGGGGCCTCGGTTGGTATCTTGTTTCAGTAAGAAGCAAAATTCTATTGCCTTATCTACTGCTGAAGCAGAATATGTGGCTGCCGCATCTTGTTGCACTCAACTCCTTTGGATGATGCAAACCTTGGGAGATTTTCAAATCAAATGTACTTCTCCTATCTCCATTATGTGTGATAATACAAGTGCCATCAGTATCTCAAAGAATCCTGTTATGCATTCGAAGACCAAGCACATTCCCATCAAGTATCACTTCTTACGTGAGCAAGTGCTTGAACAAAAGGTGAAGTTGGAGTATGTTCCCTCCAAAGAACAAGTTGTTGATATCTTTACCAAACCTCTGCCCAGGGAAGCGTTCGAGTATCTAAGACAGAAGCTGGGAGTATTCTCTGCCAGTCAAAAGAACAAATCTGCATAAATTCAGAAGATTAAATAGGATACGTGGGTTATGTGAACAAAAGTTGCGTATACACGCGAGTTACAGAAGACACAGTCACGTATGCATTAATGATAAGAGAATTAATATGGCAGCTGAAGATCAAGAGTACCAGTTCAGGGGGAGCATCAGTCTGACTACTGATGATTGTATTATTGGCACTGTATCTGTTTATATCTCAGTTCTATATGATGATGACATGATACAAGGTTTCTTATGTTGAAGATTATGGATGTGCCCGGATTGCTTATTTGATGAAGAATATCTTTTGGATATGATGGAAGTCTTATGATTCAGACAAATTATGTAGAGATTGTTGCTGATGACTTGCTGTTGAAGTTGTTCAGGTTGCACAAACTAAGGAGGAGCCTTGGTCATATAGAAAGGAGACTTGGATACACATTTTCAGAGGGAGCATTAGCCTTGCTGAGTATAATGCAGTGTTGGCATTATGATGGTTCTGAAATGTGATCTCTCTCCTGAGATCTCTTGGATTTTGGTTATGAAAAGTCATATTTGTAATTTTATGAAAAGGTCTTGTTGAGACCCATGATGTAAAATTGTAATATTCAGTCATGTAAGGACTTGTCAAAAGTTGTAAACCCACTTGGTTGGGTAGCTGAGTCAATTTTGTAAACCCACTTGGTTGGGTAGTTGAGTTGAGATGTGTAAACCCACTTGGTTGGGTATTTGAGTCTCATATGTAAATCCACATGGATGGATCTTTGATGTAAGTATGAGTCATTGGTGATAGGAAGGTCATAGAGTCATGTACTTCATTGAAAAATATGTTTGTAGGTTCAGCATGAACTCAGGGGGAGCATGGTCACTTCAGTGTACATCAGATCTGCATAGCGCTTCCTTCTACAAGAGGAGAAAAACCTTGTGTTGGTTTTGGTCCGCCCTTTGCCCTTGATGTCAAAGGGGGAGAGTGACATGGTGTTTGAATAAAGGGAAAGAATGGTGTCAAAGAATGGGGAGAGTGACATGGAGTCATTGTATTCTTAATGTATCTATCTGTTGTGGTGATCAAACACCATCGTGGTTGCCATCAAGTCCAAAGGGGGAGATTGTTGGCAATATGATGTTGAGTGTTGTCCTTGATGGCAACCCACTTGATGAAGATGATGGCAACCTACTTGATGAAGTTGTCCCTGATGGAATATGTCTTGATGAACTTGTTAAATGATGTAAATCTGATGTATATACAATGAGTACAGAAGGTAATGATGGAAGGAATGTCAGTATGTGCTATAACATGATGAAAAGAGTATGTCTCAAGGCATACGCGGTTTTGTCTAGGAGAAGTCACGTATGCACGCGGGAAAGAACGTGCCAAGTCGCATATGGGCAAAAAGTGCTCATAAAGTGCAAAACCAGGGGTAACCACCATGGTATTGACCTATTGTATTGAGTAATGATTCGTCTATGTGACCCCGTCCAGGAATACCATCGGTAGTAATGTAGTTTTGGCTCATGGTATTGAAAAATGGTAAACCTATATAAAGAGAAGAAATTCATTGTGCATATCATGAGTGTGGTGTATGTGTCTGGGATTTAATGAATAATTCACTCTGAAGTATATCTGCATGGTTAAACTCTGCTCTTAATTGATAGACCTGAATCTATGATGCATCTATGAACACAATGAAGGTTCAAGATCTCTAGATCTTGAAATGGTGAATCTCTTGGATGATCTGAAAAGAAGTGATGAAGACCTGCTGCAAATCAGTTGAAGAAGTTGAAGAAATCTGGGTAAGTTCACAGATCTGATCTGTTGTGCAAAGTTATCTTTTGTAGATCCATACGCAGGTTAGTTTCGTGAAAAGCGCGTGTATACGCGGCTCTGTTCAGGGAAAAGCGCGTATGAGCAGTTAGGGTTTATTTGAATAATTTACTGAAGAATACGCGGGATCGTCTTATGAAACACGCGTACATACGCGGGTCTGATATACTAAAAGCGCGTATAGAATCTGAATTAATGGGCTCTCAAAGTTGAATGTGTTTCTGAATGTTTGTTCTGAAGTCTGGGTTAACTCTGATATTCTGGTTACAGTGGGTTCACTGTTCTGTTTGTAGCATTGGGCAAAGTATGTTTGTTGAAGAGTGAAGGGTTGTGTTGGAGCTGTTGGATCCAGTTTGAAAATTGATGAAACGTGGTCTGCAGTGGATCTGAGGGTTGAAGCCTTCAGTCTGAAAGAAGAAGCTTTCTGTCAGCAGAGGTTGGTGCTAAGATCAGGGGTAGTAGCTCCCTTCCAGGTGAGGCTGGTAAATGAGAGCAGGGGGTTGTTGCTCCCTTCCAGGTGAGGCTGGTAAACGAGAGAAGGTTGTAGCCTTCTGCAGGTGGGTGTCTGCGTGCTGGTATAAGTCTGCACCAGTACATGATTGTAAGATGTTTTCTCTATAATAAAATATTGAAGGCTGAGACAATGGCAGTGGTGGTTTTCTCCCGACTTGGGTTTCCACCTAAAAATCATGGTGTTCATGTGTGATGTTTCATTCTGTTATTACTGCACATGTTTACTGCTATATAAACATCTGATGAATGAATAAATGCAAGAATCTAAGTGAAGAACTGATTGTTTATTAATATCTCTGTGCATACGCGAGTTCTGTAAAGGGTATCCACGTATATATGCGAGTATGTTTCATTAAAGTAGCGTATGGGTAATTAAAGAATGAAAAAGGAAAAAGATATGAGTAAATCCTAAATACTGATTCACCCCCCCCTCTCAGTATTTTTCCAACATCAATTATTATCATCGTTTGTACAATGATAGCAGTAGACAAAAGGAACACAAATGCACACAGTTTTTAAGGTGGAAACCCACTCCAAGACAAAAACCACCTAATTCTTTTCTAATAATTATTTAATATTCAAATCCAATTGAAAATAAAGCTCCAACTTCCTAGAATCTAAAAAATCATTCTTCTCCAGTTCCTACTGGATGGATGCTCCAATGCCAGATATTATTTAGTAGTCAACTGAACGAATTCCCCAAAACCCAATGAGCTACAACTCACCCTAGCACCACCGTACCACCTTGTAGAAGAATAAAATAAGAATGGACTCCCGTACCAGGGAAAATGGTCCACCTTACAATGAGATAGAATGATGTAGAAGAAGAAGACACACTAGACCATAACCCCAACTATGACACAACCACCTAATGATGATCCTAGACCTCCCGACACTGCCTCTTCAACTCTTGGTAGACAGACACTAGTACAATTTTTACAATAATGTATTTACAATGACTTGGTACAATGATACCTTTACAGTGATTGTATGCAGTGCTGCCCACTTGAAGACTTCATGTGATGAACTTCTTGCTGCTGTTATACACCTTGGTTTCTTCTCTTTTCATGCTACCCTCTGATGCACCTTGCTTTGCTTTGCTACCCTAGAAATTCTGGTCCTGTGCAACCCTTAACAACACATGATATAGCTTTTTCTTGCCTTTTAGGAGGTCAATATTGAATCTAGTGTATATTTTCTATTTCAGATCCCCAATATGTGATTTTCGGTCCTACAGTAGTCCTTTGAGTCTTATTTCCAATTTCATAGGTATGAACCAATTTGGATTCTTCAAGGGAGATTTATGCCTAATCTCTCACAATGCCCTAATTATGGATTGTTTTAGTAGATTGAACTTGTATGGCATGCCACATGTCACTGTTTCTTCATTCGGATCTGAAAATAATATAGTGAAAACTATATTCCATGCACTATCTGTCACTTATTACAGAATTCCAATCCAATACTCAGATAGAGAGTTATGGTGATTTTCCCAAGGTCACTTCTTTCAGATGAATTTTAGGATCCTACAAAAACACTGACTTCCACAGATCATATCTCCGAACATATTGCGCACCTTGATCTGAAATTTTTACAAGATATTCCTCAGGATTTCAACTTCACCTCATAAAAGTTTCAGCTTCTGAACCTTCATAGAAAACAAGTTAGAGTGAAAATTCCATGATGACCTGTTTCAGATAGCGAAATCCCTACATGAGGAGGATATGAGGATCACAATTTATATAAATCTTAGGTTGAGAGGGTCTTAAACAAGTGAATGTGGGAGGGATTTTAGGAGCTTAAAAAATATTAATTATGACTTTTCAATGACCCATGCCACAACCCCATGGGGTTTTAGCCCACTAATTGGGTTTACAAACTTCAAACATGAATATCTCTCAAACCGTGAAGAATTACGTGGCGTGCCATATATCAACAGAAAAATCTCAACAAGTAAAAACCATCAAAAGAATTCTTGACCCAGAATATAGTAATTTGGTAGGTCAAAATTCTCATGCAATATTGGGGTATCCCCTGGTGCTGCTTGGGTTGACATCAATAACAACCGCTGATCAACAAACTGACCTCCCTATATTTAAAGATGAAAAGAAAGACAATTTTTCTCTTCATTTGGTTAGATTCCATATGCATGTACATAGTCTTAAGGTTCAGTTCCCTGAAGATTGTCTCATGAAGATGTTTATGGCCACTTTTGAAGGAAAAGCACAGTATTGGTATGAAAGCTTGCCAAATGGTTCATTATATTCTCTTGTTGATTTCCATGTTGCATTTTATGAGATGTATGAAGAGTGTCATCCCTCCTTATTGCTGGTCAAAGACTATTGTAAACACTGTGTGAGTTTTATTCAATATTTGGAAAATTGTTATGAAGATGATGAGTTCATGGATGAGGAAATTTTAGAAGCCCTTCATCACAATCCCTTTCATCACCAAGAAGAAAGGATAGCCTCTTTCTTAGATGAAAATGAAACCCTACAGGAGTTTATTTATGAAAATTATGATACATCCTTTGAGTTTGATGAAAAGTTGCAGCAGACTTGTCAGTCTTTTGATCATCAGGAGTATGAGAATCATTGCAAACAATAAGAGGAAATACTGGAAGATAGTTTCTATAACCCTCAAATTAAGGAAAGTGTTGATTTTTCATGTCTTTCCTTATATGAGCCTACATCAAATAATGATCACACTAATGAAGAAGTGGGTGAAATTTTTTCTCTATCCTTGTCTTCTAATCTGAAATCATCTGAGTGCAAGACAAAAATTAAGATTCAATTTGTGGATGAAGTTGCTAAGAATATTGAAAAGGACATTGAAGTTTTAGAAGATCAAATTCAACCTTATAGGCTTCATGATCAAGATCAGTCTTTTCTAAAGTTGTTAATGTTAGAAAACAAAGAGAGAGTGTTGCTTCATTTCTCTTTTGAGATTGAGGAAGAATACACTGTTTTTGAAAATCAGTTTGAACAATAGTTTGATAGCACACAATTGAAATCTACTGTGGTTGAGAAAAGCATGTATGAGTGGTCCAAAGTTGCAAAATGTCATGAGAAGCTTCAAACAGATTATGTCTTCTATGATTCTATAGCTTACTACATGGAAAAGTTTTACAGTTCATATTTCCAGTTATATTTTCATTTTGAAGATTAGATATATTTTATGTTTATTTGGTCATCTCAATATCATGTTTACATTTGGTTCAAGTGCAGTCAAGAGGTTCAAATGTCAGATAAGATAAATGACTGGCTTCATTGGAAGTTTCATGTTGCTTGAGTTAAAATGGAGATTGCAGTTGATAGTGTAGGTAGGAGTGTGTGAATAAGCTCAAAGGTGAATGTGCATATTTTTAGTAGGTACAAATTTTGTTTTTTAGCAGTAATCATCAAGCTTGAGCCCGAGGATAAGGCCATAAGAGCTTGGTGAAGTTTTCCTAATTTTCATAGTTGGTTTTTCAAGAAGATGGATAGCAGCACTGGAATTACTGGTTCTTTGGTGTACCACAGGGGCACACCATCCAAAGTGGAGCCACTGTTATCACTCAAAAAAAAATCAAGAATAATTTTGACAAGGTTACATAGGTTCATGGGTAAAAATAAGGTTTTAAGAGTCATTTTTTAGTTTGACCAAGGGAAATTATAAACCTTTTATAGTTTGAGTTTACCCTTAGGTCCAAATACACTTATTTTTAAACTCCTTCAAGTCAAATCATTCATCATTTAACAATTCTTTTCATTTTCCAATGTTTTTTTTACCAAAAGTGCCAAATTAGCCAAGAATCCTTGTTTTCATAGCGCATTCAGTGTAAAAAAGGCAGAACGCACTACGAAACTGCTGAAAGTTTCATAGCAAAATATGAAGCAAAACTCTGTTTTTTGGTTTTGAGAAGTCAACCTCAAAGGAGGATTCTGAGCAACTGAAAACGAATTTGGGAAACCTGAAAGAATTTTTTCTTCATAACAGAACTAAATACAAAAACCTCTCTCAGTTTATTCAAATTCATTAGGAGGTGGCAGATATTGATAAATTAAAATTCACTACGAAATCGCTCTTACGAAACTGTCTTGTACATCACTGTTTAGCAGTCAACCTCAAGTTCAGTTTCTGGCCAAATGAAGTTTTTTTTTGGAATTATGAAAGAATTTTGTCTTAATCACAACCCTAGCTACAAAAACCTCTCTCAATTTTCTCACAGGTCTTACCATTTGAGAGATACAAGGTTTTTATTGAAGCCCTATTTTTAGAAACAGAGTTTTCCTGTTTTACACATGTTTTGAAAATGCCATTTCTCGACAGCAGGAGATGTGTGTCAAAAATCCAAGAGAGGTTTTTATTCATGACATAATGGCCTAAAAAATGACTCCTTCCATTTCTCACACTACATCATGGATTAGGAGATATAGGATCTGTTCCAAGACCTATTTTTCAGGAAAAAACAGAAAAGCGCTACGAAACTGCTGTAGCTGCTTTTCTTGTATATTTTGATCAGTTTTTAAAGGGTTAAAGGCTGATTTAAGAACTGAATTTGCTATGGAATATGTATTAAATGGTAATTAAAATGATTCAAGAGGAATTATTTTAGTTTGTGGAAGATAAAGTCTTGAAATAGCAGCGGTACAAAAAGCGCTACGAAACTGTTGTGTTTTCGTAGCACAATATATTACAGCCTTTTGAACAAGTTTTTGATGTGGTTTTGGATAGTTGGAGGATAGGGAAGAGTAATGGGACATGTTAAGATACTATTCAATATACAAGGACCATGAAATGAAGATTAAACGATGGTCAGAATGTTTAAAGAAGGAAAAGAATCTTATGCCTAAAAAACAGGGTATGGTTTCCTGCTTTTGTGGAGGTCAGCAAAGTGGCCATGAAGAACTGAATATCGTTATCCGAATTCAACCATGTGATGAAATACTTGTCAATGATGTAATTTAAATTAGATAAGGTTCTTAAATATAGTAATAATGAGTTTGAGTCCTAGTTGAAATAGGACTGTCAAGTAGGATAGGTGTCTGCTTGTCATAAATTTGATGTTTTATGGTTATGCAAGGTGTTAGTAGGAAAAAATTCAATGTATCTAGCCTAGAGGCAGATCATATGATGATGTAACATGTCTATTAAAGGCCAAGGGGTCGAATTAGCAAAGGTTTGGATACTTTTTGGCAAAACTGCTGCTTTATGTAATTGATTGTGATCAGTAATGTAGAGAGGTTTTCTTCTTGACAGACCTGAGATTCTCATGTGGTTTTAATGTTTTATTGATCAACATGTTAAGTTTAACTACTTGCAATATATCTCATTGCTATTAATCAGAATTCATAACCCTATGCTCTGACTTCCTTTAGTAATGATATGACTGTGTTTTTTTGTGTTTTATGAGTGAATTACCATTGAACCACTAGTAGTAGATTTCATTGCTATTACTCAGAATTCATAACTCTATGCTCTGACTTCATTTAGTAATGAAATGATTGTGTTGACCTATGTTCTTGAATGAATTTTATTTGTTTAAGACCCCTATTTGCCTCAGCTTCCATGTCAAGAAACCTTGCCACTGAACCTACTGATTTGTTGACTCCATAAGCCCAATGGTACTATTAACCTTCATATTTTCAACCTGCAAATATAAAAAATCAATACTTAATTCATAGAGTTAGCCATCTATCTATATATTTTTTCCATATCATTAACCCTTGAGAGAGCCCTTTGAGGCTGAGGAGGCTAAGCCTCAGTCACAATATTGGTTTGAAATAGTTACACTGAAGTTGTCTGATAAACAACCAATCAGGTATGATTTTGGGGATAACAGAATGAATGAAGATGAAAAGGTATTGTAAGAAGAAGATCTTCCTCGTCTCCTTCAACATGATGATCATCCATATAAGGAAGACAATTTAGAGGGTGAATATATATATTCTGATGATGTTGTTATTGATATGAATAAAGTTTTGAGCTCAAAATTTGAGAAAGTTAGCACTGTTGGCATCATTTAAGAGGCTACCGGCCTACTCCAGATCCAGAAGAATAATAAAAGAGTAGCCCTGATACAGACTTGATACATATTCATTATTTGAACAAATAAAATGAATATTATATGTTTTGTGTTTCGAATCCAGTCTTATCTATGATGAATATGAGCATACAAATGGCATTAAAGAACATTTCTCAGATTCGGCTGTGCGAAAATTAGATAAAAGTTAAAACCACTCCCTGGAGTTCTTTGATGGAGCAAACCAAGGAAAACGTGGCAGATGTGGTGCTAGAGGTGTCATGTTCTCTTCAGATACCAATAGTTTCTCGTTTAACTAGGTCATGAAAAGGGCTCTAATAAATGGGCAGAGCGTAGGACATTGGATGCACTATCGAGAATTGAAGTGGAGGAAGGATGGATTGTATTCAAGTATTTGGAGATTCAAAGTTGACCATTTATTGGATCAAACAGGATGCAAAGATGCATAGTATATAGTATATAGTATATACCTTTAGCCAATCCTAGAACAGATTAGGCTTCTAATTGGTAGTTTCAATAGTATCTCTCTAACACATGTTTAGAGGGAACACAATGTGCTGGCTGACAGTCTTTTAAAAAAAGGTATGTAAGTTACAGAAGTCTTGGAGTTGGCAAGGCGTATAACATATGGAGGAAGGGGATCATCCAAAAAATCCCAAACATTTTCTCATATGTCCTTAATATCTCTCCTATTTTCTTCCTACTGCTGTTATTATTTAAATAGGTGCTCTATATGATGTTTTTCTTTCTATCTTCCTGAAAATATGACTGATAGAATTTATGCTACTTATTATGGTCATTGTGTTGATTCCCTAAAAAAATTTAGTTCCCTATAATAGGCAGAAACACCTTTTTGTGTGTAAGAGATGGTAAGATTGAAGTTATCTTAGGAGTTATATTTTGCTTGACTGTATATATGCCTAGTAGCACTCACAAAATGTGAATACTTTTTATTTTTACAAAGTTACAAATTTTTTCTTGAAATAACAAATATATATACCATTCAATTTGAGATCCGAGATATATGAAATTATATATCTATGGAGACATTGAATTTAATGCAATGCAATTGGATGCCAAAATTTGCAGAAGGTATGGGTTTTCACTTTCCTTAGTCGGGCTCATTGCTTCAGTAAAATTTAGGGTTGGATTGTTTCTATTTACTTTAGTAGATTTGACTGGCATGGGCATTGGCTAGAATTAAAAATAAGGTAGGGGCTCATGTGAGTGAGCCTTGGGACTGTAAAAAATGGTCTTGTAGACCTGTTGACCTTGAGACCTCAAGGGTGTAGAGATAGTTGAGATATGAACCTGTAAAAGATGACCTTGGGCTTAATAAAGAAGAATGGTGCAAGAGAAAATCATTTTCATATGAATCTACACTTTGTATTCCTACTCAATACGTGTGTGAAGTTCCTTTATCTTTTGGTTTATCCCCCACCTGTAGTGCATCAAGTAGTGGTAGCTTCTCAGGGTGTGCAAAAACAAAAATCAACACAACCTTATAAAATGTGGGAGGTTAAGGTATAGCTCCCTGGTAAGTAACTGTTAACAAGAAAACATGCTAGAGTTTGAGGCTTTTAGCCCTAATGAGAGTGATATCTAGTAATTAGAGTATCTTAAAATCCTAGCCACCCTTTAGCGCCTGCTATCGAGCAAGGGTATGAATCAATATCCAATGTCACATAAATTTTCAGGTGCTGAGAGAAAAGTAATCATTCTCGTTAGGAAGGAATACAACATCATACCAAGACATGGATGCCCCCATACCGAACTAGTTTTTAGGCCATCAACATTAACAAGGAAGGAACTTGCCACAAGAAACTTGCAACCCTGTGCTAATCCAGTAGCTGACAGAAGCAAGATAAAAAAGCGAGGTGACTGGAACCTAAGAGATAGAAAAATCCATTCAGGTGGTTATTACCACCTCCAAAACAATCACATTTTCATGGGTGATCTTGCCCTACACAACCCAAAGAGAAGACTAAGTCTCTAAATAATTTCCGAGGATAAACTTGTAAGTTTTATTAAGATAAAATGATACAACAAACTTGGTAATGAAATGTGGCTCAGGGTGAGTACCGTGCTCCCTAAAGAAACTTTGACATTCATACCAAGGGGATTTTTTGGAGATAGCAGTATTTTATATCAAGAATTATTTCAATAACACTTTGGGGCCTATAAAAAACATTTACAAATATGCCAAAGGTCATCATAATATGCATCCAATCCTAACCAATATATGACAAGGAGACTAGGTACGTGACTCATGAGGCTTGAGGCAACCTTGTGTGATAATTATAAAGGAACAAAAATGCCTCCATCCCACAACCGAATGAGTGTAGTGTTTGAATTATGTTTTGTTTCACTATTCTTCATTTATTGAAATCATGTTTACGTGTTCACTATTGTTTTGTTTCAATATTCTTCATTTATTGAAATCATGTTTATGTGTTCACTATTGTTTGTTCCTTCTTGGGTAATTTTCCTTGACTAATTTAGTGATTTGATCTATGATGTGAAGGAGCTTGTGGATTGAGAGCATAAGTGTGTGAACATTGGAAAAATACATGCTTGTGGGCATGATACACATGTTACTATGCTTCTTGGAGCTGTCAAATTTCTTCATAAACACAAAGATAAATGTCAAGTGCTTAGCATGCCTCTTTATGTTAATGTGATACAGCAGGTGCAAGTGATAAATAATCCAAACTTTAAACTGAAGGATGATATAATTTTAGATGGATTCAAATTTGTTTTCTTACTTGAGTTTAAATTTTACCTAGACTATATGCTTTCCATTATGGCTATATATTTACTGTAACTCATTTATTAGACCTACTTAATCTGATGCTTTATATTCTTCAATATATTTTAAATCCATTTGGTTGTAGTTTTGTATTATTTTATTTCAAATGGGTTTTTGGGTAATACAATTGCCCATTTCACTAATGTAAATATTTCTTTGCTTTATAATGAACTTTTGAAGGGCACTGTAAGACTTATTTTTCAACCTGTCAAAGAAGGAGGTGGAGGTACTACTCACATGATTCGTGAAGGTGCACTTGGAGATGAAAAATCCAGATTTGAAATGCATTTTACACCTAGTCAGTCAACTGGGACTATATCATCAAATCCCAGGGCCAATTTTGGCAGGGTCAGACATTTTTGAAGTTGTTATAGAAGGAAAAGGTGGACATCCATCTATCCCACACATTACTGCAGATCCAATTTTAGCTACATCCTTTGCAATTTTGTGTCTGCCAAAAAATATTTCTTGAGAGAGTGATCCTCTTGAGTCTTGATAGTGTATGTATAACTCTTATGTTGTCTAGTTGTTGGTTGAATAGTTTCTTTCATTTTTAATAGTAGGTTGCATTATCAATGTTTACAATTCAATGAAGGATAAATATTAAAGTTTCCCTATATATCTTTTCATCCTCAATTTTGAGAAAAGTATAATTATATTTGCCCAAGATTATTGATCAATCTATATTAATTTTCTAGCTTTAGGTTTCAATGATCCCATATAATAACTTATGAGGCAGGAAATGGTACACTCTATAACAAACGATGTAAATGTAAAGGAAAAGCAACCCCTAGAAAAACCTGTAGACCATCTTACAAGTAAGGAAATAGTACGACCTATAACAAATAATGTAACTATAAAGGAAGAGCATCCCCTTGAAATATGTTGTGAGTTTGGAATCTGTAAAATTGTTGGTCTGCTTTCATAATCTATTATAAGCAAGGATAAAAAATTAACCATATTAAAAATGCCTAATTTTGTGTGTTACAATTAATGTAATATTTACAATACTATGAATAAAAGCATCCATCAATGGACCTATTTCTGGAGTTGCTTCCAGTCCTTTCTAACTTGGTACAAGGCCATTTACTCTGCCTCTAGACTTGGTCAAGCAACAGAGTATTGTGGGTTACAGCTGGGAATATTCTGCAATGATTGTGGGTTACTCACTAAAGCAGTAGGATGCGCCACAACCATCCCAGTATTGCTATTATAGTTGGATACATAGTTTGGAGAGATACATGCATCTCTCACAATGATTCCAGGGCCATGTTTGAGAATATATAAATTAGAAAATTCCCCAATTTAGTTGAAATAAAATATAATAAGGCATATCCGTTCCAATTAAAACATGAAAATTTGGAGTTGTTTACACTTCATAAAATTCTCCCATAGTTTAAATTTTAAACAAATACAATATGGTGCAACAGTTTCAAATTGAAATTCAAAACTATGAAATATTCAAGTTTTGGATATGTGAGATGTGAAAACTTTTAACCCACTAAATTGTAACACACCCCCTAATTTTTTTATTTTTTCCTTCTCTAATTTTTTTCACCTTTAGAGCTCAAGTAAAATAATGATCTCAGATTGGAACCAAAAAGAAAATTCAAGTGAGTCCTCTGCTGCACAACATAGCTAATTTCCTAACTTTGACACCATGTTAGATTGTAAAATTGTATATTTCAGAGAACGCAATATAGGACAGATACAAGTGAGAGAAAAATAGTGTCACATATATCCATTACTATTCATCACCGATGTTCATTACACACATTATATTTTCATTACATGTGCAATTGATAATTGAGAAGCAACTGTGAACTTGCCTATGATTTGTACATGGCATTGATACTTAACTATTATCTATAATAGCATTTCCTTTCCTACGTCCGTCATCTATTCTTTTGATGTGAACCAGTAAAATTATATGAAGGGGCATGACTCTCAAGAACAATCTCATAAGCCCTTGAAAATCAATGGTTGTCGAGTTACAAGATGCACCTTCCAAGGGGGGCATATCATTTCACATCTGCATCGGATCCTTCGATGCAGAGTTTCACTCCCAACATACCCCTGTTGTTTTATTGTGTTGGAATTTCCAACAACGGGTATTACACCTGCATCATAAGGGAGATGTGGGAAGCATTTCGTATAGCAGGTATATTTTTAAGCTCTACAATGCATATTTTAAGCACAAATGTTGTTACAAAGTTGTGTTACTTGTTCTCTGATGCCTAGCAAGCTTTAAGGAAGGTCCAGGTTTGTGTTTATGGGTGCCCAACAATCTCTTACAAAGGTCAAAAAGTAAATTTTACTTTCCCAACAACTGTTAAAGAGGCCCAGACCCCAAACACCTATTTTAAGGTACGGTGACCTTTTTATTTGAATTTATTTCAGTCATCAATCATTTTCTAGCTTGATTACCAACATCTCGTATTTTTAAAAGGGTTTGGGTTTGTTTGCAAGTGGTTATCTGAGATATCAGAGCTAGGATTTTCAATGCAGAGCTGCTTTTTTCCGGTACTGTCGTATATCCATGACTAAGAACGCTTCTTCTTATGTTTTCATAGCACTATACAGGGTTGCAGTCAAATACCCATTAGTCAGTAAGTGAAAACTTCCAACAAGATTTCTCTTCACCAGCATATTTGTGCATTTACAGCGTAATATGAAAGAGATGTCAAGGCTTGTCATAAAGGAAAAGCCTACTATAAGGAAGGTTCTAATGGAACACAATATAAAATTTGGCTATTTAGTATTTATGGGTCATGAAATTGTAACCCTATAGGAGAAATTCATACCAAAATTCAACTCAAGCAATTCCATGATTTAGACCATACTAGAAATCAACTCAAGCAATTCAAGGATGAGCAAAGTGATTTCCATCCATTGGATAGAGTGATAGTCAAGTAAATTTCTTTGATGAAATAGGGTTCCAAGAGTTGATATTAACTTATAAAACACTAAGTTATACTATAGATTCAATTCCCAAGAGCTTCAAGGGAATATGAGCAGGACTATAGAGAAGTTTCATATAATACATAAAAGAGTAATATCATCAATGAAAATATTAATGTCATGCTGTCTTTTTCATTCAAGGATCACATTCACCACACATCAATAGAACCTGTGTGTGGGTAGGAATGCCAAGTAACTATACAACAACCAATTCAAAGTTTTAACTTTCCTTTACTATCTTAAATATACATATATCTATATGTATAAGAGAACTTAAAAGCCACACAACAACTATCCATAAAACTCGGTATAGATGAATAGTGAAAATCTAACAGCCGTGTGGCATACTTAGTGAAAATTCCAAGTAACGTTTAGTTAATATGTTATTGAAACTCAGTTACCAAGCTTAGAGTAAGGAATATAGAAGTATTGTAGGGTTATCAGTCATTTCCCTTGGAAAGTTAAAGATGGTGGCACATACATGAGACATTTGCACATTACAGCTATAATTGTATGATAAATTCTCATAACAAGTTATGTATGTACTAGCCTATAAAAGTTTAATGTTGTCTTATGTGATGGAATGGAACATTATTGAACTATTAATAGGTAAGCACATTAGCAAATTGCTTGCCATTGTTATAACATGCTCAAGTGAAAACTCTCTTTACTGTCAATATGTGTATATGCAACAACAAAACATATATTCAATTTTACTGGTTGGGTGGCCCTAAGAACCATGCTAGACAGGTAATATTTTAAGATGATGAGGATCACAACACTGTCTTAATATCCAGGCATTAGGGATTACATAGGTTTTGTTCCCACGGAACATGCTCAACTAAAAACTCTCTTTACTGTCAATATGTGTATATGAAACAACAAAACATATATTCAATTTTACTGGTTGGGTGGCTCTAATAACCATGCCAGAGAGGTAATATTTTAAGATAATGAGGGTTAAAACATTGTCTTAATCTCTAGGCATTAGGGATTACCAAGGTTTTTTTCCCACACATCCACCCTTTTGGATTCAACCTATATGCATATTCTGGGATTCCAGAGAAGATCTTCCTCCACCCAACAAACATGAGGGATTCCAGATGTTTTGGTTCCACACCTCCACCCTTATATTTAATTAGGAACCCTAGATAACCCAACAATTGCCATGCTTAATGAAAGGCGAAGGGCTCTAAAGTTATATTACTCAATTATGGAACATGAAAACTATTCCAATTATTTCTTATCTTATATGAATTTCACACTATTATGAAACATAAAATGATCCTAGACATTCTCTATCAAATAATGGGTTCAATATTTCTTCCCTAGCGGGAATAATTCCATCCAAGTAGTGGCACGCTAGGATGTAAAGAAAAATCCACTCATTGGCATTGTTGAAGGATCATTCCCCACACAGAGAGATTAAGGGTTCTAGCCTCCCTATGTAGACAAATCAATGTCAGTTCCATAAATAGGACTCACAGCAGTAAGAATAACACAAGCGATTGAGATTGCAGGCATGGTTTCCTTTATCAGTCCATACACCTTCGTTGATATTTATCCTAGGTTTTTATTCATTTTCAATGAACTAGTAGATATCGCATGAGAACTAAAATGGATCTAACTCACCTTTAGTGCTACAATGTTCCAAGTCTTGCAGCTCTATCCCACTGCCATCTGGGCCTAAGCTCTTCCATCAGCACGCCTGATTCTGTCCCTCGATTTATTCTCGCTCTTCAGTATTCCTCTCTATATTATTTCCTCTCCCCTCCATTCCCACTATGTTCTCCCTCCTTTTCCCCTCTTTTTCTGTGTTCATGTATTCTTCTGCTCACATCATCCTTCTGGTTAGTTAGGTCTTTCCCTTTTGGCCCAACCTCATATGGCTCCCTATCATTCCTAACTCGTCACTGGAAAACATTTTCCTTTGGCCACCCCCTTTCATTCCATTTTCCCTCCTCCCAGGTCTGCAAGGTGTGTGGGAGGGAAAAAAATCTTGTTCACTATTGTAAACTATCTGCCAGCCATGGATGGTTGCATTCAATCCTCTCCCTCCGTACCCAGGTTTACTAGGTCTGGGTGTTTAATTCCCCTCTCCATCACCGAAATCCATTATACCTTATAATTGTGCACTATAGATATGAATAATTATCAATTATGTATATTTCAACTTTGAATATTTAGTATAGTTCAACTTTAGTGTAATGTTCCAAAATTTTCATGCAGAAAATTGGAACATTAATCTTTGCTAATTTCACATAGGTGGAGAATAAATGGGTAAGGAGACCCATGAATAATGAAAAGCACAATAAAATCCCTCATATTATGAGTAGGGATCATTTTTGTATTTGATTTCACACCTCCATGTGTGAAAGGGGGCTATTTTGTAAAGTGGCTAGGTCAAGTTGACCAAAGTCAAACTGCGCAGGCTATGAGGTGGAATGCACACTGTAGTACAATGCAATAGAGAAGGAGGGAAGATTCCTTGAGAAGGAAAACCATAATGAATTGGGGCCCATGGAGATGGAGCTCACAATTGTATAAGAGGAGGGCAAGATAACCATTTTTTCTCATGAATAGATTATTGATTTCATTGTCTTGAGAGGCAAGGAGCATACTCCTGTTGTTCAGTAGCGTTGCTGGAGGAATTCCTGCTTAGGATTCCTCCCTCCTCTTGAGAAGCCTCTTGAGGAATTTATCTTCAGCTTTCTCCACATCTTGGCTCAAGGCCAAAGCATTCTCTTACATCATAGTGTTATTCTTGTAGCAAGAAGACATTGTGTTGTTGGGTTTGCAGTGGAGGCTTCCATCACATCACTCCGGGACTTGATTTGCAGAGAAAGGAGTCTCCATTTAGTGGAGATATCATTGAGGAGTGTTATTGGGCTCATTTTTAGATTTTGGCAGCAGGCAAAGCTTTCTCCCATCTTCATCAGCGCAGTCCCTTCCATAGACTGCGTTATTTCAGAGTTAGTCTGCAGTGGGGGTTTGCACCATCACATTGGAGGGAGAAATTTCCAGTTTTGAGATCAGCCTTGCACTCCAGAAATCCTTTGGAGGAGATTGATTCAGATTGTAGAGCATATTCTACCATCTCCTTCCATTTTGATTATGAGTTGCTGCTGCTACCCAACAACTCCGACATTTTGGTATTTTTCCATTCTATGCATCTAGTGTAGCCAATCCTCTTGAGGATTGTTGCATTATCATTGTATCGTTGTTTTCAGGGGTTGAGAGCACACTCCCCCTCAATTCTTGAGCTCTAATGTAATATCAATATATTTCACATATTATATGTTGCAGTGTCTCCATAAGACTGCGCAATCATAGCTAGGGAAGTTTATGCAGCAGTGTATTTCATGCTTTCATGTACTTGTTCTTTGAGATTGATCATTCCTTCTCTTGAGTGCTATTTCCCTCAAGATATTGTACATTTATTTTGCTGATATGAGATAATACAATGGCTATGAGTTCTTCTATCATTTTTTGAGATTGTGGCAAATTACTCTTCATGCTTATGTTTTGCATATTGATGTAGCTCATCCCATTGAGCAAAGATCTTCTTAGGAAGAAGTATTTACATAGCTATAGGCAAAGTCTGAGAAAAGGCCAGATAGCCTCCGGTTCTCATCCTCTCTTTAGAGGTGAAATAACTAGTAAAATCCCTCTCAGTCCATCTCTGACATAGCCTTGTTCATATTTCTGACAAAGGAGTTCTTCAGCGGTCAAAAAGTTGTTGATTTCCATTTCAGAATATTACATTTAGGTTATTTTTGTTGAGGTCCCACCTAATGTATTTAAAGGTGTGTGGCCCTTTAAGGAAAAGCCATTATGTTATTGGTTAAGGCATTATTTAGATTTCATTTATTAATTTATTTTAGTGGTTAAGGTCTTATTTAGATTTAATTTATTAATTTATTTATAGACATAGTGTATCTATTATTTCTGGTATATTTACTATAATTTTGCGAATGTAATTTCAATATGTATTACCAAACGTAACAAAATATATATAATATCATACTGACTTGATATGACTACGGTAATATTTACATTATATGCCTAAATGTGCCATCACTGAGACCTTTAACACAATATGTACTTGTTTACCACATGACAAGGGTCATTACATAAATGATCAAGTAAATAAATCCAAAATGTCAAGGGATAAGCATACCAAGAAGTATAAAGAAGAAGATGAGGACCAAATTCTTACTGGGCTGAATAGAACACCTCGAAACAATTCGCCATTAACTGATAATAATGATATATCCAAATTCAAAATCTCCATCGACGTTATCACAAACTTCAACCCCTTCCTACATGTAAAATTATCAAAGCAACAATGCTTGTACGACAATTCTTTTCATATAAATAAATAAAACCTTCAAAGAATTTTCTTGCATGGGAATTGAATAAAGTAGATTTTACTTACCATATTATAGAGTGCAACCATTCCTACAATTGGAATTCGTGGTGGCAGATTATTAGATAGATGTTGAGTTTTTGGTCTTAGGTCAGAACTATTTTTGAAGTGAGATCTTAGGAAATATTTTTTGGGGCATGTTCAATTGGAGAAGCGTCCATGGGAGCCGAAGTCTGTGAGACATTATGTGCAGGCAATGGCATTGTCTAACTGAGAAGAGCTACATGCGAACATAAGAACTTATTTGCCTTTTGATTTTATAGCACCTCAGGAGGGGTTGGTGTTTGATGTTCTTGATGAGGCATTTGATGTTTAATGTCGCATTGTTGTCGTTACTAATGATTCTATTTTTGTTGAAAAAAAATCCAAGGGTTTGTGGAGTAGATCTGCCAGTGGAGTTGGGAAGATTACGTGGAGATGTTTTTTTTCTGAATTGTTTGCTCTTGATTGGATTGAGAAGGAGAAGATTGTTGCAAAAGTGAATGTGACTATCCTTCTTATTCTTCTTCAAGGTCTAGTCATTTCAAATGGACCATATTTTTCTATTTCAGTTGAGGATTGTCTGAAACATTAGTCCAAGAAAAACAACTTAGGTATACCCAAATTGTAGATAATATCGATAAATAAATAAATCTTCAATTATAGTATTCCATGATTCAGATGTAAGAATTACAAAGTATATAGTATTTCTCTATTGTTTTCGTTTAAAAAGTTTTTTTTTTTTCAAGGAAAACTAACGTTGATTTATGGTTTGGCACTCTATTATGTGGAATATAACATATTTCCCATGTATTATAGTTTGGCACACTACTATGTGGAATATGAAAAAAATTTCATGTATTATATTTTGGCACTCTACTGTGTGGAATGTGACAAATTTTTCATGTATTATAGTTTGTCACTCTGCTATGTGGAATACGACAAAACATATTGAATAGATGGATAGTAGAGGATAGCCAATCATAATGGAAACATGCAGGATGGTTTATCTTAATAACCCCTAGCGACATGTGGGCATGTGCATCTAGTTGGCTATTTAAACAACTTGTTATTCAAGAAAACCACCATACACGTGGGATATTGTGGAAATTTGATATTTGTAATATATGGATTCTTCTTTCATTCCATGCCACGATTTAGCATTCAAATGCAAGGTATGATGTGACAATCAAAACAATTATAAGTTGAGCGACCAAAAGAAGGTATTTTTAAATCTTGTTTATGGGTCTAATGCCCCTTAAAATCTATATTACCATTTTGAATCACTTCATTTAAAATTCATACAAAAAATTTATGCTTGAAATGGTGGTTTATATTCTTGATCTCTACACTGCTAGAAAAATAAAAATTAGATAAATATGCATAAATTCTTTGCGCCAATTGAAAATAGATTCAAAACTCATTTCAATCAGTAATATCTATAAATATCATTTCATTTCTCTTTTTAATCATGCCAATCCATCATTGAATTAAAGTTTTATTTATGAAACAATGGTGTTAGAATATTGAAAATATGCATAAATATATAATATTATTAGGAAACCATAACTTTACAAATTTAACACCCTATCCATCATAACAACATTTAATCAACATAAGAAAGGAGACCAAAAAGGAGAGGATATCGCCAAGAGTAATGGTTTGAGTTACCATCACCAACCTAAGAAAAAATCTAGGATTTGAGATGCTCAAAAAAAAGAATAAATTGTTGGACCATTGAGAGCTTTGACCAGAGAATTAAATACATGACCTAATGGTTTAAGAAAGGGTTTATGGTTTTTAACACATCATGCGAGTAAGGAAGGGTTATATCTTTCTCTTGCTTGAGAGTTTTAGCAACTACTATAGCATGGCACACTACAATCAGGAAATACATGCTAAGCACCAACCCAACTATATGGAAAAGTACACAAGTATATAGCTAAATGACCACATAATTTATACAAATCCTTATTTAATTATGTGAATGTTGTTGAAATTGTTGATTTATTATGTTACCATGCATAGCAGGGAAATAGTGAAGACAAATTGGATAGTGGAGGGAGTGGTGGTGCTTGAAGACATTATAATAGGGGATGATATGCAAGGAAATCATGCCTGCGGAATAAAGAGCCTATGATTGACCTTTTTCTAAGAGCATTTTTTGGGATTGTATCCTTTTTATTGTAGATATTGGAGATTTAAATTTGTTTTGATTGTTTGATTTCAATGAAGCCATGGATTCCACCCATGTACAAATGCTTTTTGTTCCTATTTTATTTTTTTTCACCTAACTCAATAACCCCCAGCATATGTATCTAATGGTGGGTTTATTTTCTTGTGAGGGAGAAAGTTCAAGCATAATAGGGGGATTAGTTGCGCTTAAATCCTTAAAGAAATTATAAAAGGGATGATACATAAGGAGCTCATGCCTGTAGAATGAAAAATAATTAGATCTTTTGCACTGCCCTTGCGAAGAAAGTGATGGGATTACTTTGCCTAGTCGGCATGTATTCCTGATGATGGATACTACAATATTAAATTTAAGGCATTTTTCAGTGATGGAAAGGGAAATATTTATCTATATGTTAGGGAGGTGAAATCTTTTGGTGAAAAACATTCACATTCAAAGGTAGAATGAACAGTAAGTAGATTGCGTACACTGACATTGAGAAGGATGTGATGGTATTCTATTTTGTCTATTGGCTTGGATTCTTGATTATGGAAGCTACAAATATTAAATTTAAGGCATTTATGAGTGATAGTGAGGGACATTTTTCTGTATTTTCTAGGGAAGTGACAACATTTTGTGAACAACATTCACATTCAAAGGTAAATTTAAACTCTTAAAGAATGAACATTTCTAATGAATTTTTGGTAAAAAAATTGGCATATTTGAAGGAGTGGTGTTTCTTGGGTTAGGACCATGTTTTCCTTCTTTTCCATCAGAAATTTTGGTTTGTGCATGTAGATTCTCTTTCCACTTTCTTAGGGAAGAGTAGTAACATGTTTTTTGATGTTCTCATTTGACATATAGAAGTGCCTTCCAAATGAACTGCCTTTATTATAGGCATTGTATATGTCTTGATACAGAAGTTATCTATTATTTAATTATTTTCGTCCAAATATTGAGGTTTTGCAATCATCACATTGATAAGGCAACTTGTTTCAGCATTGGAAGTCATATAACCTCCACTATAGTAGTCTTTCTGGTAGTAAGGGATGAATGTAATATGATGATAGGTTAATGGTATATGGGAAGGGTATAGGATGTAAATTTATATTAAGGGGGATGAACGGACGGTTAATTGGTAAATGGGAAAATAGGAGGTGATATGGATAAGAATAGGGTAAATTAGAATGAGGGATAAAATTGTAGGATGTTTCAAATGACCATAAATTGTAACCATCAGAACTCTGACTACAAATGAGCTCAATTTAAACAATTCTGATAGACAAATGACTAAACCCCCTTTGACTTGACATGAAAAAACATGTGTGACAATGACTCCCATTAACTTGACACTATTTCAGAATTTGAATGAACCCTTCATGTAAGAAAAAAATGCAGATTAGTACTCTTATCCAATGGGAAACAGAGTAAACTAAAAACTGAAAATTGGAAGTATGACTAATAGACTGAAAAAATTGACTACTCCAGACTGACTCAAGTTACTTATGGTAGTAGATCATCAACATCTTAGGGCCTTCACCTCGGGCCCACCTGCTAAAGACATATATACAATTATGCAAAATGATCCCTTCAGTGTAGCCAATCAAGAAAATGAATGTTTGACTTATGCTTGTATTCAGCTGCACTAGACATAAAGGAAAATTCCGAAAATGGAAACTCAAAGTGTCCACTGAACATGTGCTCATGATCCATAAATACAGGAATATTCATCTTCCTTGGTGGCTGGAACCAATTGGAAAAAGGGTCTTTAATAATCTAGAACATTACCATGTGTTGAAATTCAACAGAAATTAAAGCACACCCTTTATTTTCCAATGCAAAATATTTGTGACGACAAAAGAAGACAAAATGTTCTTCAAGTTTTTCACTTGAATCATGAAAAATGGAAGTGTGTTCTAGAAAATTTCCGTTTGAGGTAGCCATATTATCAACAAAAAAAATGTGCAGATCCATATGATCTGAGAAAACCTTCTCTTCTTCAGCAGACTCTTCATTTTCTAAACTTGGAGGAATATATTCATGTGAAAGAGGGTCTAAAACAACCTCTTCTTTTTCACTACTTTCCTGCAACTTATTATGGTCAATTTGAAGCCTAACATCCTCAAATTATACATGAATATCTCCTTGAGAAAATGAATTCATGATTAATCCTTCATGTGAATCTGAATTGAGAGTTTCTAGAGAAATAGATCCATCAGATATTTAAAACATATTAACTTCAATGCACTCTTCAACTGCTGGCATAGTAAAATGCAATTCTATGTCACATACAGTTTTAACCTCGTTGTCTCAGGATGCATTCTCATGGTACTAAAAATAATAATTTTCAAAAGGATTTGTAATCTAATTTTCCTCAATCATTAGCCCAGAAGATAAATAAACCATTGGATTGTATATTTCCTTCTATTTTTAAAAAAAATTCTCATACTTTTGATCATGAAAAGATGGACAAGGTTGCTGCAAATTATCATCAATTTCAGAGGATGAATCATAACTTTCATCATTCAATTCTTTCTTGGTTTCATTTTCATGCAAGAGAGAAAATACCATTTCTTCTTGGTGATGAAAAGGGTTCTCATAAAAAGCCTCCAGGATCTCTTCATCCATGAACTCTTCATCACCATAAGAATTTTCTATATTTTGAATGAAATCCTCAAAATGATCACAACAATTCTCAACCAAATATAAAGAAGGATGATATTCTCTATATTTTTAAAAAAATTCTACATGAAAATATTTCAGGGAACATAAACTAGAAAATGACAGTTACTCATACCAATATCTCCCTTTTCCTAACAGAGTAACCATGAACATCTTCATGAGACAATCTTCATGAAATTGAACTTTCAACTTGCGTGCATGGATATGAAATTTAACCAGATGTAGAGTAGCATATTCTCCCTTTCCATATCTAAATATTGGGAGGTAATTTGACTAATCAATGGGAGGCACAGGATTTGGAAAACCAGGAATACGAGATCTGTCCATAGGTGCATACCTGGCATTTTTTCTTGAACCCATATTGAAAACGGTCAACCAAAATTAATGACCTTAGACCAGTGGAGTCATCATGAACTTTCAATTTGCTAGATCCTTTGAAATCGGAGTCATCATGTGAATGATTCAGCATTCGGATGTCCAACTGTTGTTCATAATCCAACAATTAGATTTGATCTTTGTCATTCATACCCAGGGTAAATATGACCGTTCGGTCCCTAGAAACGATGGTAATATGTTAGCACTCCCTGAGATATACTAGGCTCACAATAGACTCAAGAATGTACCCACTAACCACTTTTGGTTGAGGTACTGGTCTTTCCCGGCTAGAGGGGGTTCCCTCACTAAAGAAACTAGATATTTGACAATTATAAAACCACAAAGACCAAGTTTGTTGTAACTATTTCAAAATTAATTTTTCTTGGTGTAGGTAAAGAATTATCTAAAGATAACGTTTATAGTTCAAAACCCCTGCACAAGTCATGGTTTATGCTTAAACAACCACTCATTCTCACAAAGGCTCAATCAATATAACATCTCATACATTTATAAATTTTAGAATTGGGGAACATGATAGAGTAAATACTCATTTAAAATGAAACAACATGAGAAATTTAGATACTTCAATCATAGGAAATAAGCATTTTAGAAGAAATTAAAAACAAATATAAGCACCATCATTGCAGCTGAACCTAGTTGTAACACCTAATTTGGATCAATGTTAAGTTGAATTCCAAATAGCCTTAACTTGTACTTATGATAGGAAAATATAAAAAATTTTAGCAAAAGAGAGAAAACATCAAATTTTACAAGAGAATAACAAATATTTTACAGGAGAAAAAAAAATTTGAGATCCCATACCATGATTATCTTCGCCAGAATATTATTCGATCAACTGATACACAAGCTCCATGCATAAAAATTCAGACCACAACACAATCACACAGTAACACTCTTGCAAAGTATTTTTCCAAACCAACCAACCAACCCTTTCTTCATTTACTTCTATTCATTATATAGGGAAAATATCATAGTGTAATAGGTAGTTTCATACAAAACATGTTCGATCCATGGAGAGGATCAACACCAACTAGAAAGGTAGAAACATCGTAACTGAAAAATAGAAACATTATAGTTTTTTACACATTTTTCAAAAATAACAAAGGAAATCCTAAAATAATTAACTTCACCCTAAATAAATAACATATTTGAAACCATGTTTATCTTCAAATCTCATCCGTCCTAAGAAAAGAAAATAGAAACAACAAAAAATCATAGAAAATCTATCAGTGAACTAACAGCTCTGCGCAGCGACCAGGTTGCAAAAAGTCATATTTCATTTATGGATAACACCTGTTTGATGAAATCTAGGCTGAGATGGCATCCAGGTGTAAATAAGTTTTACCTCTCAAATCTCTGACAAATGGAAGCTCCAAAACATGAGTTAGACTCAATAGGAAAGGGTTGCACAACACCTGCATAACACACTTTGTTTTGGGTATATCTCCCAAACTGTAACATATTTTTCAAAACTGAAGGATTTTATTTTATATGATAGTGTTGGGAATAAATACCTCTCTACATTTCTCCAAATCCTTCCCCATATTCTCACACAATTCTCTGCAAAACCATGGGTTAAAACAAGAAATTTACAAACTACAAATAATGAGCTTTAAATATGCATTCATAATGCTTGATCTGTGACACCTGGGCAAAAATGGGAAGATATTTTTGTACTTTGGCCCATATTTAAGAACAACCTCTCTTAGGCTTCCATAATTTTCCTTTATGTGGTCAAAATTGTTGTTTCAAAAGGGTGTAAAAAACAGATTATGCGCAGCACTGTGCAACGAGCAAATCTAAGTAGCATTTGATTCGTTGACATAATGTATTAGAGTGCACCACCTGACTTGGCATGTGAATTACAACATAGGTATTGATTAAGTATAAGGGGTATGATATCCATTTGGTATGGTAGTTTTATATATGATAATAAGGTATTATGCATGATGATTATATGGTATGAGTATGGGAAATGGTAATGTTAATATAAGGAATGGTTTAGAATGAAAGGGGGAAATAAAATGAATGTAATATGATGATAGGTTAATGGTATATGGGAAGGTTGTAGGATGTAAATTGAAGGGGGATGAATGGAAGGTATATGGGTAAATGGAGAAATAGGAGGTGAAATGGATAAGCATAGGGTAAATAAGAATGACGGATAAAATTATAGGATGTTTCAAATAACCATACCTTATAACCATAAGAACTCTTACTACAAATGAGCTCAGTTTAGATAATTCTGATAGATAGATGACTAAACCCACTTTGACTTGACATGACAAAAACATGTGCGACCATGAATCCCATTAACTTGACACTCTTTCAGAATTTGAATGAACCCTTCATGTAACAAACTCAAAGATGTTAGACAACGATCTAGAGGCTAGGACAGTAGCAGTAGTCATAGGCTCAACTACTCAAAAATGAAAATTAAAGGATAAGGAAAAACATTTGACAATAAAACCTATGACCCTAACACACATGACCAGAATACGAGCGGTAAACTAGGGAGTTTAGCTTGAAACCAATTTATTTTGTGGCAATTTAAGGTATGGATCAAATCCCACATGAAAGTGATTTAAAGAGAGGAAACCAAAACCATGAACCCAATATGATCCCAAAATCCTCACAGCATTTCCATCATTAATAAAGTGGAAGCATAACCGTTGATTGTATAAAATGCTGAAAAGACGAGAGTATTTAAGAATAGGGTACAAATGTTATTTAATCCAGGATGCCATCTGAGATCCATACATTCGTAGATAAAACCACTTACCCACCAAATCCCGTTGTTGTAATCCTACCATTTGGTCCCAAAAAACATCAGAATCAAAAATGAGTTTTTGATAATCTAGATCAACCTTAATTAACTTCCTTCTTTTTCCACGAATGATGGAAATTTTTTTTCTGTGGATTACGACATTGGGTTCAATGAATAGTGGGGATACCGAAACATTCAAATCCACATGTATATTTGCATGTACAGGAGATTTCCCAAAGGGATAGACTCTTGACCTAGGGCTACCATGACTCTCTGCCTCAATACTCACATGTACCAACACATCAAGTAATGGCACATCACTGCCCCATTTTCCTTCAATATCAATTGAAACCCTACCGATAGATGTAAAGGCCAGTTGTACAATGGACGCCACCAACACTCTGCAATCTCGCCTATATGTGCAGCAAAGTAGAGAGAATTACTCAAAAATACCTTATGTAGTAGTTTCTAAAAAAGCCTCGATAAAATATGTAAACAAGGTAAATTAATGTCACTTATTAATTATTGACACTACTCGATGTAGGTTTTCACTAGCTCAATCCACTAGGAAACCCCTTCAAATAAAATAGATTGGCCAATCACCATCGACCAATTTCCTTCATAAAATATAATCAAGCACACAATCGACAAAGATCTGAAATGACGATGCAAACCATTAATGGATTATCCCTCATATAATCAGTGACCAACTTGGAAAATAAATAACCCCCTCAGACCAATTAATGACCCCAAGAGACTCCTTCATGATTGAATTCAAAATATAAATATGTTACCAGCTCCACCAATCAAAACTAATGCACTTACGTATCAGTAAAGATCCATGGAAATTATCCTACTGACAAATCTCGACCCAGAGAAGAGCAGGAAGATCCATAGGAGAAAAGGTTCAGAAGAAATACCATGTAAAACAACTAGCTAGTGTGTCTCAGATAGACCATAGAGAAGAACAACATGTAGCAACTAAGATCCTCGAAAATCCCCTGATTGACCATTCCCAAACTAGGGAAGGAGCAAGAAGATCCACATGAGCAGAGGTTCAAAAGAAAGACAATGTAAACAATGAGCTAATGCATCTCAGATAGACCACAAAGTATACAAACAAATAGAGTGGAAAATAAATTGTTATTAGTGTACCTTCAGAAAAAAGAATGAGTAGAGATCCCTAATATCATTCAAAATTAGGATAAAAACTGAATCTAGCAGAGATAAGTATGCTTAAACACATTGCACCAAACAAAACCAGTAATTGCACTAGTAAATGCTACATTTAATCCATCTACCTCCCCACTTACAACCAAAATTAATGCCCCTGTGAATTTTGTGACTAATTCTTCCAAAACATTATCTTTTATCCTTGGCGTCTACTTCTCGCAAAATTTTTCATAGATATTTTGAAGTAGGCATATTGTTTACCAATGAATATTCTATAATTTGTCTCCACCATCCTTTAAGTGAATCTAATCCGTGTTGTCGATGACCATTAGATATTTCAGTACAAAAATATACTGATAAAAGAAACCAACAGATAGAAGTAGTGTTCAAAATAAATGAAACAATCAAAAAACACAAATTAAAACACTATTGATGGAGACCCCGAAAAGTACTCCAACTATGTTACTGCCTATCCATGTTCATTGAAAGTTCCTTTGCCACTCCTCTCACCAAGCACCTTTGTTGTTGGCCTCCATTTCCCTAAATCCCATCAATTCTTTTCGGTCTCCATCGCATTTCTTTCTGAAGAACTCATCAACAACATAAATACAAACCCCTAATCCTTTACTTTTTCCTTTTTTACTAGTGCCTCGTATCAAAAATTTTAAGACAAAATATTTCTTTTGTCTTAAAATCCCCCTCCATGTGGTAATGTCAAATGCAACGACATACAAGTTGTCTCTAATTGTATAAATAGAGATCTAAGGGACATAAGAGGGATTGATGTCTGAGAAATCTTTCCAGGAAAATTTGGCGCGTTCTTTAGAATCATGTACCCCACCAAAACAGAGAGCCCAAAAAATTGTTTTCTTTATATAAGATAAGGTGAACGATAAGTGAAATGACAACCTTGATATATGCGTGAGACAGTAGTAGCCTACA
Source organism: Pinus albicaulis (assembly GCA_034641835.2). Classification (NCBI taxonomy): domain Eukaryota; kingdom Viridiplantae; phylum Streptophyta; class Pinopsida; order Pinales; family Pinaceae; genus Pinus; species Pinus albicaulis. Next base: position 1,546,720,919 of record CM076580.1, on the reverse strand, counting down.
CGTTGGCAGAGTTAGGGTGCACTATGAGAGTCAATTTTGCAAGTCATGTTAGATAGTATTTTCTTCAATTGATATGGTTTTGTCTCAATTGTTAATTGTCTTAAATGAATTTCTTCCTAATTTCCATTGTCTTAAGTGGCCATTGTCTTAATATAATGTTTCGTCTTAAAATATTTTTGTCTCAAGTTTTTTTTGTCTTAAATATAAAAAAATTTCGTAAAATATTTTTGTCTTAATTTTTTTTTTGTCTTAAAATTTTTTTGTCTCAAACGATTTTTGTCTTAAATATAAAGTTTTGTCTTAAAATATTTTTCTCTCAAATTGTTTTCGTCTTAAATATAAATTACTGTCTTAAATTGTTTTGTCTTAAACAATTTTTTCTTAAACTTTTTTTGTCTTAAATATGAAGATTTTACTTAAAATATTTTTGTCTCAAGCTTTTTTTGTCTTAAATATAAAGTTTTATCTTAAAGCATTTTTTGTCTCAAACTATTTTTGTCTCAAATTTTATATTTAAGACAATTCAATTGATATTAAATTTTAATTTAAAATGAATAAAATAAAAAATGACTTTTTAAGACAAAATATTTCTATTATCTTAAAAAAATGTCTTAAAAATTCCCTTCATGTAGGGGAGAGGGGTCAGTTGTTGGACACGTCGACACTAACTGGACCCCCACGCCACCTGAACTACCACAAACCTGTACAAAAACTGGTCATCTTCCATGGCCACGTTTCTGGTGTACGTGGAACCTGCTCTGTCTGTTGACAACTGCTCCAACCAATGGCTTCCCACATTTTACTGGAGGCTTCTCGATGAAGCTACCATTTTCACTCTAGGGCTGGTCTATGTGTGTTTTTATGTCCAATAGTTGTGCTCTGCCTGCTCCAATTCCTGACGCATCCACCTCCACCCTTTGTGTGCTTCATCTTGTGTTCTGGAGCATTTTCTCTCTTGGTTCAAGCGCCTGTGGTCTTGGTTCGAGGGCGGGGTTTGAACTTGGTGGTTATACCTCGACACTATGGTGGTTATACCTCAGCTCTGTGGTGGTTATACTCGACTTTGTGGTGGCTATACCTCGGCTCTGTGGTGGTTATACTCAGCTCTTTAGTGGTTATACTAGGTGTTGTGGTGGCCATACCTCGGCTCTGTGGTGGTCATACCTCGACTCTCTGGTGGTTATACCTCGGCTCTGTGGTGGTCATACCTTGGCTCTATGGTGGTCACACCTCTGCTCTGTGGTGGTTATAGCTCGGCTCTGTGGTGGTTATACCTCGGCTCTGTGGTGGTTTTACCTCGGTTCTGTGGTGGTTTTACCTCAAATATTTGGTGGTTTTACCTAGGCTTTGTGGTGATTTTACCTCGGCTCTGTGGTGGTTTTACCTCGTCTCTGTGGTGGTTTTATATACGTTTGGTTCTGTGTCATTTTATCTATGTTCATCTCTGTGTCATTTTATCTGCATTCGGCTCTGTGGTGGTTATACCTGATCGGACTTGGTAGACTACAATTGTTCAAGTTTGGATGCTCGAAATTGTGTTTTCAGGTGCATTTTTCAGTGTGGGTTTTCATTTTTTTTAATGTTTGTGCTGCCTCCTCTATGAATGGTTGTGTTCTGATGGGTTTTTGCATTATTTGCAGGTCAATGTAGTTGTCAAGGAGGAAGCTGAGGGGAGGAAGCCGAGGAGAGCAGTCGTAAGGTAGGACTCTCTCCTACCAGTCATATGCATGTGTTTTTTAACACATTTAACTTAAAGGATATGTTTCTCTATTGAGCTTGTTTACTATGTTTTTAAACACTTGGGTTTTGTGTAAATTGACTGGTTTTGTGTAACTTGACTGGTTGTGTAAATTCACTAGTTTAGGGTAGGGTTTTTGTGTAAATTAAAAGGAATCAGATAGTTCCACCTCTATGGGAGTAATAGAAGCATGACTAGTTTTTTAACACATTTAGGGTTTATGGTTTTGTTTTGTAACACATTTAGGGTTTAGGGTTTTGTATAAATTGAAATTTTGATGTTAAAATATATTTATGCACCACATAGCTGAGGTATAACCACCACAGAGCCGAAGTATGTTAATAATCTTTTATATTATATACATGTTTTCAATTAATTTGATGACATTTTCTCATACTGTGTTAATAATGTTTTATATTCTGTACCTGTTTTCAATTAATTTGATGAAATTTTATGATACTATTTCACTCAAAAAAGGTACCACTAATTTCCAAATGAATTTTTTTAAATTCCATCATTCTAAGAATTTAAGTTACATTGATATATTTATTTACATTGCTATATGCACATGTAAAGAAAATGAAGTTGTCTCTATTCAATAAATCAAAGCTAAATTGACACATGTATTCACATCTATAGATGCAAATGTAAATCTTTGTTCCTAATTTTCCTCTCGGTCTTGATTTTCATTTGGTATAAGGGTATAATTTATTATCTCTTTGTTCCTTGTTTTTCTTAAGCGTTTTGAATTTCATGTGAAGTCTCAGTATTGCATTATTGTTTCTCTCCAAAAAGGTATAACGACCCGTGTTCCTGGTTTCTCTTAAGGATTTTGAATTACATGTGAAGTCTCGGTCTTGCATTCTTGTTTCACTCCAACAAGGTATAACCACCTTCGTTCCTAGTTTCTCTTAAGAGTTTTGACTTGCATGTGAAGTCTCGGTCTTGAATTCTTGCTTCACTCCAACAAGGTGTAACCACCTTTGTTCTTGGTTTCTTTTAAGGGTTTTGAATTGCATGTGAAGTCTCATTCTTGCATTCTTGTTTCACAGAGTCGAGGTATAAGTACCACTGAGCCCAAGTGTGTTAATAATGTTTTATATTTTGTACATGTTTTCCATTAATTTGATGAAATTTTCTCATACTGTGTTAATAATTTTTTATATTCTCTACAGGTTTTCAATTATTTTGATGACATTTTCTCATAATGTATCACTCGAACAAGGTACCACTAATTTCCAAATGAAGTTCTATAAATTCAATCAATCTAAGAATTTAAGTTACATGTAAAGAAAATGAATTTGTCTCTATTCAATAAATCGAAGCTAAGTTGACACATTTATTCACATCTATAGATGCAAATGCAAATATTTGTTCCTAAGTTTCCTCTCGGTCTTGATTTGCATTTGGTAGAAGGGTATAATTTATGATCGCCTTGTTCCTGGTTTCTCTTAAGGTTTTTGACTTGCTTGTGAAGTCTCGATCTTGCATTCTTGTTTCACTCCATCTTGTTTCATTTGTTGTTTCATTGCAACCTTTCAACAATCTCATAATTCTGCTGTTTTATTTGTTGTTTCATTGCAACCCTCTATTCATTGAGCATACCAAGTCTATTAGATGACTACTTTAAATCCTTGTTTTCCAACAATATGTGCTTATTTTATTCTCTCAATTTTTTATTTAGAGTTGTGCAATGGGCCATAATTCTTTGTAGATGCAGTAAAACTGGTTTTTTTCAATGTCTTATATCAGCTTCGGGTTTGAAGTTTTTGGGATGGGGAGCATGTACATAGAATAAGATTTTTTTGTGTTCATTTTTTGATTGGTAACCTTTTTCACAAGATGATCTAAGCTTATTTTGTTTTAATGGTGCCATTGATGATTGGGATTATGCCTTTGCAAGTGAGAAAGTTAGAAATGGCTTACACTGTCAATTTGTTAACTCCCAAGGAATACAAGATATATTTTTGTAGAAATTCCAAATTGTTTGATACATACTAATTAAAATTTAAAATTATGATATACACTATGGCAAGCCTTGTGTTCTTTTAAATAAGGAAATATAACTTCAACATATTAACAAACTTGTAGAAATTAGAAACTGTTTGATACATACTAATTTCATGAGGCAACCCAAAAGGATTCTTCCCAACTTCCATGGATGCTATCCTTAGCAAAACTATTTCATCCTTACCAAAATCACAGTTTTTTGTGGTTACAAAAATTAATTCATGCCACCCCTATGCTTGATGGCTTCCATTTCCTGCATTGCCCAAAAATGTTGAGTTGACTACCTGATGCAAGTATGGTGGACTACCCAATATTGGATGATTAGGATGCGCCTGAATGTTGCCATATGCTTTAATCCAATTTTCTCCTTGTAGTCATTGTGGGACTGAGTAAGCCAAGTTTCCACTTGTGTTACTAGCCCTAGCACTGACTGCAGGTGTCATATAAACACAGTTAGGATCCAAACTTGCACTGGTAGGGGTATAAGAGGTGGGCTTAACCGGTGCATGATAGCTGTGGACTTGGATGTTAATCAGGTCTTGGTATGATGGTGTTTGCTCTGCAATGTGGTCCAACATGTTAGAAATTAACTTATTTACCTCAAACTGGCTTGAACCATGGTATTCCCTGCTTGACACCCTTCCTCCTTTTTCCAAATCTTGCTGAACCTTTCTTCCCTCTCTCTATTTCCTTGCCAATTTCTTTTGTTGTTCCTTATCTTCCGTTGATTTTTGTCTTTCCAACCTTTCCTTTTCTCGAGCTTCTATTGTTGCAATCCTTGCAACCCTCTTTTCATTGGCTAAGTCCTTCTTTCTCTTTTTAGCTTCCTGAATTTCATTCTTTTTACATTCATACTTGAACATTAAATTCATATAATCTTCATATGTAAGCAATTGTGAACTCATCCCTAAATGAAGATAATCTGATGTTGATTTCCTTGATGAGTCCTTCACTCTCTCTACTGGTAGCTTTAGGAATGCACCAAGTAATCTCTTCCTTTTTGTTTCCCCATGCTCCTCCAGACCTAACACTTGGATTTCATCCTCTAGGACAATTGATTGGCCCCCATTGTTGTTCTTAAGGCATGTCATGCTGAATAGGCTCCTCTTCTAGTGATCAGTTGTCCACAAAATAATGAACAAGTTCAGTGTTCAACCCTGATGGTTATGAAGGCATGTCCATGATTTCCTCATTGGTGGTAGATACATTATTTCCAGTGATATTCATCATGAGCTCTTCCAACCATGATGATGTGCTTACTTGGGTTGGCATGGTCAATTTCTCATTGTCAGCTGCATCACATGGAATATCACATGTATAATTCGCAGGTGATTTAGTGGGTGTGACAACCTCATTGATATTGTTATTTGGTTCATGACTGAACTGTGTCTCACTGACATGTTCATCATCATCACCATAGAAAAACCCTTCAAAAAGGGACATTATACCTTCAACAGCAGCTACATATTCTTGGGCACCGACATGGTCTTGTAAGCTCTCTACTTCGTGACCTTCCACTTCAAATGCTTGGCTACAACTCGTTTCATGCACAAGAGCATCAAAATTAAGTGGCCATATACCAATCCTCCTAAATCCATCCTTGATATTAGAAGGTGTGAGAACCCTTTTAAATTATTTACTTGCAAGCTCAGCTATATCAAACCTCTTTACTTCCACCCCTAGATTCTTTGACATCCATGAAGCTTACTCAACCCTGAAATAGTCCTTGAAAGGCCCAAACACGCTCACACCAAGGGGTTGCAATAATTGAGTGGTTTGAGCTGGAAATGTTAATAGGTCAATGCCCAATTTATTGGCCTCTTCGATTTTCTTCACAACCATGTGGCTTCCATGGCTATCTAAAATCAGTAAGTTCTTTTTTTTAGGTGAGACACCACTCGGTACAGAAGCAGGAAAGTGGCAAAGCCAATTCAGTAATAGTTCCTTTATCATCCATGCATGTGGATGTGAAACCATGCACGCACCTAGTTCACAATTCTGTGTATAATTTTTTAGTTGATTTTTACCTTTAAATAGATAAAATATTGGTATTGATGAACCAATTGCATTGATGCAGGCAAGAATTGTGATCCACTCCCTACTCTTAGGAAATATCTTGGGAAAATTTCTACTCCCTCTCTTGGAAATTACCCGCATACCACAATTCCTTCCTTCTTGTAATCTTGTTTCATCACAGTTCCATATATGGTCTAGGGCATATGAGTGTTGCTCATATGTAGCAGAAAGAATGTTATAGAACTTGGAAACAATTGCAGGGTGTAGATTTAAAGCACTGTCTCTGTCAGGACCCATCGTTGTATGTAATAGAAGGTCTAGATGCCTCTTTTTCAACCCACTCCACCATGATTTACCAAGAAAACCATCTTTAAAGGGGTTTAGCGTCCCTTTAAAAATTTTAGCTACAGTGGATTTACGTTGTATAAGCTCTAACCCATGTCCCAATTGGGCCATCTCCTTACACCACTCGACCACCTCATCCTCCTCCTCTTCAGTCAGAACTGTAACAGGCCCTCTATGCTTTGTATTAGTCAACCCATTTATCCAATAATGTATGTTAGAGGCAGCAATACCATGTTTTTTTTGCAGATGCATAGATTGAATATCCCTTAAACTCAATATCATCAATTGCAACGAGCATGTATTGCTTTGTCCAGCCTCTGATGGCATAGATTTTATTTGATGAACTTTCACCTTGCACTGTGGTTGAAGGTGACTTTGTAGCTGATGGTGGGCTCGAATGATCTACTACCACATATTCCTTTTCAATGACAATGCTGGGAGTATTGGGAGAATTGAAATCCTCATCTAATGAACTACTCTGCAGCTGGGCTCCCCTTGTCCCTCGCCTCCTCTTCCTTATCCGATATGAAATAGAAACTCTTGGCATGGCTACAACAACCTGTAGATTTACCACGAAATTATGATTTAAAATTGTATTTGAGTACAACATGAGTAAGAAATTTGATAAGTATTATGTATATAGTAAACTATATTTATGTATGAATTACAATATTAGCATGAGAAAGATAAGTAATACCTATTGACTGTTAACAATATGGCATCTTTTGTTGTTCGTTGTGAACCCTTGCATTTGTGTAGCAAACTTGTTATTTTACACAAAAGAGTTCAGGTTGCATCTGAGTGTATACTGTGTTATCAAAAAGGATTTTATCTTAATGATAAAACCAAATCTAGTAATCCATTCATATCAATGAATAATTTTGTGGATTAATGGACATTGAAGTGGAACAGACATGGTTTACTCGAACAGTTGAATTTGGATTAGATTGTTACTTTTAATTATTGAATGATTTTCACTATATTGTATTTCAATTATGTATGACTTCTAATATAAGCATGAGAAAGATAAGTGATACCTATTGAATGTTAACAACATGGTTGTAAGCAACATGGAATATTCTATTGTTTGTTGTGAACTCTTGCATTGGTGTAGGAAACTTGTGCGTTTTGTATTTTGAAGTTAACATGGTTGTAAGCAACATGGCGTCTTCTAAGTTAACATGGAGTCTTATATTATTAACATGGCTGTAAGTTAACATGGTTGTAAGAAACATACTTTTTCGCTTCATTAAGACAAGTTCGGTGACTTTGTTAAATTCCATCTATTGGGGGCAAGGGTTGAATGTTTTCTGCAACTCTTTACACAAAATTTCTCTAACACTTAATTTTATAGTCACTTCCATAGAGGTATTAACTTCGCAAGAAAAACTAACTAGATAGTACATTCGATAGGACATTCATAGTTTCTGGTTAAGTTCATATTGAAGCCTTTGTACTGGTGTAGAGGTGTTGACTAACAGGACATTCATAGTTTTTGGTTAAGTTCATATTGAAGCCTTTGCACTAGTGTAGAGGTATTGACTAACAGGGCATTCATATTTTCTAGTTAATTTCATATTGAAGCCTTTGTACTAGTGTAGAGGTATTGACTAACAGGGCATTCATAGTTTCTAGTTAAGTTCATATTGAAGCCCTTGTACTGGTGTAGAGGTATTAACTTGGCAATAAAATATAACTAGAAAAGACATTCATAGTTTTTGGTTAAGTTCATATTGAAGCCTGTCCTTTATTCTTCTCCTTCAAATGGTGTTGGATCTAGATGCTCTGGAACTTGGTCTAAACCAGGTGAATCAACAGTGTTCACTATATTACCTTAGAGAACTAGAAATCCCCTTACAAGCACCCTTCAGACCAAGACAACGAACCTTGAGCTTCAGGATTTAGATGCTTTTGCAGTATGCCAACACCACACCATTGAGCATTATTAGTCTCCATGTGATATTAAAATCACACCCACTTGAGGCTCTCTCCCCACATAATAAATCCAATCCATTGGGAAGTGAAAGATATAAGCTAAAGGGACCCTATGAGTTAATTGACTATCCCCACCATCCTTCCAATTAAATCTACTTCATGAGGAAAAAACACCATTTCTAGTTCATGAAGTTCAGCTAAGCAGCATTTAGTAAGAAACAAGTCAGGGTGGATAGCAGAGGACAACTAGACTCTAGCATAACTAGGTTCCTCTAAAGAACTTCTAAACGGTGCTTCTAAGGAAATCTAAATAGTGCTTCTGTAATATTCCAAAATTTGCACACAAGAAAATTGGAATATTAGATTTTGATGCTTTCACCTAGGAGAGGAATAAATGGGTAAGGAGGCCCATGAACAATAAAGATATGAATAAATTCCACCTTAGTAAGTAAGGAGATCACCTTAGGAGCTGGTTTTACACTTCCAAGTGTGAACAAGGGAAAAATAGATGGGGACATAGTCAAGTTTGACTAAGTCAACATGGATTCTTGAGGAGGAAGAAATCACCCAAGTAAACTAGCTCAATGTGAACAAGGATCAACCTAGACACACATATGAGAATCGGATTGAAGATCCCTTAGTGTGAAAAGAGGCATTTTAGGTGGATTAGTCCTAGTTGACCAAGTCAACAGTGCTGCTATAAAGAGGAGGGAAGCCAACTAGGGCAACACAGTTTTAAAGGAGGAATCTTCACTAGGAATTCACTTCAACAATGTGTGGGGTCCAGGGCGAGGAGGCTGACCAAAGATAAAAAGGAGAGCATAGAATCAAATGGATCATTCAGTATTCAGCTATCTTTGGTCTGCTGACTGCTTGCATGCTTCAACTATTTAGCGGGAGTTGCTGCACTGCTTAGTGCAAAGATTTCTCATGCGGGAATTCCATCCTTTCTTTGGATCAGCTTGCTAAAGGGATCAATATGGAAGGATCCGAGCTTCAATTCATCATTTTTCTTGGGGCCATTCAGCCATATTCATCCACAGCATAGTTCCCTTTAGAAACTGCATCCTCTCTGCAATTGCAGCAGAGACCCTGCTATTTTGTACTAGTCTTTGGGGAGGAGGTGCTTATTTCCCTCTGAGAGATCTAATAAGAAGGGCCTTGACCATTCTCTATATTATCAAGCTTTTATATTTCATATTCAGCCATGCTTAATTCAGAGTTGCAGTAGACTGCGTTATTTTCTGCAGTCCTGCCTTTTGTACATGTATATTGCCGGAAACCCTTGTCGGGTGTCTTTTTCTTTGTGTAAAAGAGGTTAAACCTCCATTTCTCTGTTATTTGATTAATACAAGATCCATATCAGTCTTCTTTCATCATTTTATGTAGAAACCCTCATGTGAATTACGCTCTCACAGTCTTCAGAAATTTTGTTGTAGAGAAGTCATGGGATCATGGTGTTTTTTAAGCAGTATTGAGCTAGGGAGATCTGTTTAATGTAGCTAGTTTCATTTGTTTCACCTCCAATTCTGCAAGTGTGTTGTATATTGTCTAAAATAAGGGATCCAAGTCCCAGTGTCCATTGTTATTGCCAATTTTCTGAAGACAGTTGTTTTATGCCCTATATTGCTGCATTTCCCCACCCAGGAAGGAGAATATAGGCCATCTTGTTGCTAAGGTTCTTTCATCTACTGGTATGATGTTATTTTACATCTAATGAGCTGCTCTACATTTCCATGCTCATGATTTTTTGAAGCTCCATGTTGGTAATAACTCAAATTATTCCCAATAGTGTAGCTGTTCCCATTTTGGGATATTACAGTGGTATCAGAGCTACCATCTTGGCTCAGCCTGTGGATTTAAGATCCAATCAGAAGATAAGAAGAATATGAGAAAAAAATGATGGAGAGGATGAGATTACTCTCATCCATTTTCAAATCTAAGAAGAAAGAATAAGAGAAATGCATTAAAACTCCAAGAGGGTTTCAAGGAGGAGAGAGTTGTAGTGAGACCTCTAGAAGGTCTTAGGAGGCAGAAGAAGATGCATGCACTTCTTGTTCTCATAGAGGAAGTGGAGAGCAAGGATACCACTTAGAGCATGAAATCCTGAGTGGGTATTTGGCAGAATAAAATTGCCAACCTAGGGCTTTCAAAGAGACCCTAGATTTTCCTCAGTTTATTCGCAGAAGAAAATGATGAAAGGAAAGAGTTCTAAGCTTAACAGATTCCTCTGTCCAACGATGGGTCCTTCCTGAAAAAGCCGACAAGGCTTGAGCATTCTTACTATCCGATCAGTGAAAGGAATGATGCAGAAGTTGATCTTTTTGGAAAATTAATAATGTGATGGTTGATGTATTACTTGAGTGACTTATTTTGGAGTCCTCAAGAAGGCGATTGAACAATGGTGGAGGGAATCAGAGAAAGGCCACACACCAGGAGAACTGTAGAAACTTTCCCAACCTTGGAAAATCATCATAGCGGTCCAGCGGCCATTAGTGAAGGGGAAGACACCCCACATTGCCACATGAGGTTCTTGCATCACAGGTGTGGGAGATTTCCTTCCTGAAAAATGTTTTACCATTGCAGAAATATGTCTTCATATGGCCTGGGATCAAACATTATTGCTGAGGTAGAGCAGCAGGATTGCATTGCACTGTGCAAGCTTGAATGGTTCAAGAAGCAGATGAACCATCATTCTCATGGACCCCTATTGAGTTGCACACAACCGTTGAGGTTGGAGTGTGATATTTTGGAGGGAGTCATGAACTTGGAGGATGGAGTGAACTTTCCTCCAAACAGATTAAAGCAGAGTCAAATGTTCATCCGGGAGTTGGTACATGAGATAGCCAAAACAACGTGGAGGAGGGTTACAACACTGTCAAGAGGTAACAGCAAGGAGGATTTGCCTTCAGCCCCCTTGGATCCTTATGGGTTCAAGATGATCATCGGTGAGAGATCTTCTCTAGGAGGTCTACAAGGAGTTGCATTTCAACATCCCATGGAATGCAAGGAGAAAAATCTGATATGGGAGGATGGTAATCTTCTTTGGAGGATAAGATGGAGAGGCCTAGTGGAGGCATCATGATGTGGATAGTGGATACTCATGGATAAAAACAAGAGAAGATGGAAGTATGAAAATCACGATGTGAGCGACCGAAGAAAAACTGATTATTTCTCTTGTGAAGTTTAGCCTCCATGAGACAAATCTATTTTGAAGTGTGGAAGAAGAAAATTTGGCAGTCACTCTTCTATGTGACGTGAGTGTAGATGGAAATTGTGATGATATAATCATCATTTCTTTACGGATTGCTATGATGGAAGGTATGTTGAGCGAAGAAAATTTGTGCATAACACAGAAGATTAGAAGAAGATCAGAACAAAGTGTCTACATTGAGCATGATGTTGCAATGGGAGATAAAGCCACATGGACCTTGTGAAGGCCAGATTGCCTTGTTGGAAGGCTATGCAGCATAGGCCAACAACCTTGCTCACTTAGCGAATTTGTTGATGGGTGTTCCCAGGATCCTTTACATTTGATACCACTTAGGTATGGAAATGGAGGAGGTGAGGCCAGTGAAGTGTCTGATCCAGTTAACTATTCCCTTCAATCTTGGACTTCTAAGCGCAGGGGAGGAGATCTGGAAGGCGAGAATATCATTTTTATTCCTCTTTGTGAAGATGCCTTCTGTCACTCTGAGAGAATCTTTATGGATCCTCTCTCACATTATTCTGCCTGTCCACTTGACAATTTGTTTTACGACTAGCTATTCTTTAGCTTACATTATTTACATATACCAGTACTAAATTTGATTGCTTTCTAAAGGGCAAAGTTTCTCTTTGAGCTCCTTGGTTCACTTTGTGTGTCATCCCAGATGAAGAGACAACCCTCTACTATATGATCTGGGGCAAGTGTTTATTCACTCCTTGTATGCTCAGTTGATACATTCAGCCATCCACTATTTTCTAGTAGATGTGGTGACTTACACAACTAGCCATCTGTCGAGAAACAACTTGCCATACTATTGTTTGAAGCTGCAGTGGGGAAGACTACACTATGACCACTTAGGAGACTATTAGTACCTTCCAGCACCACATAAAACCTTTAGTATTTCTCCCATTATGATGCTGATCATGATCCTACTTGCTAATCTTATTCTTGCTTTTATGAGGAGCATGATTGGAAGAGAAACACATGGGGTGGATATGTTCTTGGGGGAGGAGCATCCCCACACTTTCTGCATTACATGTTCTAAGGGGAGAATGGGAAGTGACATGGCCTCTATAGAAAAATATTTGTTTCTTAATGAGGACGACCATGAGATGGATGGGATGCCATATGGTGGTGATTTATTATCCATCATGTATGAGATGGTTTGGGCCAGCTTGATTCACAGTGCTGGGAGATGGACCTTTGGAGGTCTAGTTCCCTTCTTGCCAATTGAGGGCAACAATATTGCAGCCCAAGATCAGAAAATTATCTACACTCATGTTAAGTGGAGAGGAAGACAGCATGGGGTAGGCTATCTTGTCTACCATGTTCAGATTTTCAGCGCACCTATTCTGCATGAGCTCAAGGTGGAAAAGATACTTCATGAGTTTCCATCCTGGAGGGTGAATCATTTTGTTTGGTTCATAGCTTGGGGAGGAGAGATTCAAATGGGGATGATGAATCCTAATATATATCAGCCCTCATGCTTCAAGAGGACCTTCAAACAGCCCATTGTTGCCTCCATGGTTGTTTCAATGTCACATAAAGTTAGCTATTTGGGATGTTTCCCAATAGATGGTTTGCACACTTGGGAGGGGCAACTTGAAGATATATTGATGATGCAACACCTTGATCCTTGGAGGATTTCATATTATTAGGTTTCTACAGGGGGGAAGAGGATTCTCTTCTATCCTATCCTTGCAGTTGCTTGAGGACAAGCAACATTTGGGAGGGGAGGACTGTAATATTCCAAAATTTGCACACAAGCAAATTGGAATATTAGATTTTGATGCTTTCACCTAGGAGAGGAATAAATGGGTAAGGAGGCCCATGAAAATTAAAGATATGAATAAATTCCACCTTAGTAAGTAAGGAGATCACCTTAGGAGCTAGTTTTACACTTCCAAGTGTGAACAAGGGAAAAATAGATGGGGACATAGTCATGTTTGACTATGTCAACATGCATTCTTGAGGAGGAAGAAATCACCCAAGTAAACTAGCTCAATGTGAACAAGGATCAACCTAGACACACATATGAGAACCAGATTGAAGATCCCTTAGTGTAAAAAGAGACATTGCAGGTGGATTAGTCCTATTTAACCAAGTCAACAAGTGATGCTACAAAGAGGAGGGAAGCCAACTAGGGCAGCGCAATTTTGAAGGAGGAATCTTTACAAATTACTGTACTAGTATTATTGAGGTCTGGAGTGAGAGCTCGCAGAATAAAAGAGCATAAAATTAAATAGATCATTAGGTATTTCAGTTATCTTGGTCTTATGACTACTTGCATGCTTATTCTGTTTGTGAGGAGTTCTTTTCTTAGAACATAAAGAATTCTCTCATGCGGGAATTCCATCCTTTCCTTAGATCAGCTTGCTAAAGGGATCAAGAGGGAAGGATATGATATTAAATTCATCATTATGCTTGGGGCCATTCAGCCACATTCATCCACAGTGCAGTTCCCTTCATAAATTGCATCCTATCTGCAGTTGCAGGGTTAGACCCTGCTATTTTGTACTAGTCTTTGGGGAGGAGGTGCTTATTTCCCTCCAGGAGATCTAATAAGAAGGGCCTTGGCCATTTTCTATATTATTCAGATTTTATATGTCATATTCAGCCATTCTTAATGTAGAGTTGTAGTATATTGCGTTATTTTCTGCTGTCCTACCTTTTGTACATGTATATTGTCGGAAACCCTTGCTGGGCGTATTTTTCTTTGTGTAAAAGAGGTTAAACCTCCATTTCTATATTATTTGATTAATAAAAGATCCATATCAGTCTTATTTCATCATTTTCTGTAGAAACCCTCATGGGAATTACACTCTCACAGTCTTCAGAAATTTTGTTGTAGAGAAGTCATGGGATCAGGGTGTTTTTTAAGCAGTATTGAGCTAGGGAGATTTGTTTAATGTAGCTAGTTTCATTTGTTTCACCTCCATTTATGCAAGTGGGTTGAATATTTTCTAAAATAATGGATCCAAGTCCCAGTGTCCACTTTTATTGTGAAATTTGCGGAAGACAGTTATTTTATGCCCTATATTGCTGCATTTCCCCACCCGAGAAGGAGAATATAGGCCATCTTGTTGCTGAGGTTCTTTCATCTGTTTGTATGATGTTATTTTACATCTAATGAGCTACTCTACATTTCCATGCTCATGATTTTCTGAAGCTCCACATTGGTAATAACTCAGATTATTCCCAATAGTGTGGCTATTCCTACTTTGGGATATTACATCTTCTTAGGCTCTTCACAATCTCAGCGTCTTAATGTAGGTTTAACTATGCTGAAGCATTTATTTACTCTTTTGTTGAAGCCTTGATTTAATCTTGTAAAACAGAAACTAGAAGTTGGCTTATTGTATTGTAAATGGACTTCTAAGAGTGTTTGTATGAGCTATGTTTTATTCGTGATCCTTCTATTCATACCTTAATTATAACTTCCTAACAAATACAGGTCCTAGAAACAGAAGCTAAAACAGGTCTTAGAAATAGAAGTTGAAACAAAGACAATTATATAAAGAAATTTTTTAAATTGAGTAGCTTTTTTTTAGATTGAGAATCGTCCTAATTTATGGATGAGTGCAGTCTGTGTCCATCTATCTATCTATCTATGGAATTATGATCAGTCTGTGTCCATCTATCTATCTATCATTGGAATTATGATCTCTACCTTCATTGTCAACACTTCATATTTTTACACTGTTTATAGCTTTCTCTTACATGGTTGTGGGAATTCCTTGATTGATTTGTCTAGGATGTGAGGATAGAAGCCATAAAGCACTACAAGAAAAAAGGACATTGGTGAGGGTCATGCTTGTGACAGAACTTTAAGGTCCGTCACAATTGTCACATATGGTGATGGTCCTTAAAAAAGCATCACTCTAAGTGTATATAGTGATGGTCCTTTAAGGTTCATCATCAAAGCCATTTTCAATGACACTTTTGGTGAGGGTCATTAAAGGCCCATCACTAATTCTCTCTTTGGTGACACTTCTAGTGACGAACTTTTAATGACACTCACCAATGCTCTTTTTGTTACTTTTGGTGATGGTAAAAAAATGTTCATCACCATTGATCATTCCAATGAGTCTTTGATGACGTTATATTCCTGTTAATATATTTTTTTTCAAAAGATAATGATTGAAGGCCATTATTGTGGATTATTTTTTATGATATTTCCAAGGCCATAGTGGTTAGAATCATTAAATTTTTAAGAAGTAATTAGTGTGTATCATTTCCCTCAAGTACTCACTAGTCGAATAGAGTTTTCCTATGAGTCAACACATGATTCATATCTATTAAGTTTATTATCTATAAAATTCCCTTTAGATAAAGTTCCACTACTTTGTGTGTAGTAAATATATTATTTAATACATAATCAAGCTCTGAAAATTCTATTAATGAGAAAGACCTAACACTACTCAACAATATGGGCACACCTAAAATTAATGTTTTTTACACTCTAACATTTCTTAGCACCTCGCATGTATTGGAACATATTTGTACCTAGAACATCTTGTCATGAAACTGACGCCCAAGCACATGGTGGAATGATCTAGCACAACATGGAACTCTCCTAGCATGTGTTTGCATGCATGTAGTCCATAGCATGCCCTGGAACACCTTGGTTGAATGCATTGACATACATTAGCACTTGGCACACAATGCCATTTGGTATGTATTGGGACCTATTATTAGTGTGACTAGCATGACCCTTTTGAAAAAGATAAAGTGCTGACTTATTAACCCTCTTATGTGTTCATTTCCTTACATTTTAGCTTGATTCCTCCTTTTGTTTCCTTGACACTTCTTGACACATATTGACATACCCTAGCACCATGCACATCCTTAGCACCTGGCATGTATTGGTATATCTTGGCACTATTTGGCACATATAGTTAGCACACCCTGGAACTCACTAGCACACTTTGGCACTTCTTTACATGCCTTGATATTCCTTAGCATGCCTTACCAATGCTTATCATACCTTGTCACTCCCTCCTTGGCATGACAGCTAGCACTCATTAACACTAGTCCCTAGCACACATTCCTCATATTCATTAAATTCCATGAATTTCGACCTAGTGCTCCCTTAATGTTTTGTCCTAGTACTCCTTAACAATGCTCAACATGCATTAGCACTCTCTAGCACACATTAGCACTCTTAAACATGCCATTCCACTTCATAGCATGCATAACACTCCCTGACACATATTGGTTCTTGGCACGTGTTGGTGCTTGGAAAGTCTTAGCATGTATGGAACACGTTGAGATACCTTGGTATGATTTGGCATGGTTTCATATTAAATTTATTTGAGATAAATTTTTGGAAAGTATATGAGAAGAAACAAAGGACAACTTGGCACTTAAAATGCACTAAGACTTTGCACTTGGCACCTATTGGCACCTAGTGTTGGTGTGCCTAGCATGCCCCTCTTAGAAAAGGTAAATTGATGACTTGTTAACCCTCTTATGTGTTCATTTCCTTGTATTTTAGCTTGTTTCTCCCTTTTGTTGCCTTGATAGTCCATGACACTCATTGACACACCCTTGCACATCTTGGCATGCCTTATACTTGGCGCATATTATCATGTTAAATATGCCTTCATACTATCTGGAACTCTTAGCATTCCCTAGCACGCCTTGGCGCTCATGTCCTCATAGCTAGCCTATGCATTTTTTCACAACTTGGGAACCAAGTCAAGTCCTTGGCTACTGTAGTTCATGTGAAAACATTAGCCTGCTTCAACCACAACAACTTGCCCAATTGCACCTACTACAAGTAGATTGTGCCTTTTTCACCTAAGAATTGCCTATAAATCATCTTATGCCACTCATGTCCAAGCTCAACTTTTCCCACTTAACTATTTACCAAGACAAGGATCACATGATCTAGCCATGGCCATAAAACAACTAAGCAACATAGCTTACACATGAAATATTTCACATGTATGTTCAGTTCATATAAACAATAGAACATTAACTGAGAGTTTGCAAGAACCAAAATATTCAAAAGGAACAAAAGATATAAGCTGACACATGCTGAGTGCCCCAAAACTTATACACAAAAATGTACAATATGCAATTATCTAGAATAGTTTAAAACATGATCATGTAGCAAAAGTGTGCCACATCTCATATAAAAAAAATAACTAAAGGCAAAAAAATATTGTGCCTAGCACAAAGTGATCTCCTTTTGTCTAAAAATGCTATGTTGAGACCCTTATAACAATAGTGGGCTTTCCTCCTGTAAATCCTATTCTAAACTTCTCCTAACACACTTCATCCTTAGCGCATTTGAATTCTCTAACAATCCCTGACACACACTCTTATTTGTTCCTTTCCATGCATTTTGACCTAGTTATCCCTTGATATGTTGCAACACTCCCTAACACTCTATTTCAACATGCATTGACATTGTCTGACATATGTTAGTATGCTTTTCATTCTTTTGCATGCCTTGACCCTCCCTAGCTATCATGCCCTCACAACTACCCTTTCTTAATTTTCAACTTGGGCACCCACCCAAGCCCTCACTTGACTACAAGAGCTTGATAAAGTTATAGTTACTACAACTAGACTATATTGTTGAACTGTGTAGCTTGGGAGGTATTCCAAAAGCCTAGTGAGATGGCTTTGTGTGATTTTGGTCACAAAAGGATTTGTGGGAATAGAAGCCAAGAAAATGGATTTTGGACCCAATATGGGGCTTAAAATATAAAAGAAAATTAATATTTCCTAAGGTCTAAGTGGATAAAACCTATAAGTTCTAGAGGGTTCCTAAGAGGTCTAGGAAAAAATATCTAAGGAGCCCTTAGGATGAAGGAAATAACATCAAGTGAAAAGGAGATCATTTGATCAAGGGGGCGAAGAGAGATGTAGTCATAAATAGGTCATGATCATTATCATGTATAACATTCATTAAGACATCTCGATATGATTTGGAATGGTTTAATATTAAAGTTATTTGAGATCAGTTATTGGAAAGTAGAAGAGAATTAACAGAGGATGATTTGGCACTTAGAAAGTACTTACACTTGGCACTTGACACTCATTTCCACCTAGTGTTGGTGTGCATAGCATGCCCCTCTTGGAAAATGTAAATTGATGACTTATTAACCCTATGATGTGTTCATTTCCTTGTATTTTAACTTATTTCTCCTTTTTGTTTCCTTAATAGTCCCTGACATGTATTGTCACACCATTGCAGATCTTAGCATGCCTTAGCACTTGACACATCTTAGCATATTTGACATGGCTTCGAACTATTTGGCACATGTTAGCATTCCCTAGCATGCCTTGGTACTCATGCCCTCACAAATAGCCTTACATTTTTTCATGACTTGGGAACCCAATCAAGTACTTAGCTACTCAAGTTCATGTGACATTGGTCTGCTTCGGCCGTAACAAATTGATCAATTCCACCTACTATAAGTAGAATGTGCCTTGTTCACCTAAGAACTTACTATACCTCATCTTAGGCCAGTCATGTCCAAGCTGAAATTTTCCCACTTAAGAACTTACCAATACAAGGATCACATCTATCTTGTTATCACCAAAATCATACCTGATTGGATGTTGATCAGACAACTTCAGTGTAACTATTTCAAACCAATCTTTTGATTGAGGCTTAGCCTCCTCTGCGTGAGAGGGCTCTCTTAAGGGTTAATGATATGGAATAAATATATAGATAGATGGCTAACTCTATGGATTAAGTATTGATTTTGTATATTTGTAGGTTGAAAAGATGAAGGCTAATACTACCATTGGGCTTATGGAGTCAACAAATCAGTAGGTTCAGTGGCAAGGTTTCTTGACATGGAAGCTGAGGAAAATAGGGGTCTTAAACAAAGACAATTCACTCAATAACATAGGTCAACACAATAATTTCATTACTACATGAAGTCAGAGCATAGATTTATGAATTCTGAGTAATAGTAATGAAATCTACTGCTAGTGGTTCAAAGGCAATTCACTCATAAAACACAGAAAAGCACAATCACCTCATTACTAAAGGAAGTGAGAGAATAGGGTTATGAATTCTGATTAATAGCAATGATATATAATGCAAGTAGTTAAACATAATAGTTAGATCAATAAATCATTAAAACCCCATGATAATCTCAGGTCTGTCAAGAAGAAAACCTCTTTGCATTACTGATCACAGTTAATTACATAAAGCAACAGCTTTTGCCAAAAAGTCTCCAACCCTGATGAATTTGACCTCATGCTTCATATAGAGCATTTAAAATCTTGGATTCCATGATCCATCATTAGGAGAATTCTAATTTCCATTCTTGACACCTATTCTATTCATGAAACAAACTATTAATTACAAACTGACAGGTAAACTGTCTTTTAAGCGTCCTAATACAAATAGGAGTGAAACTCCTAAACATGTTTGAAACAAACTTATCTAAACCTTTAAATTACATCATTTTCCAAGTGTATTCAACACATGGTCGAATTTAGACTACAGGCTTAACTCTTCATAACCATATTTATGTCCTCCACCAAAACTGGAAACAGTCTCCTATTTTCTAGATATAGGGTGATTTGAACTCTTAAGACATTCTGGCCATCATAAATGCATAATTTCGAGGTCCTTTTGCTGTTAGAAACTGAAGTAACACCTTACAAAATTCTCCCTAAGCTCCAGCTGTCCAAAACCATCTCAAACTCTCCAAAATTCATATGAAAAAGTGCAAAAAGACATCTTCAGCAGTTTCGTAACGCGCTACGAAACTGTTGTGTAAGCTTATTTCAAAACAGTCTTCAGAATTTTTTTAAGTTGAGGATGTTTACACTTCACAAGGACTGATTTTATTTCAAAACATATAACTTATCCTCAAAAACATGATCTTCATCAACATTTGTCTTCAGCTTAATGAAAAACTGACTTATAGATTTGACCATTTTTCTGTATTGTTTTTATTTGAAAAATAGGTGTTGAGATAGAGCTTGTATATCCTCATACACAATGTATTTTAGAAAATGAAGGAGGATTTTGTAGGTCATTCTGTAATGAATAAAAACCTTTCTTGGGTTTTTGAAATACCTCTCCTACTGTCCAGAAACTGTCTTTGAGAAACATGTGTAAAACAGGAAAACTCTGATTTCTGAAAATACGGCTTCAAAGAAAGCTTTGTATCTCCCAACTGGTAACACTTATGAGAAACGTGAGAGAGGTTATTGTAGCTAGATATTTTATGAAGGAAAACCGCTTTCAAAATTCCAAAATACTTTTTCATGTGACCAAAAGCGGATCTTGAAGTTGACTGCTAAAACCAGAAAACAGAGTTTTTCTTTTCATGACTTTCAGCAGTTTCGTAGCGCAAGTTGAGTCATCAATCTCTCCCACCTCATAATGAATTTGAATAAACTGAGATAATGTTTGGTAGCTAGGTATGTTAGGAAGAAAAACCTCTTTCATGTTTCAAAAATATGTTTTCAGTTGCTCAGAAACCCCCTTGGAAGTTGACTACTAAAACTAGAAAACAAAGTTTTTCTTCATGACTGAAAAAGCTGCTACAGCAGTTTCATAGCGCGCTACAAAAGTAGCAGCACTTTCGTAGCGTATTTCCTCATTTTTGAACTAGAGGTTGTACGAAAGTGTGGATTCTTGGCTAATTTCTGAATTTCAACCCGAAACCTAATGGAATGATTTCTAAATGAATGATGGAACTTTTTAACCATGGAATGACACTTAAAGACCTTATTTGGAAATGGAAACTAACTTTTTAAGACATTTAAAACTATGACCTACCCTTTATGAAGACTAAAATGGCCTTTAGACCTACTTGAAACCATGACCAAAAGCAGAGTTGACACAATGATTTTTTGAAAATTTAGGGTGTGATAACATATCCATGGCCATAAAACAACTAAGAAACATAGCTTACATAGGCAATATTTCACATGTATGTCCAATTCATATAAACAATAGAGCATTAACTAAGAGTTTGCAAGAACCACAAAATACACAAGACACACAATATATAGGTTGGCACAAGCCGCCCAAAAACTTATACACAACAATGTACAATATGGAGTTGTCTAAGATAGTTTAAAACATGAGCATTCGGCCAAAGTGTGCCACATGTCATATAAAAATATTAGATAAAGGAAAAATAGTGTTGTGCCCAACACAAAGTATCCCTTTGTTTAAAATTTCTTTGTCAAGACCTGTTGGGGTGTGTTTGGTGCACATACGTACAAAATCAAACCAACTTAAGGGGTGTGGTCTACCCACTTAAGTTATTGGTAACAGGTAGAAAAAGAAGTGGAGTCAAGCACATTAGTGTAACAAGCTAGAATCATAAGCATACTAGATATAGAAATAGCATGCATATATAAACTAAAACTAAACTAAAAACTAAAACAAATAAACACGAGCTCTGAAAAGAGTCAAACGACAACAATAATACGAACGATGGCTCTAGGCCCCTCTTATTGAGTGCTGGTAGTAATAAGAGTTAAACTTTACCCTCTTGCAAAAGGGCCCCCAGAATATGGGTTCTAAGTCCCGATGCAAGGATGTTTTTCTCCCAAGCTTGCCTTAGTGCAGTCTCCCTCTCTCTCTACTGTGTTGGGCTGAACTTGTTGGATGGACAACAATTGAGTCCCCTCTATCTTCAGCTTCGGATGACACACTGCTGGTATTACCTAGGAAATTCTGGATAGCATAACAATGTGTTCACAAGTTCTTCATCTCATGGTGGCCTTATATAGGAGAATTCAAATCCTCCTTTCCTCTCTTGGTACATTGAGTATGGTGACCCAAGAGAGGGGTATGATTCCTTTGTCTGCTCCAAATATTCCATTGTGTGCTCACTTGGTGTCTAAGGAGGCGTTGGTGGCTGTAATCACTTGTCCTATGCTTTGTGTGGTCCCAGATAGTGACATTTCACCAATCCCAGGATTTCACGCATATCGGGAAAAAAATCATGCAAAAGGCGCTCTTCACGAAGGATTCGCGCAAAGAGAATTTAGGACTTGTTCGAATTCGAGTTTCCTTAGACCTTAGAGATTTTTAAATACTTTCCAAATTTTGTAATGTCTTCCATCCTTGTAAATCCTTTTGCCTGAAATTAATTAATGCCATCTTATGTTGTACAATTTTCCAGTGTTAACAGTTGCCCCCTAATGTGTGAGGTCTAGGAAGAACTGTATAGCTGAAATACATTATAGTTTCTTTTCTGTATCGTACGTAGAGAGAGAGAGAGACCTGTGTGAAGCTTGGAATTGAAAACACTCTGCACCAGTTCCAAGAATGACCATGTCCTAAGGAACCCCTGTAATCAAATATAATACAATATATATATACAATTTTTCTACAAGGTGGGCATGTCCCATGCTCGTGATACTGTGGCTAGTTAAACCAATCTATTTTGACAGATATATGTTATGTCTGTATCACTGATGTGGTAGTGATCTGGTGGTTGCTGACAACGACTGATGACGCCCTCAGTGGAGTTTTTTCTTTGAAAATAGGTGGAATATGGTACCCATATGGGTAAACTTGGTATGGGATATAGCTGCACATTGTACGCATAGGCGCTGGCTGGGACCTTCCCGTGTAAGCATTGCTGAAAGAGAGGCTTATGGAGGCACAGGTCTTCGACGAATTTGATCAAATTGCAATGGTTGTCAGGTACGATACCATCTGGAAATGAAAGCTTTAGTTTTATTCGAATGTCTGGAGGATCAATGACATCTATGGGAAGTGATGTCTCCCATAGTGCTACTTGAGGATGCCCCTTTTATGGAGAGCGGTAATAGAAGGTACCGCTTCCTTTTTGGAGAATAGGTGTTGAAGTTGACAAAAAGGAAGCCTGAACCGACTGAGGGTTCGCCGACATGTGGGGTCGGCGACCTGGATGTAATGGGTTTAACATAGGCATTGTGGCAAGGGGTGACTGAAAACCGATGATGGGGATTCAGTGGCCCAAGGTCGAAGTATACTAAGCATCTTGGCAGTAGTCATGGTTATTTTTGATGGGGAAATCCCTAGAGTCGATAGGACTTGTAGGGCAGGTATAAAATGGCTATGAATGTTCTGGTGGCTTGTGCGTGAGGGTGTGATACTCCGACTAAGGGTGTTCAGGGACTGATGCCATGGGAGAAAAAGATGGATGGGAGGGTGAAGGACGTAGTGCACCATTCGGGGTCTTTGTACACTTACCAAAAGAATAAAAATAATGGGGTTTGGTTTGTACAAAACACAGATACGGGTACCCCAAAACATGAAAGTGTTCGCTCACTGATGTTGTGAGGAAGGAGTTTTGCTGAGGGTGTGGGTCCCATTGGTTGGTCTCATGTGCGGGGTTGATGAAGTAGATGAAAAAGTATCACAAATGGGATTATGTTGGTGGAGGTATGGTGGGCCAAATGTGAGGCGCGGTGGTGCGCTTTTGATCTACTTGTACAACCTAGTTGTCTGAGAAGGGGGTTTATGGTAAAATTGACCTGATGCATGGTGGATGGATGTGCATGAGGTATTTCCTGGACTGAAGTGGTATGGCCATGGCGCCACTTTTGTTGTGATATATGGTCTACTGTTGGTGACGAGTGCCATGGAGAGGAGCTCTATCAACCAACGAGGATGTTTATCATGTGCAGGGTGAGGTGATGATAAACACGGTCGGATATGTGGACCCTATGGTTTTTTTCTGATGGAGAAATTATGTCAGGATATGCTGAGTTTTCTGGGACTCTATCATGCTGGGGGTAGAATGATACCTGCTCTAGAACTTTTAGTAGATGGCATTGTGGATGGTTTGTGAGATTTTCCTGCAAAAACAACTACCTCAAGTGAAAGCATCTTCTTTATCAAATATTATTGAAAGTCATGAGATTTTAAAAAAGAAGATGAGAGAGGGCATACTTGCCGGCGCTGAAAAAATAAATTTTTGGGGAGTATGATTATGTGGCGTCGCCTCTGTTCATCATGGAGTGTTAGTCGTGATGCAACTCACAGTTCGGAGAAAAAACCTTCTGATCTCTCATTATGGTACTCCTAAGCTTTTGAAAAGGGCGATATATAGGTGGATATAACCCTAATTCAATTCATTTCTACTTGCTGAGTTTTTGAGAGATCAGAGGCGTTTGCGTAGAAGTTTTTGCCATTGCGATCAGCTTGAGCATCAGGGATTAGCGATACCATGCCCAGGTAACTTCCATGATGTCCTGTACTTTAATTTTTTCAGTTTGATGGTGCCAGGATCCATACAGACTAGGTTTGTACAGATCTGGGTGATTTTTGCCCTAGATTGTGCAGGCAATCAGGGCAAAGGCACGCCCTCCCTGTGCACATTTTTGGGGGACAAGCACGGAAAAAGCGCCTTGTTCCCCTTTCTTAGTGTGCCTTAAGAACGCATGTGAAAAATACAGACACACTCTAAGTGCACTTGTCTAAGGGACAAGCGCGCAAAGCCGAGGCGAAAAAATATTTTGGTTTTTTTTCTTATTTTGTGTTTTTCTGTACTGATGGGTACCTGTTTTGATGATAGGTTATTGTGGAGGGAGAGGTATTGGCTTGAGCTCTAAATTATGTTAGCTACTAATGCTAGGGCGCGTCATCAGCTAGCACTATGGGGTCTCCTGAAGTTCATGGAGAACGAGCTTCTTTGGTCATAGGACCGACTGCTATGCTACTTGATCTAACATTGGCGCAGGAGGTACAACATGTTAGTGTTAAGCGGGATGAACCTTGTCATCTGTCCTGAGATGGGTGTAGAGTCGCCAATCCTGTTGGGGTGTGTTTGGTGTGCATATCTACAAAATCACACCAACTTAAGGGGTGTGGTCTACCCACTTAAGTTATTGGTACACATGTAGAAAAAGAAGTGGAGTCAAGCAAGTTAGTGGACCAAGCTAGAACCATAAGCATACTAGATAGAGAAATAGCATGCATGTATAAACTAAAACTAAACTAAAAACTAAAAAAAATAAACACGAGCTCTGAAAAGAGTCAAACGACAACAATAATACGAACAGTGGCTCTAGGCCCCTCTTATTGAGCCCTGGTAGTAATAAGAGTGAAAATTTACCCTCTTGCCAAAGGGCCCCCAGAACATGGGTTCTAAGTCCTGATGCAAGGATGTTTTTATCCCAAGCTTGCCTCCGTGCAATCTCCCTCTCTCTCTACTGTGTTGGACTGAACTTTTTGGATGGCCAACAATTGAGTCCCCTCTATCTTCAGCTCCATATCACACACTGCTGGTATTTCTTGGGTAATTATGGCCAGCATAATAATGTGTTCACAAGTTCTTCATCTCATAGTGGCCTTATATAGGAGAATTCAAATCCTCCTTCCCTCTCTTGGTACATTGTGGAAGGTGACCCAAGGGAGGGGTATGATTCCTTTGTGTGCTCCAAATATTCCATTGTGTGCTCACTTGGTGTCTAAGGAGGCATTGGTGGTTGTCCTTAGGTGGCTTCAAGTAAGGAATCACTTATCCTATGCTTTGTGTGGTCCCGGATAGTGACATTTTTCCACTCCCAGGATTGCGTGCATATCGGACAAAAAAGCATGCAAAAGGCACTCTTCACGAAGGCTTATGCACGCAAAGAGAATTTAGGACTTGTTCAAATTTGATTTTCCTTAGACCTTAGAGATTTTTAGATACTTTCCGGCAGTCTGAAATGTCTTCTATTACATAAATCCTTTAGCCTGACATTAATTAATTTCGTCTTCTGTTGTATGATTTTCCTGTGTTAACAAGACCCATTTCAAAATCGTAGGCTAGCCTCTTACAAATCCTATTATGAACTTTTTCTAACACACTTCATCCTTGGCACAACTGAATTCACTGACACGCCCTGGAACACACCCTTATTTGTTGATTTCCATGCATTTTGACCTAGTTCTCCCTTGTGATGCCTCAACACTCCTCAACATGCATTGACTTTGTCCAACATGTGTTAGCATGCCTTTTCATTCCTTGGAATTCCCTAACCCTTCCTAGTTATCATGCTCTCACAACTATCCTTACTAAATTTTCAACTTGGGAACCCAACCAAGTCCTCGCTTGACTATAGGAGCTTGACCAAGTTACGATTACTACAACTAGACTATGTTGTTAAATTGTGTAGCTTGGGAGGTACTCCACAAGACTAGTGAGATGGGTTTTGTGAGTTTGACCATAAAATTTTTTGTGGGAAAATAACCCAAGTGAAGGGGCTTTGGAATCGAGATGAGGTTTAAAATCTAAAAGTAAATTAAACAGAAAAATAATATTTCCTAAGGTCTAAGTAGATAAATTTCATAAGTTCTAGAGCGTTTTTAAGAGGCCTAGCTTGGAAATTCTATTTAAGGAGGCCTTAGCATGAAGGCAAGAACATCAAGTTTGAAGGAGCTCATTTTATCAAGGAGTCTAGGGGAGATGTAGTCCTAAAGTAGGTCGAGTTAGAGGGCTGAGTAAGAATTTATAAAGGGAGGCCATGACCATCCACCAAGTGTAAGATGATCATGTGAGGGTTCACAATAATGTCACATACCTTAATGGGTTCGAGATAGGAAGTAGGATGGCATATTGTTGGTTCGCTTAGGGCATATAAAGCTCAAGAGAGGAGACTCATGACAATTTGGGCATGTGATTTCAGTGGTGTTTTTGTGTGAAGTCCACATCAAATTTTGAAATAGTAGAGAGGGTTAAGACCCTACCTTGTGGTGGTTACTAGGTTGCAAGGTCTGTGATAAATACCAACACAAATGGAGGAGGGTCTACACTAGAATTTAGGGCCAGAACAGAAGTAGTCATAGGTGTAATATTGATTGAAGTAACTGTAGTTTGAGGGTCATATAGATCTAAAGTTCAGGTCAATATTCAATCAAATAAATGACCAAAATCTATGGATCCATATGAGCTAGGCCGAGTCTCTTATGGAGGAAAGAGTTGTGTTTTTTTCTATGGGTGGATATGGTTTATTCTAAAGAAATTAGAATAGAAGTATAATTCCATATTTAGGGAGTTTTCCTAGCATGTTCAATCCATAAGGAATGTCATTAATACTGTGACAAATCTGCATAGAAGAAGAGGGGTTGTGACCCTTAGATGGTGATGGTCAAAGGGACTGCTTAAATGGTGCCATCCAGCGCTGAATATTGGTTATTTTGGGATATGGTCGCTACTTCTCCTACCTCGGATTCCTAGACTAGTTGAATATAATGAAGATATATATAACTAAAGGCCATGTGAACCAGAGGGAAAAGCCTCGTGGTTAAAGTATCATTCTAGGTTTTCAATGTGTTGTCATTTTTGTCAATGAGTGGCTTATCAACAACATTCACGTGCCTAGCGTTATACATACACTCAATATATTTTGATAGTTTTCTTCCACTTCCGCTACTTTCGCACCCAAATCACCAAAGGAATGCAGCTTGCTAAGATTTTTAACAATAAATAGTCAATCCTTGTAGATACCTCAGCATTCTGAGCATTATAAGCATCCATACAGACTTGTGTTTCACCTAGGGGGCGTTAGTGCTAACACCTATGCAATCCTTAATTTGGAGCCTTAACATTGTATTTTAGAAGTTATATTCCAATGATAACAAGTGCAAACTCTGATGACGCCCTTCCAACTTGCATGTATTGTACCAATTAAACTATTGTGGCCCAAGTTAAGATACAATAAGTTACTCAGATTTCCAAATTAAGATGGAACAGTTCTTATGAGGTAGTTAGCTGAGAGAGACAATACCGAAATTTTTTTCATTAACCCAATCTCTGGAGGGATTTTTCCTTCCAATAAATTCTCTGAAAAATTTAATATCAAATAATAAATATGCTTTCATTACTAGGTGCCATGTAACCTATGGAGCCTCTCAACGTGGTTGAAAGCATGTTGTCGCGAATCTTTGGATTGATTAACTGTGCAATTCCAAAAGCATTGATGTGCACCTACAATGATCTATTCCACACATGGAGTCTTTTGAGCTAGGTATTTATTTTTCTAAAAAAATGTTTGGAGTGTCACTGAATTGATGGAATTCTCAAATTCATGACATTGTAAATTATGTAGGAACTTTGTTGATTTTATTATAGAGGCCAAGGTTTGCAAGGAGAATATAGGGTTTGTAGGGTCTTAGGTGAAAATAAGCATCAATTTATAGCTCTTTGATATACTAAAGAGTATGGACTATATGAGTAGTTGATATGGATTATATGAAATTGAATCCACCTTGATATGGAGGTTGTTATGACTCTTGAAGCCTCATCCTTCTTCTTGTTGATGAAATTTTTTTATTAGTTATCCCTTGGATAAGAACCACCATTTTCGTAAATTCCTATGAATCTTGACTCTTCAACAATGTTCCCATGTAGTTGTGCCGAAATTCCATAATTTTGTCCATTAAAATTTATAAGATCTATCTTGAAGCTCATAATGTTGACCCACTTATTTGATCCTAGATTTAGTTTGCAATTAGAAAACCTAGAACCAATCCACTAAACAAATATGACCTTTTAGGAGAATCTAAAATTTACATAAGACTTGTAGGCAACATGCTACATCTCAAACCATTAGCTTTAATACCATGTTGGAGAATCGAGGGATTTTATATATTATAAAACTCACATTCTAAAATAGAGGTGGTGTCTAAATACATTGTTACAACACCTAAGAACAAACAAACATAGTTCAACATACTAAGAAGTGTAAGAAACAAAATTATTTCCATACACAACACTTATAATATGTTGCTCACCATATAATAAATACACCTATAAGACCATATTTTTTAGCACCAAGATGTAACCAACACAATCCATACTTTTCTTAACATAAAATGAATAATAACATAAGAATGATTTGAATGAAAAACATATTGGAAACAAGTCATGGTAGAATGGAGTAATTCAAAAGGTTGAGTTGGGAATCCAAAAGATAATGAAAACCATATGTAAGGAATAAAAACATCACAAGTAATATTAACCTTAGACAATGAGGATAACATCTCCTCTTAACCACCCAAACTAAACCTAATTGACATCCTAATTTCTTTTTCATCCCTTTCTAATGCTTCATAGAAATGAAATTGAAATGGATATTTTTTTCTATTTATAAAAGCTATACCTCAAACTCCATTTAAATTTGGATTCTATGGGTTGTCTTTAAAATAGATAAATTGAATTGAAATTAAGCATAAACATATTTAAACCTCGTCCAGAACATGTTTTTGGCAATAAATAATTGAATTTGGTGATAGTGTGGGTTTTCTTTAAAATAGCTAAATTGAATTAACGTTAAACATAACCACATTGAAACTTCATGGAGAACTTGTTTTTGCAATAAAGAATTGAATTTGGTCATAGAATAATATTTAAAATTGTATCTGATTGACGAAAAATGTGTTTTCCTTATACACAAGGTAATAACTTAACTCAACAATAAACAAAAGTATCTTGCACTAGTGAAATTCCACCCCTTAATGGCCTGCCAATAAATCATTTCAAATAATATATTTTTCCTTAAATAACATCAATGAATTAGCTCTCACTCTATTTTGGTTATACAATACAATAAAAATAAATTACTTAAACATTATCCAAGTTGAAATCTAAATATCCATTAAAGAGTATCTATGTGGTTGTTTGAGGGTTACTTCATGTTTGAGGTGCCAAGCCTAGTTTTGGTTAGGACATTAAGTGAAACACATGTGATACACGTGGTTCATAGTCATGCTTAACTAGTAAGGTCACATTAAAGATTCTTGGTGAGCATGTTTCTTGAGCGGTATTCGATAGTCAAGTGCAATAAAAAATATAGCCCCATAAAAAAAGGTATTAAATCCATGTTTGAATGTAGAATTGTGGAATTGTTCTTCACTATCCACACCCATTTCATTGGAGAATTTTATGGGGCTATATTGATGAGGATGTTAACAATTCAAGTTGGGAATCATGTAAAGACCTTCCTCTAGGTGCCACTAGAAATGTTATCCTATATAACATGCTAAGAAAACATGATAAAGGGTGCCACTGGAAATGTTATCTTATATAAAATTTTAAGAAAACATGATAAAGGACCTTCCTTGAGGTGCCACTAGAAATGTTATCCTATACAACATGCTAAGAAAACATGATAAAGGGTTTATATGTTTCATAGCCCTCATGACCGACTCACAATGATCCTTGAGACATTTAGGATGATGTACTAGTTTGGCATGGAATAGGAGAATGAAGAATGTCTATTCTAACAAGGATGCATGATCAATGCAGTGTTGCAACACAAATTCACCAAAGGATAACATAATCTAGCAATGTGTTTGATATTGTGTTAGTCATGGCAAGGAAACATAGTTGATGAGTGTGTTGAAGGTAAGTAGAAGCTTTTTTCCACTATGTACATGAACTTTAGAGAATTACAAGAAGTTGGTCTAGATGGAGACAACATAGTATTACACTAGGTGGTTAGTTATCCAAGTGTGTTGGCTTGAGGGAGGCAGTGAAAGGTTGTTTATGTGTGGGTGGTGATGACACAATATCACTTATAATGAAACAAGAACTGCAACATTTCCTATATTTTAAGGAGCCTAAATTTGGTTCAGTTATGGCATGTTGGCTAGGAATAGTTGGAGTGATACAAGAGGTTGGTGGTCATGCACAAATAGTAATTCCATGTCAATGCCATAAAAATACTAGGCTTCTTGAGACATATTAGATGCTTAAGTAGATTGAAAGGTTTACCCTCATGACAAATGGTATCAACACCACATTTAAATGCAAAAATTACAATTTGTATGTTCACCATCAATGCCTTGTCCATTAGAGAAGCCAATGGAGCCATGTTGATGAAGATTCTAACAATTAAAGTGAGGGGAGAATGGAAGGGTCTTACTTGAGGTGCCATTAGCAATGGCACAATGGATGACATGTTGGGTAAACACGACTAACAGTGGACAATGATTCTATATGTTTGTTATAATTTGTGAGTGACATAGGTTGTTTCATGAGACAATTAGGATCGTGTACTAGTTTGGTGTGGACTAGGAGATGCCCTTAACAAGGTTTGATCATTGAAAAACACTGTAACACAAGCTTAGGGGAGGAATATGTAAATTGGAAATGTGTTGAATAACATGTTAGCCATGAAAATACAACATCATTGATTAGTGAAATGTAAGTGGAATCTTGTTTCTAATAGGTACATGATCATTGAGCCTTGATGGAGACAACGCAATTATATATTGGGTGGTTAGTCGTTCAAGAGTGCTTGGCTTAGAGGAGGTGGTAAAATGTTTCCTATGGTTGGGTGGTGATGATATAGAATTACTTACCACTAATGGACATTTCAACATTTTTTTATAATTTAAGGTGTTTCTCTTGGGTTCAACTAAAACATGTTGGTTAAGAATAGATCGTTATGCCTAACTATCAAAGTTTATCAGTGCTATGCAATGACTAAATTTTTATAATTATATAGCATGCTTAAATAATCTCTAAATTTTTATAATTATATAGGAATGTTTTAAAATAAAATAAAAAGTTTAACATTGTGACACCCCTCTCTTACTCTCTTCTTCTTCTTTTTCTTCTTTTTAAATAATCATAACTTAATTTTATACCAACCTAGATCCACCTCAAATGCAGATCTACCAAGCACCTCAATTACAGATCTACCAAGCATTTAGGGGGATCAAATTTATTTTCACTCTAAAAAAGATTTGCATCTAAAGATATTTGATCCATCTCACTGCATAGTAGATATGGAGTTAAGAAGGATCTAAGATAGTTTAATTATTAATTATAATTAATTATATATTTTATTTTATTTTTATTGGGTCAAAACGTTTAACAAAACATTATAATATTTGTATTATGATGGCCTTTTATTTATACTTATATTTTGTTTTGTTTATTTTTACGGAGTCAAAATGTTTAAAGAAACATTACACTTTTAACTATACCACTTTTAACTCTACATGACAACATCTAGCCAGAATTAAAAGTGGAAGAGCTAAATTTCTCTCAATAAATTTAAAACCTAAAAGATTAAAAAATTAATTTTTAATTGAAATTTCTCCCAATAAATTAAAATGCTAAGAAATTTGAAACTAATAAAATAATATTAAGAATGGTTATTTTCATTGAAATTTCAATGTGGAGAGACCGGATTTCTTTTTAGAAGTAAAAATAAAAGAATATTGTGTTATTCCTGGCTCTCAATGCTGCGAACAAGGAGTTGTGACCAAGGCCCATAAAAAAATATCGTGTTATTTCTAGCTCTCAATGCTGCGAACAAGGAGCTGTGACCAAAGCCCTATTTCTGGCTACTTTATAAAATTTATCTAGATTTTTCCAAAAATATATACCTATTGGTTACACATTTTCTCCATTGGGGCCTTCTTCCTAAAGAACCCAACAGGAATAAAGGATTTGGGGAGTAGAAAATACCAATCCGAAATGTTACAGAGGACCAACAGTCAATGTCAATCAGCTTATTAACCCAAGGGTTTATTTCTGTTAGCTTTTCTGTAGATTTTAGGGTTTAGTGGAGGAGTAGAGAGAAGACTAGAAGTGGAGCTGAGGAAGCGGAGGCTAGCAGGTCCTAATTCCTAGCAAATTGGAGACTCATTATTTTAGTTCGAGCAACATCATAGGTGGTAGTTGAATAGGTGGAGGGAGTCATAGATTCATTTACAAAGGCAAAGGGTAATGTAGTAGCGACAAGAAAATAACATTCAATTTACTTAAAAACAACAGAGGCAGGTGGATTGATCCCAACATCCACTTTTGTTCCATAATCAGGTTGAGATTGAGCTCAGCATAAGCTAAATACATTTTTGATCATAATTCAAGGTTTATTGCAACTATGGGTGCTTTCAATGCTTAATATATACATAATAGAATTGAGTGTGTGTGGGGATGGGCTGGTATATTGGAAAGGAGCACAGTTCCTTCCTTCCCTTGGCAGGTTTAAGGTCTGGTGGTAAGTTTCCCTGGACGTTTCCTTTCGCATTGAAATCATCCTTTATTTCTAATCCAAAGGGAGGGTGAGGCCACGAAACTCGAGCTCCTCGCGGATAGAACACTAGTAGTGAAAAGTGACTGTCAATTTGACATTTGGGCCCACTGCTCGAGAGCCCACTGCACCATCCTCTCTATAAAAAAAAATGGCAGAGTCTCCACCTCCTCTTCCACATTCACACTCCCATTTGGAAGCCATGATTGTTGAAGTATTAAATCCAACAGCAGACAGGAATGCTGAAGGACAACAACTCATAAATTTTGTTTAACGTGCACACAACCCTGGAATTTAAATTATGGTTTTAATGAACCTAAAAATCTAATTTTTGATGAAGGTAATAGCTTGTATGGCATGGAGAAGCTGTGGACTGACCACACAAACCTGCAACATAAATTCTGCAATACCGCGTCATTAAGACTCCTCACCAACCAATAGTTTTTTTTTTACCACCAGTTTTGGTTTGAACGAGCCCATGACATGGAGGACCCACTGGCAAGTCAACAGAACGTGTGGACCAATAGAATTTTATCGCGCAGTTTTTAGGGTGACATCACAAGGCCCGATTGGTATGCGATAATTCTATGAAATAGAGTTTACGTTTGTTTTGAAATCCGGCGGGTCCCATCTCCAACCAATGGGAGAGCGATCACCCAGATTTGGTGCCTTACGTCATTAGGGAAAATTGGTATGTGAAATCATTTGCGAAGGAGTTTCATTTCGTGGTTGAAATCCACGACAAACATTAAAACCTTAGGTTAGATTTATTTTATGGTTTAGTTCCTTTTTTTTTGTTTACGACAACATATGCTTTGACTTTTTATAATATATATTATAAACTTTCAAAGTTTATAATATATGTAATTTTTAGTTTTTGTTATATATATATAATATAATGCAACAATATTCTTGGACTATGCATTGTATTGAAAAGAGCCCGAAGGCTAAAACAGATTGCAGCACTGTGTATGTGCATTTTTAATGTGCGTGTGAAAAACAGAGTGTGAGACTCTGTATGAAAGAACAGAGAGAGAGAATTTTTTTTTTTAATGCAAGACTATATTGTAATTGTTAGAAGGATAGAAAAACAAAGTTTTTTGTTACTGTGTGAATTTTGAGACAGAGAACAGATTTGTGAAGAAAACACTGTGTGAGCAGCAGTTGGAATTTTTTTTGAAAGCTGGAACAACAGTTCTATGGCAACATTGTAATAGTTTTTTTTAAAGTTTAATGAAAGAAAATTTTTTCTGCATCTCTGTCCAACATTGTCTCCATTAATCTTTTTGTTGAATTTGGGGAATTTTTATTCCTCTGTTGTTTGGAATACTTCAGAAATTCCAACATGGTATTGGGGCTAGTCCAGGCTCTTTCAAGGATAGTCAAAGAAGCTAAAGGAAGGAGCTTGTTGCATATTTTGACCAGTAGAGTGAAGGCTCAGAAAAAGCAAGGTATTTCTCAAAAAAATATTTTTGAGTTTGTTTAAAAAGTGCAGTCCAGAAAAGTCTTTTTGAAGACAGAGTTGGTCTCTTAAGCAGAGAAACAGTTTATTGAAAAAAAACACAGTCAAGCTTTTATTGCATAGCTTAGTGTGCTAGCCATGACAGGAGCCAGCACAAGCACGAGTATAGGAAATACTCAACTCCCACAGTTTAATGGGAAGAACTATGACTATTGGGAAATCACAATGAGAGCCCTATTTGCCTCTCAAGATTTATGGGAGTTAGTTGAAGATGGTTTTGAAGAACTAGCAGATGAAAATGATTTTAACGCCTTAACATAGGCAGAGAAGGATTTTCTGAATAGCAATAGGAAGAAGGACTCAAAAGCCCTCTTCTATCTCTATCAAACAGTGCATGAAAGTGTGTTTCCAAGGATAACAGCAGCTAAGAGGTCCAAGGATGCATGGGATACCCTCCAAACTTCCTATCAAGGTATATATAAGGTGAAGACATCAAAGCTACAATTGCTGAGGAGAGACTTTGAAACTCTCTGTATGAAAGAGTTTGATAACATAGACTCATTCTTCCCACATGTGATTGGGTTGGTTACCCAGATAAGGTCTCATGGAGAGACACTTGAAGAAAGAAGGATAGTGGAGAAAGTGTTGAGGAGCTTACCCTCAAGGTTTGATGTTCTAGTCACAACCATTGAAGAGACAAAGGATCTCTCAAATTTTACTGTTGATAAGCTTCATGCATCATTGATGACTCATGAACAAAGATTGGGTAGAACTACAAACCCATATTTGGAACATGCCTTCAAAACCCAAATTTCCTTTGGAAGAGGAAGAGTTCAAGGCAGAGGAAACTACATAGGAAAAGGAAGAGGCAGAAGCCAAAATGGAGGAGGAAGAAATATCCCTGCAAACACTAATGGAAGTGGCAACAATCAAAATCAGAACCACGGCCAAGGCAGCAACCAGCAAGGTGGACAACGTCAAGCACATGGACAAAGGTATGAAAAATCCCAAGTCCAATGTCATTACTGTAATAAGTATGGCCATTATGCCAATGAATCTAGGAAGAAACAGAGTGACATGAGTAATAGACCTAGTGCTAATTTTACTAAGGAAAATATCAGTCAAGAGAAGTTGTTTTTAGCATGTAATATGGCTTAGGAAAAGAATGAAGATATATGGTTTCTAGATTCAGGATGTAGCAACCATATGACTGGAAACATTTCCATTTTTTCCATGTTAGATGAAAATGTAAAGTCTCAAGTAACATTGGAAACAGACAGTAATGTCTCTATCACGAGAAAAGGCAGAGTAAGTGTTTTGACAAAGAAAGGAGAAGGAAGATTCATATCAAATGTATACTATGTGCCTGGTATGAAGTGTAACCATTTGAGCATTGGACAGCTCATTCAAAAAGGCTACAATGTACTCTTTGAAGATGATGTATGCACCATCATGGATAAAACACCAAACAAGCAATGCATTGCACAAGTGAAGATGACAAGGAGCATAATGTTCCCTCTCAAGATGAGAGAAATTTTGAAGAAAGGAGCTGAAATGGAAGCAGTGACACAAGAGACATTCCAAAGAGAAGCAAAGGATGAGAACTGGTTATGGCATTTGATATTTGGACATCTCAACTTTGGAGGATTGAATTTGTTGTACAAGAAAGGAATAGTAAAGGGATTACCATTGATTGAGAAACCGGACAGCCTATGTGAAGGCTACATCTTGGGAAAACAACACAGAGAAAGCTTTCCATCAGGAAAGAGCATAAGGGAAAATGCACCCTTAGAAATTGTCCATTCATATTTGTGTGGACCAATGCAAACACCATCACTAGAAAGCAGCCATTATATGTTGACTTTCATTGATGATTTTACAAGAAAAAATTGGGTTTATTTCTTGAAATATAAGAGTGAAGTGTTTGAGAAATTATGCCACTTTAAGGCTCTTGTAGAGAAACAAAGTGGGTAGCATATCAAGGTCTTAAGAACTGGTAGAGGAGGAGAGTATTCTCAAAATAATTTCTACATTTTTGTAGATAAAATGGCATACACAAGCAATTTACAGCAAGGTACACACCGCAGCAAAATGGAGTTGCTGAAAGGAAAAATAGAACCATCATGGACATGGTAAGAAGTATGCTGAAGGAAAAGCATTTTCCAAATAAGTATTGGGCTGAAGCTGTACACTGTGCAACATACATCTTGAATAGATGCCCAACCAAATCTGTAATGAACAAAGTTCTGGAAGAAGCATGGAGTGGCAAAAAACAAGGTGTCACCCACATGAGAGTTTTTGGTTGTGTGGCTTATGCACACATTCTAGATCAGCTAAGGAAGAAGTTGGACAGTAATGGGGAGAAGTGCATATTTATTGGATATAGTGAAGAATCCAAGGCATACAGGTTGTATAACCCATCCACCAAGAATTTTTTTATAAGCAGAGATGTACAATTCATTGAGGAAGAAGCTTGGGATGGAAGCATTGAGAAAACAATCAATGTGAAGAGCTGTTTGTCTCATGATGATAATGAGGAAGAGATGGATGATATACATCCCTCATTAGTAGAACCACCTCCACCAACACAAGGACAACAAGGGACACCACAAGCAGGAATGAGAACACCCTTGAGAAGTGATAACAGTGCTTCTCCAAGCACACCACAAGGAGCACATTTGAGTGCTTATACAAGCACAAGTACACCAAGTGAAAGAGGAACCGGATTCAGAAATTCGAATGATATTTATGAGCAAGAGGTAGCAAATGAAGGTATGAACTCTTTATGTGCATTATATTTTCATGTATATGATCCTATTCATTTTGAAGAAGCTATAAAAGATAAGAAATGGATAGATGCTATGGATGAAGAAATGAATGCCATAGAGAAGAATAAGACATGGGAACTAGTTGATCTCTCATAAGGCAAAGAAGTCATTGGAGTAAAATTGGTTTATAAAACCAAAAGCAATGCTGAAGGTAAGATTGAAAGGCACAAGGCCAGACTTGTTGTCAAAGGCTACAAGCATCAACAAGGAAGAGATTATGAGGAAAATTTTGCACCAGTTTCAAGAATGGAAAAAATGAGAGCAGTGTTGTCCATAGCAGCACAACACAAGTGGAAGGTTTACCAAATGGATGTGAAATCAACATTCCTAAATGGAGTATTGATGGAAGAGGTTTATGTTGAACAACCTCTGGGCTATGAGAAAAAAGGCCAAGAGCATAAAGTATGCAGATTAAAGAAAGCTCTTTATGGGTTGAAACAAGCACCAAGAGCATGGTACAGTAAGATAGATGCCTATCTACTGGAAAATGGGTTTGAGAAATGTGAAGGAGAACCCACATTATACATAAAGGAGAAATATGGTAAGATGATGATTGTTGTTTTATATGTTGATGATGGGATCTTTACAGGTAATGACGCTTACCTCATTGAGAATTTTAAATCAATCATGAAGGATGAATTTGAGAAGAATGATATGGGATTGTTGAAATACTTCTTAGGAATAGAAGTAGAGAAAAATGAAAATAAAATTTTTATCTCTTAAGATAAATATGTAAATGAAGTTTTGGAAATATTTAACATGCAGGATTGCAAGGCAGCAATTACTCCTACAATGATGGGATTGAAACTCAACAAAGAGGACATCAACAAGGATTTTGATCCTAATTTGTACAAGAGCATAGTTGGCAGCCTCATGTACTTGACTACAACTAGGCCGGATATTATGCATGCTGTGAGTTTAATTTCTAGATATATGGAGAGGCCAAAGGAGGAACATTGGCAAGTAGAAAAAATAATTCTGAGGTATGTGAAAGGAACAAAAAGGTATGGAATTTTATACACCACTTCAGAAAATTATGAATTGATTGGATATACTGACAGTGATTGGGCTAGAAGTATAGATGACAGGAAAAGCACCTCTGGTTATGTTTTTCATATGGGTTTAGGAGCCATTTCATGGGCTTCTAAGAAACATCCAATTGTGGCTTTCTCTATAGCAGAGGTAGAGTATGTGGCAGCTACAGTAGCAGCATGTCAAGCAATTTGGATGAGGAGAATGTTGAGGAGTTTGTGTCATGAACAGGTAAAAGACACAACAATTTATTGCGACAATAGCTCAGCTATAGCATTTTCAAATAATTCAGTGTTTCATAAGAGAACTAAACACATTGATGCCAAGTATCACTACATCAGGGAGCTAGTGAACAATGGTGAAATTGTTCTGAAGCATTGCAAAACAAAGGAGCATTTTGCAGACATTTTAACAAAACCATTGGGGCAAAAGAGTTTTAATTATTTAAGAAAGTGTTTAGGTATGGATGATAACCCAACAGTAGAATTTAAGGGGGAGTGTTGAAGTATTAAATCCAACAGCAGGCAGGAATGCCGAAGGACAGTAGCTCATAAATTTTGTTTAACGTGCACACAACCCTGGAATTTAAATTTTGGTTTTAATGAACCTACAAATCTAATTTTTGATGAAGGTCGTAGCTTGTATGGAATGGAGAAGCTGTGGACTGACCACACAAACTTGCAACTTAAATTCTTCCATACCGCGCCATTAAGACTCCTCACCAACCAACAGTTTTTTTTTACAGCCAGTTTTGATTTGAACGAGCCCGCGACATGGAGGACCCACTGGCAAGTCAACAGAACGCATGGACCAATAGAATTTTATCGTGCAGTTTTGAGGGTGACGTCACAAGGCCCGATTGGTATTCGATAATTATATGAAATAGAGTTTATGTTTGTTTTGAAATCTGACAGGTCCCATCTCCAACCAATGGGAGAGCGATCGCGCGGATTTGCTGCCATACGTCATTAGGGAAAATTGGTACGTGAAATCGTTTGCAAAGGAGTTTAATTTCGTGGTTGAAATCCGCGACAAATTTTAAAACCTTAGGTTATATTTATTTTATGATTTAGTTCCTTTTTTTGTTTATGGCAGCATATGCTTTGACTTTTTATAATATATATAAAGGTTTTAATATATATTATAATATTTCAAAGTTTATAATATATATAATTTTTAGTTTTTGTTATATATATAATATAACACAACAATAGTCTTGGACTATGCATTGTATTGAAAAGATCCCAAAGACTAAAACAAAAGGGTGGACTGTGTATTATTGTAAAAAGAGACTAAAGGCTAAACCAGATTGCAACACTGTGTATGTGCATTTTTCCTGTGCGTGTGAAAAACAGAGTGTGAGACTCTGTATGAAAGAACAGAGATAGAGCATTTTTTTTTAATGCAAGACTGTATTGTAATTTCCAGAAGGCTAGAAAAACAGAGTTTTTTATTACTGTGTGCATTTTGAGAAAGAGAACAAATTTGTGAAGAAAACACTATGTGAGCAGTAGTTGGAATTTTTTTTTGAAAGCCAAAACAACAGCTCTATGGTAGCACTGTAATAGTTTTTTTTTAAAGTTTAATGAAAGAAATTTTTTTCTGCATCTTTGTCTAGAATTGTCTCCATTAATATCTGTGTTGAAGTTGGGGAATTTTTATTCCTCTGTTGTTTGGAATACTTCAGAAATTCCAACAATGACTGCATGGTACAATAGTGTTGGCTAACTTCAAAACATATTCGAGTATTTTACTAGGAAAAGGTAGCATATAGAATGGTGGCTTGGCTTTGCTCATTGCCCGTTAAAGGCTACCCACTCTTAGTTATGATGATGGGGATATCGATATGTCCCACTCTCTCCGTGGTAGAAATCAGAGAATCCACCAGCGCATCGAACAATTTTTTGTAGAGCCATAGATTTGGACCTTGTTGTAAATGTAACTAAAGGAGTCTGATTCTCTGCCAGAAAGTTAAGTGCATCACTCATGTTGCTCTTCAATTCATTAGTGAATTCTACCTGAGAGGGGAGATATCAATTTCTTACAGTAGACGGGATGTGGATGGTGGAAAATTTTAAGGCGTTTTGTAGATTGGAACTCTGGAATGCGGGTTGAATGGTTATCGTGGTAGGAATGAGATAGGGAATATGTTGGTGATTTTAAGGTTACAAAACTTCATTGTCGACTACGATGTATTTCATGTTGGTGGCTAGAAAGACTTGGAAAATGTCGTTGTTAACCCATCCATTTGCTGCAGCTTGATCGGATGCAATCTTCTGAAGCTCATCATTCCAAAATCCAACTATCACTTCAATTCCCTCGTTGTTTTGCAATGCTCAAAGGGATTCATGATGGGCTTGGAAAAGCCTAACTTTCCGATGTGGCGAGACCTTATCAAATTTTCTACTCATCTTGCATTGATTGATTGCATATTCGATTCATCTGTGTCAATTGATTTCCCATATTCGTTCCTCCTATCACCATTCTATATGGTTTCCCAAGAAAATGGAATGATTGGTTGGATTTGTTCCATGATCCATCCATTAGAATGGAGGAATTATAGGCTTGGAAGAAATCGACAATGGGCATGTTCATGTCTTATCACTCAGGTAATACACTTTCATCCTTTCCCTCGCCATTACCCTAGGCTTATTCTTGCAAAGTTTTCTTAATCTCACTTAAGTGAAATCCTTGTCGTTTGATTGGTTTGGGTGTTTTGGACATGAAGCTCAATTGAAAATCTCATATTTCAAATTTGAGAGCAGGCGTGGATGCTCAAGAGGGACAATTCGATAAGTTTCCCAGGTCAACTCATAGCACTAAACTATTTTCTGAGTAAATTTTAATTAAAGTATTGGTTATTGCATGAAGAAAATTTATAATGATATATAAAATTTATTATCATACCATATATAGAAATGCAATCACATATTACAACAACCTAGAACCTCAGAAAATGCTTCAGTATTGTGAGACAATTTAAAACTTTGAGGTAGTGCTGAGTAAACTTTGACGTAGTGCTGAGTGAAACATTTTTTTCCCGATCCTTCCTTAATCCTAGGGAAATATTCAACGAAATC
Source organism: Pinus albicaulis (assembly GCA_034641835.2). Taxonomy (NCBI): domain Eukaryota; kingdom Viridiplantae; phylum Streptophyta; class Pinopsida; order Pinales; family Pinaceae; genus Pinus; species Pinus albicaulis. Next base: position 1,546,679,296 of record CM076580.1, on the reverse strand, counting down.
AGACCCATTTTATTTAAATAATGGATGTACAGGAACACTACTTAAAAAAATTGGGTGGTTTTGAGAGAATAGTTTTCTCTCATCCAATGCTTCTCAAGCCTCCTCTATAAAACCATGGGTGATTTTTTAAAGTCTGGAATTTGTTAAAAGGTCTACTTGGTTTATTAATTTGTTTTCCCTACAATATAACTGCATACCAGACAGTGATCCACAACTCATTAGGGTGTAGTGATTATATTTAGCATGGTTTTATATTTGAATGTAATGTTGTTCTGAGCATGAAATCAATATAGAAATTAGAGAGACTTGTATTGAGCAAATGAATGTAAACCGTGTAAACTAATCATCTTCTTTTATTACAATCACAAAAGTGGATTCTACCTGGTTTTCTTAACATTGTACACAGTAAAATGAATAATAGTTTTTGTTTGTTTTTGGATTTTTTCTAGCCTTTCTAAGATAATATCTTAAGCGTGAGAGCAACGTTTTCTTAACATTGTACACAATAAAATGAATAATAGTTTTTGTTTATTTTTGGATTTTTTTTAGCCTTTCTGAGATAATATATTTAGTGTGAGAACAACCTTTTCTTAACATTGTACACAGTAAAATGAATAATAGTTTTTTCCTGTTTTTGGATTTTTTTAGCCTTTCTGAGATAATATCTTAAGCGTGAGAACAACCTTCACCGTGAGCTCTTTTGAATAATTTCCATCGATATAATAGTGATTGCATTTACTATTAGGCTCTTCTAATTGACTATTGAAGAGTTTCACCAAAAAAGTTGTTTTTCTTAATGTACATATTTCAAAAATGGAAAATGTATATATTGTGTTATAAAAGGCTCATATGGAATATTGTGTTTTATCCCTCCTATTGTTTTAGACCTCATGATCAGGTTACTCTCAAGGAAATGAAAGCTGATTGGCATGCTTGCCTAAACAACAAGGTTGGGTTTAGGGTGAGGTTAATATGATGCCTTTCATTTTTACAAGAATTAAAATGATTTATGTGTACAGATGAGCATAGTTATTTCATAATTCAGTAAACCTAATTTACTTAGACATAATATTCTTGTTGTTTCATAGCATTGAATGCATTTCATTATTGAATTGAATAAATTAACAACCAAATTTTCAATTGTTTCTAATTTTTACATACTCCTAGCCATCCACTTATCAAGTGGATTTCAAACAAGTCACATCTATCAGATTTTATAGAATTCCCTCTAAAGTTAGTAGTCTTCCATACCTTAAGAGACCATATCAAATGTCGATTTTCATGCTCAAATATCATGTCTTCAACCGACAAATTCTAAAATTCAAAACAAATCATGATTATGCAACAAGACATATTCCCGCAACTTTCTCTTCTTATAATAATCTGAAAGCATGAATCAAATTTACTAAAAAAGAATTAAAATTCATGGATACGTCTTTCTTCAGCTATCCATCTAGTCCAAAATTGCTTCTTATCTCAAAGATGAGATTTCCTCCATGTTGAATTGTACCTGCAAACTATTAGGAAAATTTCTCTCAAATTGTTAAAGTATATACTATTCCTGCAATGTCATCATGAATCTTCTTCTACAAATTGAAGAATCCATCATAATTTATTTCTTGGAGAGTATCTTTGAGATCCTCTCTTGCTATGACATGATACAAATATTTGATGCATGCATTGGTCCTACAACTAGATGAATTCTTTTATGAATACCTAAATTCTTCATATTCATATGTTGCTATCTATGATGCCAAAATTACTACTTGTGCATGATCTACTCTCCAAACTGCAAACCTCATTATGATGGAGCTAATAGAAGATATCCTTGGGATCTTCAACCTTAGGTCTCTTTTCAGGTTCTTTTCCTTCTTCAACTATGTGAGCTCCATCCCTTCCCTTTAAGGATTCTTATGACAGTATCTCTTGAAGTGTCCATAATCATTACATTCAAATAATTGCATTTGGATATAGTAATCTTCTTTTGATGAGGTCCGAACTTCCCAAACTTCTTTTTCTTCAACTTCTTTACTTTAGCAACAAAGGCTTCAGACTTACCATCGGGATCAATGTTGTCCTTTTCCTTCAATTTAGTCTCATCCAAGATGCATTGAGACCAAAAATAACCTTGGAGTTTCTTTCCATGAGTAGATACTAGTCACAAAAGTGTTCCATTTTGGAGGTAGAGCATTGAGCACATAGGTTGTCAATTTTGCATCTGAAACAATTTCTACAAGAGCTTGGAGTTGATCCCTCAACTGAGATGTCTTCACTAGGTATGAGGAGATGTATTCATCAAAGGATAGGCTTTCCTTGTACAAGTGACTCCTCAAAGATATCTTTTGTCGTGAAGTGCTTACTACACATAGCTTAGTCAACTTGTCATAGATGTCTTTTTCCTTATCCAATTCTACAAGAAATGGAATAAGGTGATCCTTGATTGATCCAATAAGGGTTATTTGATCCCTTGTTTCATCCTTGAAGTATTTGTTCCAGTCTTTGGTATTTCTCTTATCTAGTTCTGCAGCTTTTTCTAAGACATGGTCCATGACATCATTTTATATGAGGATAAGATCTATCCTGTTCTTCTATGCTTGGAATTTGGATGTCCCATCAAGCTTATTACTTGCTTTGCAAAAGGAAGACATAGTATTAGATGCTTGAGACATAGAGAGCAATACAAAACTTACTTGAATTTTATGATTCCCTTAAGGTTCACTTCAATTGTAGGCTTGTTTTAAATGGTCCCAAGACTAAAACACCAAGGTGCTTCTCCTTTTTTCTTCTAGTTAGGGTACACTGTCGTTACCACTACAGTCTTTCTAACTCAACCTTATTCTATTCCAAATAATTGTGGATTCCTTCTCATCAACAGATATGTAATTTACTACTTTAACAATAGATTTGGTACTTATCTTAAGGCTATTAATTTACGCAAATACTCTGCAACTTCGACCCTATGGTTAGGGCTTACAATAGTCACTGTAAAAATCTTAAGACTAGGCTTAAAATTCCACTCCAACCTACGATCTCCTTTTAATTTCCAAATGAATTCTTCCCTGGCTTAAATTTTTTCTTCTAAGCCATTGTAGGCCTTCCAAACTTAAGACTACATAACTCACCTTTCTTGACAAGTGAAGCAGAACCTACAACCTAGGTTAGGCCTCTTCTCGGGCTGCCTCTAGAGGTTTCTAGGCCTCTTCAAATACTCTAGAACCCTTGACTTTGTAGCACAAAGTTTTGGATTTGTTAGCTGCTTTTCTAGCCTTATACTAGCCCTCAGACCCTCCCGAGGTAGATTTGACAAAGAAATCATTCTTGTTCACAGAGGTATTCGAGTGCCCAAAATTTCCTTTGATACCATGTTCAACCTTCTGCTTTTACTTTTCTTCCCTCTTCATTAATTCAACCTTCAAAGTATTCACAAAAAACCTCTTTTTCTTGACTTGGAAACCCTTTTGAATTAAAAAAATAATAATATTCTAGCTGCCTATGACCTTGACCTTAGCTCTAATACCATGTTGATAAATTTATTATGGAAACAAGAATACAAACTTCTCTTATCTTGACAAATTACTTGTGATATTCATATATCTTTTCTTCTTTATTATTATTATTATTATTATGTTTTTATCATCAAAAAATTTTCCAAACACTTAAGATCACAAACAATAAATAAGGACACAAGATATAGGCTCCAAGCTAGGGTAAAAACCCTCCAAGGGGAAAACCCAGAAAAAAATTATCTTCTTATAGAATCAATTCAGATAAGACTTCCAGGACTCAAGACCAAAATAGGACATCCACCAAGAACCAAGCCAATAATCAAATAGGTCTTCTCCAAGACAAAATAGACTCTCTAAGAACAACGAAGCAAAATATTTTCAAATGAAGGCTAGACTAGCCTTTCAACCTTTGAAAAAATATTTTCTACTTTTCCTGCAATTCTCAAAATTGTAGAGTATCCAGAAACTCTAATTACTTCGCACGTGTGAGCTGTAATAGAAATAATTTTAGATATCGATCATCGCTAGGGTTTCTTGCTCTTTTGTTATGGTTTTCCTTGCCTTCTAAGGCCTTCTCACATCATTTATAATTATAGATCGATTGTGAGATGTGTGTATCAAATGTGGTTGAAGTTCCTCATTTAAATAGCCTTTCTAAGAGGTTCAAATAGCCCTCTCTAGGCCGACTTCATCATAGCTGTCCGAATTGGACCTGGGAGTTCTCTAGACTATTCTAGAGAAAAAATAATAATTATTTTCTTGATACAAGTGCCTAATAGGGTCTTTTGAAAATTTTGACTCTTTAACTTATGTATGTCCTAGAAGCATTAATAGAATTCTTGACCTAATTGACAAAAGTCTTGAACATGAAACCCATGCTTTACAAAATAATCTTCTTTTTCATCTTTTGATACACATGAGTCAAATGACAATTATGAAGACCGAAATTATTACATTTTCCAACATCATTAACAATATCTTGTGATTCTTGTTTGATTGTGTCTAGTTGTATAATTAATTTTGATTCAAGTGTTGAAAATAACATATTACATATTGTTGTCCAGACAATTCAATATGAAAAATTAGTTTCTTTTTTAGGCAGCAAAAGAGAAGAAAGCTAGATGATAGAAATCTATCAAAGAAGAGAAACTCATGAATTATATCATATGATTAATGAAAGGAAACTATGGAAAAAATTAATCTTAATGAAAATGTTGTTGATACTTTTGAATTAAAAAAAAATATGAACTTGTATCACTCTATTTTTGTACATGCTTTTGTGCTTGAAGCATGCTTCGTGTTAAAATACAAAGTTCTTGTTATTGCATATCAGAAGTCCTAGGCTAAGAGAGTTCTCTGGTTGATGAATATAGCAAGTATGGAAAAATAAAGACCAACATTAAATATATGTAAGAACCATTATTTATTTATTGGATGCACCCCCTAAATTTTAATTGGATTGATGGTTACTTTGCCTCGATGTAACATCATTTGCAAGCAGATAAATCCCTTCCATGATTCAAATCGATCTCCAAGATTTAATTAGAATAACCTTTATTACATATCCACATCCTACATGTTCAATGAGACAAATAAGTTTGTATTTTTCTATTATTTCTTTACTATGCATATATTTTATTCAGCATGGCCAACATGCACACTATTGACTTGGTTTACTATTTTCTGCTAGACCTTGTCTGGATGCTTGAAATACATTCTTCCTAAAAGTGTTGGATAAGTATGGAGCTTGGTGACTTCATGTTGTTGATTCATGAAGGAATTTTTTGTGCTTGGAGTAGATTTGGGTATTTCACAATGAGAAAAAACTCCCAAAATCACCATGAGCACATAAACTCCCTTGACATGTGAACTCTTGGGTTGAGGGAGCGTATATGTAGGTGTAGGAGTCTTTAAGGTGACACATTACCTTGGATATGCATTTCCCTTAAGGAGACATATGACCTTGGATATGCACTAGAGATTAGGACCTTTGGAGGACTGTTGGACCTTGTGGATTAGTGCTTATGCCATGGAGGCCTTACTTGTTAATCACTCTCACCTTTTATCTTGACACATGTCACTTAGAGTAGAGTGCTTCACATGGGTGGACCTACTTGTGTCTTGTAATTTTGCTTGTAGTGGACTAGGTCCACTTGTTATTGTAAAGCCCCTTTACCTCTCACATAAATAGATGAAGGAGTGAATTTTTATTATATTCGTTCATGCACTTGTGGAAATTCCTTTTCATACTTGGGTTAGGGATGTAAGAAAAGTGCTACTCTCTCTCTCTCTCTTTCTCTCTCTCTCTCTCTCTCTCTCTCTCTCTCTCTTTGTCTCTTTGTCTCTCTCTCTCTGTCTCTGTCTCTCTGTCTCTGTCTCTGTCTGTCTGTCTCTCTCTCTCTCTCCTTACCTCTCTCGTTCAATATTATTTGTACTTTATGTGTTTTTTCCTTAAGGTTCTAGGATTGCTTGGAGAATTCACCCGAAATATATATATATATATATATATATATATATATATATATAAAGATAAATAATAAATGAAACCCATGAACAAATCACAACTTATCATATAATTCTTCATGCTCTTGAAAACCCTAGATAGGGAAAACCGAGAGAAACCCTAGCTACACCAAAGATACTTCAACAATCTAAAATCAGCATGAGAAAAACCTCCATGTCAGAGTATCTTTGGTGGAGCCACTATAAACCCTAAGTTATTTTGGAATTGTGTTATTTTAGATTGGACTTCCAACTTACCACTCCCTTGCATACCTTGTCACTACCATAAATTATGTTATTTCAAAGATTTGACTTCCATATTTTCATAAATACAATGTGCTCAATAAGATATTTTAACGCTTCCATATTCATAGTTATATCATATTCCAAAAATATATACATTTGTTGTATCTATCAATAATTGACTCACGAAGAACAATCACGTCACAAGTAGCAATTGAATTTGGTTGGAGAGGATATTAATTTATCCTCTCAAGTTCCTGAGATAGACCAAGAAACATGTGTATAATCATACTCAATCACTAAGTATTTTTGATAATTTATCTCTTTATTGGACTCAAACTTTCTCAATCAACAACAAATAATGATTGTTAAAATACTTCGATACAAACTTCCATTTATATTTTTATGACTATTTACAATTATCATGAGTCACTATCAGTGGCTTCCTTTTAATTCCAAGCACTATCATGATTTAAAAAGAATATAATTATTATCCTCATGAATTATGATTCCTCTCTTACTATATACACGCAAATGAAATTTTTGGGTTCCAACATGTCCCTAGTTTAGATTTTCATTATTTTTATAAAATTCTTATGCCTTCCACATGAAGAAGAGGAGCAACAATATGACATACATAGTAAATTTTTTGGCACAATGCTTTATGATATTAAATTCAACTTGGAGTTTTATTTATCCATGATCGAATTGAATTTTTTCCCTAATCACACATCACAATATTCTTATTTCTAAATTTAGGATATTATGTTACACATTTTCTTACATCTACGACACTCCAATTTTCCAATTAGGCATAGCTGAATATTTTTGTAACTCCCATCTTACTTATGCATGAAACACTCTCATGAAAACACAAGTACCACACTATATTTTATGCCTTATTAAGTTACATGAACTGGACCAGCCATCAAATGGTTAAGCTAAAAAATGTGAATTGAATCAGAGCTAGACAAAAACCGGGTCAAAAAACTAGTTGTCCAAAAATACATAAATGATTCAAATTTAGGAAAAAACATATATATTAATGTGCATCCATATGAATCAAAACCATTATACAAAAATATTTCCATTTAGCTTGAGTTTTCTTGGGCACATATTTGGAGGTTTCCCAACATGAAATTCCCAAAGAATATTTTGTCTTGAAGCCTAGCATGCACCATATCATAGTTAAAATCTAAAGTCTTTGGCACCCTTAAACTTGGCACTAGTCTAAGAATCCAATACCTTACTAAGAGAAAATTTGCACTAAGAGAGTTCACCATGCATTTAAAACAACATTTTTTCTTAAGGGTGAAAGTGGTTCTGTGTCTCATAACTCTGTTTGAAGGACAAATGTCCATATCATACAATAGAGGAAAGCTTGAAATGCTTGTTATATAGATAGAAGCATTGTTATGACATTGTTCATACAAAAGCACTAAATATGCAACATATTGTGTGCATCCTTAGATATGTTTGAGACTGCAAGCTAACTGCTTATATAAATGCATGTATAAAACTTATATATCAGCAAAATAACCATCAATATTTTTCTTCTAGCATTTTGGATTGAATTCACAATAGTATGCTAAAAAGTGTCATTTCAATGTCTAGAATTTAGGATATATAAATGTGAGACATATACTCTACATATTTGGTTATCTACTTTTCAAATGTGAGCTTTTTTAGTCTACATCTTTGGGTTATCTAATTGTTTGAACTTTGAACTTTGAAGAAATTCTTGAATGGACTTTTTGAATACTCGACATATGGTGGTAAGGAAATGGTACCATAAATTGTGTTATTTCAAAGATCGCCAAGGACTTGGTGCAATGCCTCAACCTGCGCACGAGCCCTCACCCATCACCCTACTAATTGGGATAGGTGCAAAAAGAGGGCCCTCACCTTATAGTCTCACAACACCATGTTGTGAAATTTTCCATTGGTCCTTTCTATGACACAGTGGTATGTGATGTTTCTTAATTGGACGGTGCTGATCTCCTACTTCTTTTCCCTTATGAGCAACAATGTCATGCTATCTCTAATGCTAAAATTCCAGATTTTCACAAAATACAATGTCTTGAATAAATACTTATCTGTATAGAATCTATACTTATGTTTAAGATTACATAATATGTGTTGGAGTTTTTCCTTTAAGTTTTACTACAATCCTGATGTTGACAAGCTTTAGCTGAATTTTTTCATCAATTTCTCATACAATATGCAAAGGGAAATGATTGTTAAAATGTGGAAAAATTACGTTTCTCCTGATTTATTTTTTTATTATTCATGACAAGAGAATCATGTTGCAAGAATGAGTTATCCTACAATTTGTTTCAATTTGTGGATTTTATTTTCCTCCCCTTATTTTACAAGGATGTAGATTTCATTTTCCTGTTGATGGTTTTTCCGTGTATCTTATCGAGCCCCAAATTCTAGTAATGGAGCGGATCTTGAGAAGTAGTCATGGACACAAACTCTATCAGAGGTTAATGTTACAATACCACTTCCACCTAGTACCAAGAAAAGTTTAATGGTCTATGCATAAATAAGAGTTATTTAACGGCAGGGTTAGGTAAGCCTCATGTCTTAGCTGTAATTCATTTATTTGTGTTTCTTAGCTGTAAGTCGTGTTTTATTTTGAGCTTTATTATATCAATTATTTCACTAAACCAATATGCATGGCCATTATTTCTCACCTGATATAAGTTACTTGACATGGTTGATATAACATTCAATTCTAGGCCACTTTTATTTTAAGGCAGAGATTATATTGATTAAAAGGATGTTCATATTTTTATTGGTTTACTAGGAGGTTGATTTAATTTTTTTTTGTAAATCCCACGTGGATGTTATTTTTTCAGGGTAAGCTCTTTGCACTAGTAAGGTCAAATGAGTCCCAGAACATAGGTATACATCAAGTGCATCTTTGGCCTTTTCTGTGTATATGTTATTCTTTATATCATTGATGGATGGTTATTGACTAATTTAAAACAAAGGATGGAAAGGTCCTGTCAATTCTCTTGACTAAACAAAATCAAATGGAGAGGTAGAATTGTGTTTTAAAGGGTGAGCCATAAATCTGATTTAGATCCAGAGACACGACATGCAGTGGAAAAAAATGATGGTATTGATGAGTCTACCCCGCTAATCAACTCTAAATGTTAGACCACTACGCAAATTTCAGTTATCTGTTATGTAAATAGTGATTATCTTTAATATTTGTATGAATAGAGAGTCTGGCCATTGAACCATTATTTTCCTATGAATGATATTAATTTTTCAAACTCCAACTAGTTTGTTGTTGAAATAATTAAAGTTATGATGACAAACATATAGTTTTCATAGCCATTTTATAAATCTATTTTCTTGAGAAAATTTATCTTTTCAATTTATGTACCACAATTGCTACTGTGTGACATGTGCTATAATATAATTTCCTAGATAAATAGATCAAATGTTATACAACGTAGTATTTTTTAAATCTGAAGAAACATGATTTCCAAAAAAAGTTTATTGATTAAGAACATCTTTTAGACTTCTTAGCTAAGTTATAATTATATATCGGTAGGGAATTTTGTGTATGTTGATGTTTTGTTGTCTGTTCGGTTTCTGTTAGGTAATAATGGTTAATAAGGAATGTGTTCTTGAGCAGCAGACACATATCCTATTCTACTATCGACAGGGATCTCCATGGTTTTCAGACATGGAAATGAAAATGCAGATGTTTTGCTTGTTTAGTAAAAGATTTTCGAGAGTTTAATTTATGTAGAATTTATAATCTATAAAGGTTTCAAGGAATAATTTTTAAAAGTCTAATTCTTTAAAGGGTGCTAGCTCAATGGAAGAGCACCTGCTTTACAAGCAGGAGATCGATGGTTCGATTCCATCATGCCCTAATATTAATAGGGAATGGTGACGATCAATTTTTGGTGACAGATGCTCTTTTTACCATCACGAACAAGCTTATGGTGACAACTTTTTACCCTCACCAAAATATGAAATGGTGACGATATATGCGCATCAATAGTGATGACCATAAAAGGTCCATCACCACAAATAGTTGTTGTTGATATGAAACGGTGAGGGTCATTTTTTTTCATTATAGTCATTATTTGTGACGGACCTTGATGTCACCAATGAGCTTATCATGACATTTTTTGACCCTCACCAAATAAATGGTGACGGTCAATGAACGTCGATATATATATGCACCAATAGTGACGCCCATGAAAGGCCCATCACCAAAAATTGTTATTGTTGATTTTAAACGGTGACAGTCACTATCCGTCATTATAATCAATATTCATGACGAAACTTAAATGTAACCACAACACATAATTTCGGCAATGCCACCTTTGGTGACGTTTAGATTTTTTGTGACAGAGGCTATTGTTCGTCACCATTTCTCATATGAAATGGTGATGGTCACTATCTGTCATTATAAACCATTATTGGTGACGAACCTTGAATGTCACCACAAGACCTTTACTTTCGACAACGCCACCTTTTGTGACCTTCAGTTTTTGGTGACGAAGGCTCTTTCGACCCTCACCAATGAGCTTATGGTGACATTTTTCGCCCCTCACCAATGTCCTTTTTTCTTGTAGTGAAGTTACTGAACTAAGCTCCAATAATCAGATACTAGCAGGTATATGATCTATAACTTATAATCTTAACATGGTTTCTCAACTAAAATAATGATAAAGTACTAAATATGATAAAATTATTCAACAAAAAAAAAAAAAACTTGTATGTCTCTAGCAACCGATGAAGTGAATGAATGTAACATTGTGCACACACTCTGTTTGGAATGTAACAATGAGAACACACTTTGTTTGGAATGTAACAATGAGCACACACTTTGTCTGTATGTCTTCAGCAACTAATGAATATAATGAATGTAACACTGTCTGAACTGTTCGATTGTATGTCTGGAAAATGAACGCAACACTATCTGAAAATGATTGTATGTCTGCAAAATGAATGGAACACTGTCTGAAAAGTTTGATTGTATGTGAACACTCTGATTGTATGTTAACAACAGCTGATGAGTAGAATGTGCTTCAAATGAAAAACAGTAAGGGTTGATGTTTGATAGTTTTATGATCTATAATTTAATTGGTAGCTCACTACAAGAAAAAAGCACATTGGTGAGGGGAGAAAATGGTCACCATAAGCTCATTGGTGAGGGTCAAAAGAGCCTTCGTCACCAAAAACTAAACGTCACCAAAGGTGGCGTCGCCGAAAGTTTAGGTGTTGTGGTGACATTCAAGGTCCATCACCAATAATGATTTATAGTGACGAATAGTGACCATCACCATTTCATATGAGCAACGGTGACGGAAAATAGCCTCCGTCACCAAAAAAATTAACGTCACCAAAGGTAGCGTTTCCGAAAGTATAGTGTTGTGGTGACATTCAAATTCTATCACAAATAATGATTTATAGTGACGGATAGTGACCATCACCATTTCATATGAGCAATGGTGACGGACAATAGCCTCCGTCACCAAAAAATTGAACGTCACCAAAGGTGGCGTCGCCGAAAGTATGTGTTGTGACATTCAAGGTCCGTCACGAATATTGATTATAATGACAGATAGTGACCGTCACCATTTCATATGAACAACAACGATTTTTTGTGATGGACCTTTCATGGCCGTCACTATTGGTGTATATGTATCGCGACGTTCATTGGCTATCACCATAAACTCATTGGTGACATCAAGGTCCATCACGAATATTGACTATAATGACAAACAATGAGCCTCACCATTTCATATCTAACAAAAACGATTTATGGTGACAGACCTTTAATGTTCGTCACTATTGATGCGTATATATGGTGGCATTCGTTGACTGTCATCATTTCATATTTTGGTGAGGGTCAAACAATGTCACCATAAGCTCATTGGTGATGGTCAAAAGAGCATCCGTCACCAAAAAATGATCTTCGTCATTCCCTATATATGAATATTAGGGCACGATGGAATTGAACCACCAACCTCCTACTTGTAAAGCAGATGCTCTTACATTGAGCTAGCACCCTTTAAAGGATTAGACTTTAAACTAGAAATTGCCCCTAAAGGTGCAGAGATACACAAAAGGAATAAGAACCAGGAAACTGAAAGAATTCAGTGTCCTTGTTCCTATTTTTATTCTACAACACTCTACAAAGTATGATCTTTATCTATGACGTATTTGTGCCTAGTGGTTCTAATTTAATGGTAAATGTTATATTCAGATAAAATAAATGAATAACTGAGAGGCCTTACACACTAATTTTTAATCATTACACCAAAATATCTTAATATTCAAGTCTATGGAACAACTCGTTCAAAGTTCAAGCTGAATTAGATTTTAAATGGAAAGCCTAAAACTAGTGAAGTAGTTTGCAAGTTAACATTTTGGATATAACTTATGTTCAATTTATATGACAAGTTATGCCATAACCTTGAAACTAGTTTCTTAGCTAAAAGACTTTCTTAAGTCAACAATGACAAAGAAAGATAGTCATGGCAAACAAAATTCTCTTGTTTTTTCTAATGAGGGTGCATGTAACTTGATAAAGGTTCCATGAGAGTATCTAACCATAAAGAGTTTCACTAAAACATGGAAATGACAAAGTCTTGTTAAGCAACAAAAGTTTAGTTGAATATATGAAAAGCATCGAGCTAAATGATATAATTAAACTAAAAGTAACTGTAAAATACTGAAATTGCCATCATATACCATCTGGTTTGGTTAGTTCTTCAGAAAGAGAAAGTGCAGTTGCATGATCCAGCTCCTCATCTTGATTTTGTAATGGACCATCCTGAAAAAAAATGTCCACATACAACAATCAATGTTATCATATTGGTAATACTTTTGATATAATCTATCAAAGAATGTACTATGTAGGAGAATAACTGGAAAGCACAACTAGAAATTTGAATCACAACATAACAATATAAAAGAACATGCACTAGGAAAGGAACAACTCCACAGTTTGATAAATATGAACAATCCATGAACCTATTCTTATATATTGATATAGATAATGAAATAGAAATCTAGATTTATGAAATTCAAGTATCACACAACAATGTCTTGAACAAATATCAATATGTAAAATAGTATTTTTTGCATTTGGATTTATCTTGCAGAACCTCAGGAAAAAGTTTCCACAGAAACAACCAATAAACATAACAACATGGACCTCAGGAGTAATTGTGCAGGGGATCAAATATGGAGGTAAAGCACTAGAGAATTATTCAAAGAAAATGATGAAAAGCATATCTAGAAAGAACTGAGAACCCTCTGAAGTAAACCACACATCTATCATCGTGACTAGTACACTTGCAAAAAAATATCAAAATAAATGATGAACTATTCCACCAAAAAATAGTGAATTTTTCCACTAAAATACAGTTTCAAATTAATCACTAGCATGACGCGAACTTTGTTAGAGCTAACAGATAGAAGATTGAAGTTTAAAAGACAATACACTCTGATGAATTAGGGATTACCGTGGCATTAGAGGGCACATGCCAAATTACATTATCATCTCCAAATGCACCACTACGTAGTGTCCATCTAACAATTTGTGACTTGAACCTTTAAAAGGCTTGCTCAGCCACTTCATCGTTCGAGATTTATTGTGAGTATGATGGTACAATGTGACCTGCATGTCCCAAATAACATGAGCCAACAATGAAAACCATAATTAAATTATTAATGCCTTACTAATTTAATCCTTGAAAAGACGAAAAACATGAATCCAAGAAAGAAAATGATAAGGTTCTCGTTAACCAACTATTATATTTACAGATATGGCAGAATTTTTGATTGGTTGTTTCAGAATTTAAAGCATTTTACGTATTCTCTCAAACATATGAAAAGACACTAAAATTACCAAGGTCATATTTCAACATAAATCTTGCAAAAAATCTTTTTCTTTGAAATTTGTGTTTTCGTTTGGGTTCGGGTTTGATCCGTTTCGGCTTCAGGTTCAACTTGTGATTAGATTTGGATCAGGTTTGGGCTCAAGTTTGAGGTTCAACTTTGACATTCGCCAAACCTCGGCAAATTTCAATTTTTTTAGGTTTGCCAAATTCCAAACCTGAAGTTTCAGGTTCGGAAAAAATTGAAAGTGACACATTCACAATTGCACCCCTAGTCATTGAAATCCTAATTTTTTCACCCACAAACGTCAAATTCTATGTTTTAGGAATCTATCCGAGCTTAAAATGAAATGTGCAGTGGAACACACTTATAATGACCATTCAAAACTGTCACATTTGAAAATGCCCTACGAAACATGCCAAACCTGCAATATTCACAAAATATTAAAATACGGACTTGGAAATATAGTCACCACGGTATGTTTTATACACTAAATAAATTTGGACAACTATATTCAAGTCAAAGTTGACAGCTAATCCACATTTTAAAGTTTCAGAAAAAAGGGCAAAATATACTGCATCACAGTCTAACCCAGATCAAGATGAACATAAGCTTTATCAAAATATCATATACAATTAAGTCGCCCATTTACAATTGTAAATCTATACAGCACATGGCCATCTTGAGCAAATGAATCATTCACCTAAGGCAAAAAAGGAAATTGCATTTTGTCATTTGCCAAGAAAAACGAAGACCAAATATAGTTGCCATTTTCCTGGCCCCCTTGACCAAATAAGATGTCCAACTAGATCGTATGATGAGGAATTTGCATCCCTGCCATTTTAAGTAAAACACGAAACTGCATGTCTATGTGGGTCAAATGAGCTTCATTCCTAAAATACTATTAGCAAGCCTAGTAAAACATTAAACTGATCCCAAAATCCTACCATCAACCAAGAAAATGCAGCAACCACAATGAAATGCTTTGGGGTTAAAATGACCAAAAAGACATGAAGGAACTAGTTACTCTTTAAATAAAAGAGACAATTGAAAGAAAAAAAAAGAAAAAATGTCACAAAAGAGAGACAAAGAAAAGTCGGGGAACCTAACAAAAATAGAGGAAAAGAAAAATAAGACAAGGGAAAACTGAGTATAACTGATGAAAAGTGAAATAACCGATAATAAAATTTCAGCAGATTTCAATAGTAAAAATTAGAAGCACCAGTCAGAGAATGTGAAGCACCACAGAAATTAAGTGATTAGCAAAACATCAATTTCGAAGTTCACACACTCGTTCAAATCCTCTATATCATATTACTTTTGCTTGTCAATTGACATTCCTAATCTGGTTAGGGCATTTCAAGAAAGTCCAACAGAAGGTGGATAGATGAGCAATTCAAAGCAAAACCAAAGACAATTTGACCTTGCAAATTACAAAAATTTTAAAAATGTAAAATAGATGGTTAAAACCTAAGCGACCACAATAATAACAAAAAAAGTTTCAAACACAAACAAGATTCCATGTAAATGTAAGCACTGCAAATCTTAAATTAAAAGGGGGCAGAAAAGATTAAAGCTAAACATGAAGGCTATAAAAAGGGTAAAGGGGAAGGCTAACAATAAATCAAAATGTAGCAAAGAAAGACACCAGAAACAAGAAAGCTAACCAAAACATAAAAGAAAAACTAACTAATGATTTTACCAAAATGGCATTCATCCTCAACCAAAATTTAATGCAATTTGTATCTAACGTTGCCTGATTGTGCTGTGCTACAACAGGAAGAGCATCTTTGCCTTGGAATCCCAAACCTAAATCATAAATAAAGTAATCAGTTGTGTTTCCTTGTATCATGCAACAAAAATCGAACTAAATTAGGATTTATGGATGAAGGAACTTACACTCACCATTCATGTTGATGCCACAATCCCTGCCAGGTCTGGTTTTAGCTTTTTGTTTACCTTTGAAGTGCTTCCATCCAATTCCGAGGAAAACCTGAGATAAACAGACAATTTACAATCATTTTTCAATATTACACAAGGAATTTCCCTCAGGTATGCTTCCATATATAATAAAGTTCCAATTAAAACGTGATTTATGAAAAGCACAAAGGCAAGAAACATATATGATCTTGATCATAACATACAAAGCAAACAAATAATACTTTCAGAGACAATCATTGAAATAGAGTTTACCTTGTAGCCATTGCTTTTTTCTTGTCATCTTCCAAGGAAGCAGATTTCACATCTACTCCAAATCTAGCCAAACATGCTTTCTTCTTTGCTTCATCATTAGCAGATGAGCGCAAAGCAAGTCCAAACCTATTTAATAATTTGGGCATTATCAGATTCGAATTATTCTGGAGTAAAACAAATGCATATCATAATTTTGGAAAAAAAGTATTAAGCAAATTAAGCTGACGGTAAATTAGACACACAAGATAAGGCGAATAGCATTATCATAATCTCAGGAATCTGAAGACAGAAAATAAATACATGAATTTTGGAAGAACAAAGCTCTCAGCCCTCGCTTTCCTCTTTCTTCTTCCGATATTTTTGCTTCTCCTAGTCCAGGAGAGGTAGGTTTCGGAGTACCATTTGCTAACTCACCAAATCTGTCAATAAAACATACCCGAAGGTAATTTCTGTCAATTAAGAGATGAAACATATTAACTGATAAGATTAGGGACCATGTGCATTGATCATTCAATACAGAAATTAATTTCATAGCTATTAATCACTTTAAAGATTAGAGCAAAGTCCAGCAGCACCAGAACTGACACAGTCCACCAAACTTAAAAAACACCATTATGGCCAAACTTTTTTTAAAATAAAATATAGCATATATTTAACAGAGATGCTGAACATTTAAGTTAAACAGACATAAGCCTTGAAAATGTCGGAATCCCTAGAACCTAAATCATACAACAAGATTTTTCCACCATTCGAAAGGGTATAATTTGAGGTCTGCAGCAATAATTAGTGCCAGAACAAGAGGCTAATCATATATACTATACAGAGATTATCCACTGCACTCCATGCCTTTGATGACCACCCAGTTCTGCTAGCTGCAGTATCAGTACGAGTCTTGAGAATGATCTATCATGATTTGTCACACATGAGGTGTTGCCCTTTGACTGTAGAATCAATGTAAATAGGGCTTTCATAGTATCCAAAATGATACAGGAGCCTCACTGGTTCATGGGCAATCCTCACGGCCAAACACAAATTTTGTTTCCAGTTAAGATTTTGATAGATTCTCCACTGATCTTAACTGAGCTGAGAATTTTTACATTTTGATCTGGATTTAGCTATAGAGATCATATGCTATATAGAATTCTGGTTTTGTTCAACACTACCAAGGGTTGCATCACGTTTTGAAAGGGTTACATTCTCAAAAATTGTGATTTGTAACCTTTGCTGTTGGGTTGAAAAGCCACATGTGTCCTCGTAGTTGGGAGGTAGTGTGTGGCACTTGCAGAGGCAAGATTGTCTCTGACAACCATTACCTTGGAGGAAGATAAATGGTCCAAGATTCATGTTGGGACCTCTCAAGGGAATATCAACTCCAACACTTTTTATTCCTGATAGTCACTATACTTTGATAACCATTACCTAAGAGAGAGATAAACAGTCCAAGATTCATGTTGGGGCCTCTCAAAGGAATATCAACTCCAACACATTCATAATCACCGCATGGTGCCTTCATAACCAATGCCTAAGTTAATTTGGGCTGCTAGGATATGTAACACATTTTTATTTGGGAACTGAAATAGATCAACATGGAGTCAAGGTATGAATCACTGATTCGCATTTGCTGGAGAAGGTGGCTTATTTAACTGTTTAATGGCTTCTTAACGTTCCAAATTTTTCTACACTTTAAATAGTTCCTAAAGTATAGTTAGGAATAAATTAGAAAGGAAACATGTCTTACTGGCTCTTGGCCCTCAAGTCTGTGCATGAAGATTGCATGAAAATAACGCTTATGGTTCTGTAGTGGCAATACGACTTCTGTGTTGTTTAAGTTTTTGCTATGTGTAAATAATTGATTTTCTTCCAGAATTTTTGTGCACTAACTATTGCAACTT
Organism: Pinus albicaulis; assembly: GCA_034641835.2. Classification (NCBI taxonomy): domain Eukaryota; kingdom Viridiplantae; phylum Streptophyta; class Pinopsida; order Pinales; family Pinaceae; genus Pinus; species Pinus albicaulis. Next base: position 1,546,661,073 of record CM076580.1, on the reverse strand, counting down.
GTAGATGCACCATAAAACAAGTTACAACAAATATGAAGCAGAAGAGTTTTTTTCCTTCACACATCTGATGTGTAAACATGTAACCAGCCAAAAACTTATGCCGAGCCCCAGACAACCATACAAGTTGAAAATTAAGTTATAACATAAAAAAAACCCAACTTGAAAAGAAATAGGGAATAGATGCAAAACAAAAATGAAACTCAATTCAAGATATCATTACAAAGCCTCCGATGGTTATAACTTATCACAGGTGTGGGTCAAGTAAACTCCATATAACCATATAACCTATGATGGAGGTTTAACAAGACCATTTTCAAATCTCAACAATCCTATCATGCCAATCAGGTGATTTTATAGAATTTTCTTATTTAGCTATACTGCACCAACATAACTATTCAAAGACCAAATATTTTTTCATTTTCCAAGCAAAATGAACATAAGCTTATGTTCATTTGCTCAAGATGAACATAAGCTTTATCAAAATATCATATACAATTAAGTCGCCCATTTACAATTGTAAATCTATACAGCACATGGCCATCTTGAGCAAATGAATCATTCACCTAGGTCAAAAAAGGAAATTGCATTTTGTCATTTTCCAAGCAAAACGAAGACCAAATATAGTTGCCATTTTCCTGGCCCCCTTGAGCAAATAAGTTGTCCAACTAGATCGTATGATGAGGAATTTGCATCCCTGCCATTTTAAGTAAAACACAAAACTGCATGTCTATGTGGGTCAAATGAGCTTCATTCCTAAAATACTATTAGCAAGCCTAGTAAAACATTAAACTGATCCCAAAATCCTACCATCAACCAAGAAAATGCAGCAACCACAATGAAATGCTTTGGGGTTAAAATGACCAAAAAGACATGAAGGAACTAGTTACTCTTTAAATAAAAGAGACAATTGAAAGAAAAAAAAAGAAAAAATGTCACAAAAGAGAGACAAAGAAAAGTCGGGGAACCTAACAAAAATAGAGGAAAAGAAAAATAAGACAAGGGAAAACTGAGTATAACTGATGAAAAGTGAAATAACCGATAATAAAATTTCAGCAGATTTCAATAGTAAAAATTAGAAGCACCAGTCAGAGAATGTGAAGCACCACAGAAATTAAGTGATTAGCAAAACATCAATTTTGAAGTTCACACACTCGTTCAAATCCTCTATATCATATTACTTTTTCTTGTCAATTGACATTCCTAATCTGGTTAGGGCATTTCAAGAAAGTCCAACAGAAGGTGGATAGATGAGCAATTCAAAGCAAAACCAAAGACAATTTGACCTTGCAGATTACAAAAATTTTAAAAATGTAAAATAGATGGTTAAAACCTAAGCGACCACAATAATAACAAAAAAAGTTTCAAACACAAATAAGATTCCATGTAAATGTAAGCACTGCAAATCTTAAATTAAAAGGGGGCAGAAAAGAGTAAAGCTAAACATGAATGTTATAAAAAGGGTAAAGGGGAAGGCTAACAATAAATCAAAATGTAGCAAAGAAGGACACCAGAAACAAGAAAGCTAACCAAAACATAAAAGAAAAACTAATTAATGATTTTACCAAAATGGCATTCATCCTCAACCAAAATTTAATGCAATTTGTAGCCCCACTAGCCTATTTTTTATCATATCCAGTATCTAACGTTGCCTGATTGTGCTGTGCTACAACAGGAAGAGCATCTTTGCCTTGGAATCCCAAACCTGAATCATAAATAAAGTAATCAGTTGTGTTTCTTTGTATCATGCAACAAAAATCGAACTAAATTAGGATTTATGGATGAAGGAACTTACACTCACCATTCATGTTGATGCCACAGTCCCTGCCAGGTCTGGTTTTAGCTTTTTGTTTACCTTTGAAGTGCTTCCATCCAATTCCGAGGCAAACCTGAGATAAACAGACAATTTACAATCATTTTTCAATATTACACAAGGAATTTCCCTCAGGTATGCTTCCATATATAATAAAGTTCCAATTAAAACTTGATTTATGAAAAGCACAAAGGCAAGAAACAGGTATGATCTTGATCATAACATACAAATCAAACAAATAATACTTTCAGAGACAATCATTGAAATAGAGTTTACCTTGCAACCCTTGCTTTTTTCTTGTCATCTTCCAAGGAAGCAGATTTCACATCTACTCCAAATCTAGCCAAACGTGCTTTCTTATTTGCTTCATCATCAGCAGATGAGTGAAAAGAAAGTCCAAACATGTTTAATAATTTGGGCATTGTCAGATTCCAATTATTCTGGAGTAAAACAAATGCATATCATAATTTTGGAAAAAAATATTAAGCAAATTAAGCTGACGGTAAATTAGACACACAAGATAAGGAAAATAGCATCATCATAATCTCAGGAATCTGAAGACAAAAAATAAATTCCTGAATTTTGGAAGAAAAAGCCTCTCAGCCTTCGCTTTCCTCTTTCTTCTTCGGATATTTTTGCTTCTCCTAGTCCAGGAGAGGTAGATTTTGAAGTACCATTTGCTGACTCACCAAATCTGTTAATAAAACATACCCAAAGGTAATTTCTCTCAATTAAGAGATGAAAAATATTGACTGATAAGATTGGGGACCATGTGCACTGATCATTCAATAAATAAATCACTTTCATAGCTATTAATCACTTTAAAGATTAGAGCAAAGTCCAGTAGCACCAGAACTGACACAGTCCACCAAACTTAAAAAACACCATTATGGCCAAACTTTGTTTAAAATAAAATATAACATATATTTAACAGAGATGCTGAACATTTAAGTTAAACAAACATAAGCCTTGAAAATGCCGGAATCCCTAGAACCTAAATCATACAACAAGATTTTTCCACCATTCGAAAGGGTGGAATTCGAGGTCTGCAGCAATAATTAGTGCCAGAACAAGAGGCTAATCATATATACTATACAGATATTATCCACTGCACTCCATGCCTTTGATGACCACCCATTTCTGCTAGTTGCAGTATCAGTACGAGTCTTGAGAATGATCTGTCATGATTTGTCACACATGAGGTGTTGCCCTTTGACTGTAGAATCAATGTAAATAGGGCTTTCATAGTATCCAAAATGATACAGGAGCCTCACTGGTTCATGGGCAATCCTCACGACCAAACACAAATTTTGTTTCCAGTGAAGATTTTGATAGATTCTCCACTGATCTTAACTGAGCTGAGAATTTTTACATTGTGATCAGAATTTAGTTATAGAGATCATATGCTGTATAGAATTCTGGTTTTTTTCAACACTACCAAGGGTTGCATCACGTTTTGAATGCGTTACATTCTCAAAAATTGTGATCTGTAACCTTTGCTGTTGGGTTGAAAAGCCACATGTCTCCTCGTAGTTGGGAGGTAGTGTGTGGCACTTGCAGAGGCAAGATTGACTCTGACAACCATTACCTTGGAGGAAGATAAATGGTCCAAGATTCATGTCGGGACCTCTCAAGGGAATATCAACTCCAATAACACTTTGTATTCCTGATAGTCACTAGACTTTGATAACCATTACCTAAGAGAGAGATAAACAGTCCAGGATTCATGTTGGGGCCTCTCGAAGGAATATCAACTCCAACACATTCATAATCACCGCATGGTGCCTTCATAACCAATGCCTAAGTTAATTTGGGCTGCCAGGATATGTAACACATTTTTATTTGGGAACTGAAATAGGTCAACATGGAGTCAAGGTATGAATCACTGATTCGCATTTGCTGGAGAAGGTGGCTTATTTAACTGTTTAATGGCTTCTTAACATTCCAAATTTTTATACACTTTAAATAGTTCCTAAAGTATAGTTAGGCATAAATTAGAAAGGAAACATGTCTTACTGGCTCTTGGCCCTCAAGTTTGTGCATGAAGATTGCATGAAAATAAAGCTTATGGTTCTGTAGTGGAAATATGGCTTCTGTGTTGTTTAAATTTCTACTGTGTGTAAATAATTGATTTGCTTCCAGAATTTTTGTGCACTGACTATTGCAACCTGTAGATGCACCATAAAACAAGTTACAACAAATATGAAGAAAAAGACTTTTTTGCCTTCACACAGCTGTTGTGTAAACATGTAACCAGCCAAAAACTTATGTTGAGCCCCAGACAGCCATACAAGTTGAAAATTAAGTTATAACATCAAAAAAACCCAACTTGAAAAGAAATAGGGAATAGATGCAAAACAAAAATGAAACTCAATTCAAGATATCATTACAAGGCCTCCGATGGTTATAACTTATCATAGGTGTGGGTCAAGTAAGCTCCATATAACCATACAACCTATGATGGAGTTTTAGCAAGACCATTTTCAAATTTCAACAATCCTATCATGCCAATCAGGTGATTTTATAGCATTTTATTATTTAGCTATACTGCACGAACAAAACTATTCAAAAAAGGGTTACCACAACTCTAAATCAAGAGAAGATACTTGAACTAGACCAGTAAATTCCATGTAAACATAGCCTTTGAATGAGGTCCAACAAGACCATTTTCCAATTTCAACCATGCTATCATGCCAATCAGGTGCTTTTATAGCATTTCTTGTACTGCAGAAACATAAAGATTCAAAACAGAAATCATCAAAAGGCTTTTTATAACACAGTAAAGCTCAAGGAAAAAAACGCTACCATATATTTCTAGATTTTTAATCAAAACATGGTAATATAAAATTCAGGCTTCAACAAATAATTTGGGTCTTAAAGCTTCATATAATGCACTATAAGCTTATTTATCCAACTTCGTTTTTTTCTTGAATCAGGTAGCAGTAACACTAAGTTACATTGGGTTGACAACAGCAAAATTTTAAATTGAGAAACTTCATAAATTTGCTCACAAACCAGTAACACACATTCCAAGTTAGCCTAAGGCCTTGTGCAGCAATTATCCCTGAATTACCCCTTTCTAACAAGAGGCAAACAACTCATCATGGTTATAAGGGATAGAAAATATAGGAAATATAGGAAGTCTTGAATACATTTAATTAAATAATATAAAAATATATAATGATACAACACAAATTGTCACAAAAAAGACAGACAGAGGAGAATGCAACAGAGAAGACAACATGATAATCAGGAAACTTGCATAGGTAAATTGTAGTCACAGTCTGGAAGTGTTGGAGAATTCCAGATTTTGTAAGGTTGACTCATGCATTTTATTTCCAAAGCACTGCAATTCTCTATCATATATTTTACTCTCTAATATTTGTCCACTGTGAATACATCATACTTTCTACTAAAATTAAAATATTTCAGTGGATGGTATGCCTTTTATTTGCTGTGCATTCATGCCTTAATTTATAAATTTGATTCCAATTGCTGAGCACTCTAGTGTTGCGAACACAAGATCAATATCTCTCTTAGAGCACTTAAAAATTTTCCAATATTTGATAACAAAGCTAATGGTTTGTTCATAAGGAAGGTCGGAAAATTTAATTTGCAGGTTGGTTACCTAATTGAAAAAGAACAAGAAATACACGAAAAACACCCATGCAAATTAGAAGGCTCAAAGTACACCATAGCCATGGCTATAGCTAGTGTGACTTTCCTCTTTGTCTAAAATGGATCTGGTTGAAACCACAAAAGGCCACATATAAAGCCCTGGAAATTTCAGGATTAAGTCTCATTGATTTGAAAAGGAAGAAAAATGTATTCCTTGAAACCTTTATTTTGAGAATTCACTTTTATAAGACTCTACACACACATCGTACTACCCAGATTCTGAAAAGTAAATTTTCAACTGTAAATTCAACATGCAAGCCCTTGAAATTATAAAGGGAACAGAAATAGAAGATGAATACTGAAGAAAACGTAAGTGCATACCCTTCGTTCACTACAAAAAACCTAACATAAAATTAACCAGCAGTTGCCTACAAAATCTTTACTCTCACCTTGCTGCTCGCGAATTGTGCTTCTCTTCCTCTGACAACTATAATGCCAAGCCAAACCTCTCGGCACGCCAGTGGTTCTTTTCCAAGTCTGACAACTGTAACGACCCTGCAATGCTAGCGACTCCGTTATCTTCCCCTTCATTTGATGGCTTCTCCACGGATGTCACGACTACCGTGACGACAGTGACGGTGTCCACCGACTCTACCATTATCGAATCTTCGCACTTCTTAGTGACAGTCTTGAGTTGGGATGTTTCATCTCCAGAAGGGGGTTCCTACACGTTAACTGCCTCAGATTTTTCTGGTGCATCTTCTAATGGAGGAACGACCTTTTTTACATCGGACTCAGGGCCCTTGCCTACGACATTTTCCGGAAGATCTAAAGAATTTCCCAGGCATTCAGTCTGCGAAGGACCGGGAGCGCCGAGGTTCAAATCCCTCTTAGAAAGTTCATCGCGCAGCTCCTCGATCTTCAATTTCTTCCATTCTTTTGTGACCTTCGATGAATTTTCTGTCATCACCATTACCTGAAACCAAAGAATTATGTAATAGAAAACGAAAATGAACCCACATAAACCTTCTACTGAAACCCTCAAAGCCTAGTTCGCAAATACCACACAGATTTAAGGTTTTATTGTTGGCCTTTTGAATTTATAGGGATGTTATCAAAGTTGAGCCATAAGCCTCACAGTAAGTGGTTCTGGGATGTGGTTTCTGGTTTCCAATGATGGTTAGAGGGACCGATGTTTACCATGATACTTACGGGATCCTAATTTGACGTACGTAATCGATAACCATCTTTTATTATTGGGAAAGGTCACATGTCAAAATGACGTGGTGAGACCAAATTTTCCCCCTTACTTTTTTTATTTTTTCTTCCCTTCCATAACTTCACATTTATGTTAGTGAAAAAAAAAGGAGTGTTTTATATATAATAGTTTATTGGTTGTATGATATTTTTTAATTTTGTATTTTTGGTTAAAAATATTTATTATATTATCATAGCATAAGTGTCAACAAAATACATTACCACCAACAAAATATAGTAATATAGATTGGTTTAAGAGCTGGCACAAGTCTTGCTTTGAAACGTAAGAAGCCTGAAGAGGAGCCAAGACAGTTGGTGTTTTTGGTTATTGTCGACACAAAAAGAGAAAAATTACAAATCTCAGAATTACACATTAAGGATGGAGATTGGGAGGAAACGTTCGAAGTGCAGCAAAGAGAGCATCACATTCATGCATATGGTAATCAATGTGTTCCACTCGAATCTCCAAGGTGCGAAGATGGTCATTTGTACATTGTTTTTGGCATTAGAGTCCTTCCACAGAGTCAAAGGTCTCATTATGCACATGCTCAAGGTTGTTGATATAGGCAACCAATTCGTTCATGTCCTCGTACTTTTGTTCCCTCAGCGTATCAATGTTGAGATGTATGTGATCTAGCTGGGTCGCGATGGACTCCAAGGTGACTAGACTTCTACGTGGCTCAATGAGCGGGCTGGAGACAGGGCCATATCTGTAGCGGAGTGGCGACTCTCAATCGACTCAGAGTCCGAGCTAGGCTCCCCATGTTGCTGGCGTACATCCATGTGTGTCCCAGCACCCCCCTGCAAACCCACCCTCTTTGTCGAGGCATACTACCAGCTCCAACACCACCTGCAGCACTGCCATGGACTGCGTACTGCTTTACTTGAGAAACACCCCACTAGACATTGAATTGACAATATTGAAATAACACACCACTGACAATTCCAGAGTTGTTGAACACGATTACCCAACTGAGAAGATCTCGAAGTCTCGAGCACTAACACCACAATGACTAGTAGTGAAGATGTAGGAAGACACAGCACAAGCCCCGGGCCCCGCAAAGCTCATACATCCCCAGGAAAGGCACCTGAAACTGCTCCCCCCATCTGACTGGCAATCCAGTGAAGTGTGCACTAACCAAATCAGAAATCGGGCTGAGGAAAACTCTGCGTCTGCACCCAACCCACGTAGTCCAGGCCAAAGACCAAATAAACCGTTACGTCGGACAAAGAAAACGTCCCCCGTTCCCATGGCCATGTTGAATGCAGGCCTCAATTTCCCTCCCTTCTGCATTCAACATTCAATAGCCTCATCCTATTCTGCTACCCCAAGCCACAACTTGAGCCAGGATGAAAACAAACCACACCTCGTTCTCTCTCAGCACTCTCTCCTCATCACCCAATGCCTACGAATGATTTCTTGTTGGTCCTTGTGTGATATTTAACTCAACTCACAAGGAGAAGGATGTAGGTTCCGAAGCCCATTCATTGCATTCGTGTAGCATGTGGAGGCCCCTCTAGCTCCACAATCCAATGCACCGCCAAATGGCCCCTTAAATGATCACCCCCATCGGGGGTGTTAATTTTGTTCTTTAAATAATATTTATAATAAATTTCTTTGAATAAGAAAGGATGATATCCAATTTTAAAATCACTATACAAATAGTTTAATGGGTTATATGATATTTTAATGGAGGCTCTTATGAGTAGAATTATGTAGAGGTTTGTCTTCTGAATCCATCACATAAATCTTATAGATTCCTAATGAGTTTTGAACGAGCTAATATAGTTCATCTTCACCAGAATTAGTAGGTTATATCATATTTTTTATTTTATTTTTTAATATATTTAAAATTAATTTTATTGAGCCTAGCAGATGGTGATAGAGTGTTTTGTTAACGCACTCTGTGGTATAAAGGTGACTTGTATCATTGGTTCGAAACTCCATGGGAAAAAATTCAACCATACTAAAGGTTAGTGTGGCTCACGTCGGATGCAATTCTTTCCTAATTTAGAGAGCTTAAATATCCTTAGATCATGGAGACTCAAACCACAGATTAAACATGCCAGAACTCACATAACTTAACAAACAAACAAATAAAAATTTTATTCATTAAATTTAAAAATAAAAATAAAAATAAAAATAAATAAATTCCCAAATAAATATGTTTCTTTGCTTGACATTCTCCTTTACTATAAAATATATTTTGAATTTTGTGATTTTGTGTATATGAAATAATAATTATATACATCTTATTTTGTAGTGTTTTAAAACTAGCAATTGCACCGCATGTTGCAAAGGAAACGTCGTAAGGCAATAACATAGGGATAGGAAACTATACAGAAATGGGGGATGCACAATTGTTGACAGGAATACATATCCTTTAGTAGCTCCAAGGGGCATAGAAGTAAACGAAATTTTTTAAGAATAAAACAAAACTTTAAACCACATGTTAGGCATGCGCATGAGAATTATTCACTAAAAATTGCATTACTTCTATCTATGTTTAGAGGACAACGATATAATCCGTTGTGTCTCTCAATAAGGAGGAGGAATCCATCGATCTTTGGAACTGTTTCATGCACTTGTTTACCGCCTTCCCAACAACTGTAATAATAATCATGTAAAGAGGTTCAAAACATAATAATAATTGTCCCTTCATCACAATAAACCTCTCCCACTCATGTGAACTTTATTTTTATTCATCATGGCTTCCCGCGGGGTTGCTTCCAATTGCAAAGGAACATGAGATGCCAACTTTATATTCCTGGAACCATTTAAATCATTGTTGGGTATCTTAGGTGAATCGAAGGTTCAAAGAAAATGCTTCAAAAAGAGCCACTCCAAGGTTGATTATGATCAATTGCTCATCTCTGATTCATAAATAGGTTACACATCATACATAAATCTTGATTTCTCTTTAAATACCCTAACATATATTCTTAACCATTATAATCTATGATCATTATATCCTTTAAATCCCATATATAAATTTTCAAAATGTATATTATTTAAAACTCATATATAAATGTTTAAAATGTATATTGAAACATGATTGCAAACCCTATGAGCCTAGGTCATTATATCATTTTCTTAATATAAAATTCTAAAGAAATATTTAAATACAAAAGTAAACTCTAAAAAATATGTATAGATAATAGGTTTCTTAGTATCAATGAAACACTTTTGGTCTTTTGTTTTTTTTTAATGTTAATCCCATTATCAATAATAATTCTCATAGGATTAATTTAATTTTCACACCAACCTTCACATTAAGTAATCTCATTGATAAGACCATTCAAATCACAACATCTCTGACATTATATGATATGTGAAATAATTTTTTTTTTTTACAAAACATTTAGTTGTAATTTTGTGGGTACGAATTTAGTTAATTAATTTATCTAAGATCTCATCCTTCTAGAGAAACTTACTCACCTTATGATTAGGTGGGGGAGATTTTTTTTTAATTTTTTTTCTTGTTATTCATTTCCTTATGAAATGTATACTATTTAATTTTTAAAATGTAAATGCATTTATGGAATATGTGTTCTCCTCTCTCATTTTTGTCCAATGGAGGCAAAGATTGCTATAAATATATAATATAAGTTTAAAATATAAAATCTAACTTGAGTTTATGATGGAGGCAGCCAATCACACTTGACTTAAACCTGGTTGCCCATGTATAAGTATTTTGGAGTCCAGTTGGAGGGCATAGTGAAGACTTCCCAATCATTTTGATTTTGAATTATTCATAGACCATCAAGAATTCAATATGGAGAGTCTATATGGTACGAATATCCAAAATCATCTAACCATGCCTCCCCATGGGAATTGGTTAGCCAACATGGTGAAGAGAGATACATATTGACTTCAAAAGTAGAAATACCATTAGTTGAATTTCCCTCATTTTGTTCTTAATCCTTTAAACAATTGATTATACATTAGCTTTTCTTCAAACAATTGATTATACATTACACTTCTAATGGCTCAAATTTTCTTGATTTTTGTCCTTATTGTCAATTATATGAAGGAATTTTAACATAATAGGGAGGAAATTTCTATAAATTTAATGCTTAGGTTCTCTCCAAAATGCAAAATAAATTTTGAGTCCTTTGAAGGGAAGGTCAACTAAGAAGGATTTTTTCATTTTCATTGTGTGTATTTTTCTCTTATTTTGATTTTTGGGATTCCAGGGGGTTGTTGATGCATCATGGATTCATGATTCCATTTTCTAGGAAGATTATGAAGGATTTTGTCATGTTCATTGTGTGTATTTTTCTCTTATTTTGCTTTGTGGGATTCCATGGGGTTGTTGATGCATATGGATTCCATTTGATAGTAAGATTATGTTATCCACAGATGGTGAAGATGAAAATATTGGAACTCATTGGGTTGTTCTCTTCGTTGGTTCTTCCGGATATTAAAACTATAAACATCAAATGATTTTCTGCATGGTTTTCCATACTAAGGTCTACATAATGCACATTGTATAAATCTAACATGTAAGGTAATTAAGAAATTGCTATGTTTCTAGGCAGACAATTAGGAACACATGTCTAGCTCAATTTTAGATATGAAAATCTTGGAACTCATTGGGTTGTTCTCTTCCCTAGATCTTTTGGATATTAAAACTATAGACATCAAATGATTTTCTGCATGGTTGTCCATACTAAGGTCTACATAATCCACGTTCTGTAAATCTAACATGTAAGGTAATGAAGCAATTGCTATGTTTCTGGGCAAACGATTATGAGCACATGTCTAGCTCAATTTTAGATATATCTACAATTGAATTAGATATGCTTTGATACATTTGGTTATATATGATTTACAATGATAAATATTTTCATAAGCAGAGGTTCACTAGTGAGGTTGGGGGAGTTTTAAGTAGCTCACTGGAATTGCATCCTTTTTGTTTCATTCCTCACCTACATGCCATGAACTTCACAAGATGAGGCTCGATGTACTTTTTTGATGATTTTGGTAGAGCAGATACCACTCTTTGCCAAAATTACCAAATAGACCATATTTTTTAAATCAGCTTTGGCTCAAAGAAGATGTGTATATATCTAAAGATGTTAAAGCTATGCTTCTAGCTTATATACCTTTGGTATTTAAGCTACATAGAGATGTCCATGTAGGGTAATATTATGATTATAGGAATATTTCAAACTCTTGATCCATTCAATTTATGTTACTTATAACTTTGGCATAACTCTGCTAGGGGTTGAATCACTCATTTACAGGTTGGTGTTTGGCATGCATATTAAATCATTAAAAGATTTAGACTGAAAGATGAGAATATTATTGTGTTTATGTATGATGGAATAACAAACCAACATTTTTTGGCCTAGTGCTACTATAAAATGCCAAAAATTTGATATCATTATGAATATTACTACCAACTGAAACTATTATCACATAAGAGTAATATACCCAACCAATCAAACTTAAAACTAAGTGTTAAACAACATTTTGTCACCGTCCCTGCAATCCCCATCCCGAACATTGGAGGGCCATTTCTGTGACTTCTATGTAGTGTCATGCCTTGAAAAAAGTGTCATTACATCCCTTGCCATGAGAAGAACATTTCCTCTACAGACTATTCCTAGAACAGGCTCTCAAAAACATATGATTTTGGGTCGGTGCTAGTAGGCAGTTATGGCCTCGCACCCATAGAGAAATTAACACTTGGCCTCGCACCCATTGGCGTTTTTTCCCAGTGGACTTCCCACTCTGAGTTGTTTTTGGAATTTTTTATAAAACAGAAGCAAAGTTTCCATTCCCAACCACTTCATGAGCGTAGTCATCATGGGTTGTTCGACTGAATAACGTCGAAAATATTCCTTTGGCTTCTTATTTCCTACATTTGAGCAACCTCCCAAAGGATAAGGCCTCCCTTCCACCATATGAGGGATCCCAACCTCCTTCATAAGTCTTATTCTTCTCCCTCAACCCTTCAATCCCCCTCCTCTCTCCCTAGAAGATAATTCCCTTACTTAAAAGGAAAGCAAGTACCACTCTTTATTTTATCTTAGGGAAAGGGTTTCGAGGTTCACTTCCCACCTATTCATTGACCTATACTCTACAAGTGACTTCCTAAAATATCAGGACTCCACCCATCGGTGGAAGTCCATGAAGAGTAAGGAACCTTAGCGGTGGTGACAATGGGCTAAGCCTCCATCGTTTCCCTTGTCCTAGCAGTTTCCCTCTTAGGAACTCATTTTAGATCCACTACTAGTTTGAGTGGTAACAAGTTGTTCACAATTCCATTTGTGAACAAATATTTGGTATGCCCACTTTTTCCATACTACAACTCCAAGATGAGAAGTCCAGGGCTATGGAGGCTTCCCTTATTCTCACTGAATCAATCCTCTATAATATAGTGAACTAGGGCTAGTTGGTTGGCCCACTTCACTGTTACTTTAGTCCTTCAAATTCTACAAATCCTTAGGCCCTATACACCTGACCTTCTACCAATTTTGTTGTCCTTCACCAGAACAAGAGTCAGGGATCTTCTTTGATAGTAACCTAACAACCCTCCAACTATAATTGGCCTACCATCAATCTACCCAACCACAGTCAATTCCTTTTACTGATCTAGGGCCCATAATATTGTCTTCATCTAGGGCTCTTCAAATCTATCACCTAACAATGGTTTGAGTCCTCTCAAGATCATTGTTCTTGTGTATCGACAATTTTATCTTTGTTGTCCAATCTATGAACAAATATGAACTATTCCTCTTATCATACTTCTAACAATCTGTAGATGACTGAACTAGGGTCACAAATCACCACTAACAATCCATTCACTGATTTTTTATAGGTTTATTCATATATTTGTCTAAAACTCTATGGAAAGTCCACCAAAATTAACTCCTCTGCATGTCAATCCATTCTTCATATGGCACATTTCTTCTGCATGCTCAATCTTCTGCTCAGGTTCCACCCTCCTTTGGATCTGTTGTCTCCACACATACTAAATCTACAAACCATCTTTCAGATCTGCGGTCTTTATTGCAGAAATAAACCTCGCTCTAAGGGTCACAACTCATCTTCTTCTATGCAAATTTGTCATAGTCTTAAGGTCATACCTTATGAACTAAACATGCTAGGAAACTGTCCTAACTAGGGCATTCTACTTATGTACTTCTAATTGTTGTAGAACAAACCCTATCCACACATAGAAAAAACACGACTTTTGCCTCCATAAGAGACTTGACCTAGCTCATATGGATCCATAGATTCTAGGCATTTCTTTGACTGAATCTTGACATGAAATTCAGATCTCAATGTCGATCCTCAAACTAGGGTTAACTCAAGTCAATATTATGCCTGCGTCGACTTCTGTTATGGCTCTAAATTACAATGCAAGCCCTCCTCCATTTATGTTGGTCTTTATCACAGACCTTGTGGCCTACTAACCACCACAAGGCAAGATGGTATCAACCTTCTCTTCTATTTCATGTAGAAAATCTAACCAATGGGATTCAATCTGATCTTGTAATCATGTACTAAAACAAGATACCGAATCCTTCCTACAATTTGTAGAAACAAAACACAATCGCACAATCACATATAAGTAAGAGAAACAAGTTATCAATCGCACAACACAAGATGTATCTGGGGAAGCAACTGCTCAAAACCCTCTATCTCTATTTTGTATTAAGTTAAGGAATCATGAAACAATACAATGCTTAATCTCTCTTGAGATTCTCTAGCACTCTGCCAATTGTCTCCTGCTGATCTAGGAAAAATCGGTCTAGTACTTAGCCAATTCTCAGCCTTCCTTCAGCCTGCCTTGCTCACACAATTCCTATGGAATTATCTCCATATTAATTAGGAAAATCAACCTTCCTTGATTGCGCAATCCATCATGGCACATGGGAAATTTTCTATAAATACAACTGATAGTTATATTCCTCTGAATTGTGTTACAGTAAGGATCAAGGGTCTTTTTATTATTTAAAATAAGATAAAACCCTAAACAATCAAAACCCTAACTTGAGGAGATGTAACACCAAGAGTTTATGGGCTCCGTTGGGGTTAGTTGGGCAACCAACTTCATGGGGTCGTAGCTTGGTCATATGATCTTCGTTTGATGCACAGGATACCTCGTTAGAAAGATCTCTCAAAGGACTACAACTACTAATATGATTTCTATGAAATCACCAAACCTTTTATGCCCAAAAAACATCATTTGGGGCCTCAAAATAGCTCCGAAAGTTCAGGACCCGAAAAACTGACAAAAATAGTAAATTGTGCTATAATTAAGGAAACTATAAAACTGAAAGAGACAATGGCGAGGGCCCAAGTGGAATAGGTGGGTGGCCACCAATATCCACCTCAATCGCCTTAAATCGAATTTCTTGAGCTAACTCAATCATCATGACTTAGTTAATTGACAGAAGTTGTTATGAGATGAAATTACAATTTATTGTCCAATTTATTTAAGGGAAAAATAAATTAGATGCCTCAAATTCCACACTCTTGGTACATAAAAATTCCTCACCAGTGTGGGTGCATTTGTTTTTGTCCTTTCTAGTCACCAATTTCACTATTTCTTGTTGAAAATTTCAACACTCCCTCTCAACAAGAAAGGAATTCAATCTATCCCCATACGATACCTTTGGAATGTTCTGCATGCTACACTTCTCTAGTGTTGTTTGCACTTGCAAATCCTGAAACTGAATAGCCTCTGAAAAACTGAATCAGTATAATGCATCTGTCATCAGAGTCTTCTGATTGCTGCTAGCTACTGCATCTCTCTAGTACTAGATTCTCTGCATTTCTCCTGACATATGCATATGTGCCCTTTGAACTATGGCTAACTCTATTTGTGCTCCAGTATTTGACATCTGTCACTCTGATTTATGTCTTGCTGACATCTGACTACATCAATTTAACTGATCCTTCCTACTACTACTGTACTATGGGCTCCTCGTAGCCAGGTTCAATCCATGAGACACGACATCTCAATGGACCTTTCCCGAGTTTCTTATCTTGGGATTATGTCTACACATAAACCCACCTTACACCTCGAGGTATGGCTACTCCCTCTTCCCATATGGCTCGAAATCTCCCCCTCATGGAGGTATCTACTTGAGTGGACATTTCCACTCGGTCTCCTCTCTGCTTCTCCAATTGTGGCAGCTACTCCACAACCTTCTAAGACTTCTTCTCATGAGGATGCATGTTGAGAGGTAATTTATGCTCCCTTTAAACCACCAAGTCTCTAACTTCTGCCTTTCTCCTCAAAGCTTTGCATGCATCTGGTACCTCAAGTGCATATAGGTTCTTGACTCGCGCACAATGTAATTATCCTAAAGTTACAAAACGTTTCTAAAAAAGAGTTGATTTTAAATCGATGATATCTCCCTCATCCGAGCTCCGATTTGACCGATTTTTTTTTTTTCCATTTGGGTATATTTTTGCAAGGAATCCAAATATTCTATTTGTTTTCAAAAATTTTACACCAAATCTTTAGATGTTCTCTACAAACTTGCCACCCAAAAAATTCCTGCTTTGATACCATGTAAAAAATCTAACCAACGAGATTCAATCTGATCTTGTAATCTACTAAAACAAGATATTGAATCCTTCCTACAATTTATGGAAACAAAACACGATCGTACAATCACATATAAGTAAGAGAAATAAATTATCAATTGCACAACAACATGATGTATTTGGGGAAAGCAACTAATCAAAACCCCCCTATCTCTATTGTGTATTAAGTCAAGGAATCATGAAACAATACAATGCTTAATCTCTCATGAGATTCTCCATCACTCTGTCAATTGTCTCCCATTGATCTAGGCAAACTCGTTCTAGTACTTAGCTAATTCTCATCATTACTTCAGCCTGCCTTGCTCATGCAATTCCTAGGGAATTAACTATTATTAATTAGGAAAATCAACCTTCCTTGATTGCGCAATCCATCATGGAATCCCAATGAATTTATAATTGTACATGGAAATTTTTCTCTGAATACAACTGATAGTTATGTTCCCTTTAACCTCTGTCTCAACTGGGTATTCCTCGAAACTGACATGCATGCAACTATTAATAGTGAATTATCAATTATCTGATTGATCACTCATTGTGAATTAAATCTAATTTAATTCACTGGACCTCTCACTAGCTCATCACTCAGTTAGAACTAGTTAAACTGATTTTAACTCATTTAATTTAGTTAATTACATTTGCACCCCAGTAATGCATCAACTTCAACTGGACCCCAAAAATATTAGAATCCCTCTAAATGCCTCATATTAGACCCTCAACTCGAATTTCTTGAGCTTACTCAGTCATCATGAATTAATTAATTGACACAAGTTGTTATGAGATGAAATTACAATTTATTGTCCAATTTATTTAAGGGAAAAACAAATTAGACGCCCCACATTCCTCACTCTTGATGCATCAAAATTCCTCTCCAGTGTGGGTGCATTTTTTTTTGTCTTTTCTGGTTTCCAATCTCACTATTTCTGGTTGTAGATTTCAACATTTCAGAATTTGATGCGGCCTTCACACAAAGACACCATTGAAATCACATGCCCATATTCTCATGAGAAACCTCTCTTAAGCTCAATTTGCCAGAAGAGAACCAACAATATGCCATCCTACTTCCTAGTGCAAACCTACCATTAAGGTATGCAACATTCTTTTGAACCCTCACATGATGATCTTGCTCTTGGAGGATGATCATGACCTCCCTTTAGAAACCCTTACTCAGCCCTCGTACTCGACCTACTTTAGGACTACATCTCTCTTCACCCCCTTGATGTGCCAGATAGTGGGAATACATGTCAAACATGCTAAGATGTGCCAAGTGATAAGGCATGCCAAGATGTGCAAGCTAAGGTTGTCTGAATGCGTGGCAGGGATTGTCAAGACAACAAAAGGGAGAAAAAAGTTAAACTACAAGGAACCAAACACATAAGAGGGTTAATAAGTCATCAATTTACCTTTTCCAAGAGGGGCATGCTAGGCATACCAACACTAGGCGGCAATAGGTGCCAAGTGAAAATTCTTAGTGCATTCTAAGTGCCAAGTATTCCTTTATTGCTTCTCATCTACTTTCCAACAATTGATCATCACAAATAAATCTAATATTAAACCATGCTAAATCATACCAAGGCATCTCAACGTATTCCATACATGCTAAGACTTTCCAAGTGCCAACACATGCCAAGCGCCAATATGTGTCAGGGACTAGTGTTATGCATGTTATGAAGTGGAATGAAATGTTGAAGAGTGCTAATTAAGGTGTGATAATGCATGTTGATGAGTGTTAAGGAGTACTACGAAAAAACATTAAGAGAGAATGAACTAGGTAAAAATTCATGGAAGTTAATGAATATGAGGAATGTGTACTGCCAGAGACTAGTGTTAATGGTCAGTGTTAGTTGTTATGCCAAGGAGGGAATGAAAATGTATGCTAAGCATTGGTAAGGCATGCTAGGGAATATTAAGGCATGTTAAGAATTCCCAAAGTGTGCTTGGGAGTTCCAGGGTGCGCTAATTATATCATGTGCCAATTAATAGTGCCAAGATATGCCAATACATGCTAGGTGCTAAGGATGTGGCTCAGGGTGCCAGCGTATATCAATATGTGTCAAGGCAACAAAAGGAAGAACCAATAAGAGGGTTAATAAGTTAGGACTTTATCTTTTTGAAAAGGGTCATGCTAGGCACACTAATAATAGGTCCCAATACATGCCAAGTGGCATTGTGTGTCAAGTGCTAATGTATGTCAATGCATTCAACCAAGGTGTTCCAGGGCATGCTAGGGACTATATACAGTGTTAGGTTCCCGTGATTTGGCCGATTGGCGAGCCAAATGACGATGTAACATCAAACCAAGCTTTGGAGCCCAAGGACCTAGCCTTCCTGGACTCAGAGAGGGCTCTCTCTATTATATGCAAAAGATATCGGTGTGTTTGCTTATGGTGTTCTGATATTAGGCTAGTTATGAAGTGTGTTTTTTGATTTTTTGGTTTTTTAAAGTTTGTGAGGGATAAAACTGATCAAAGATATAAAACAGGTAACAAGAAGTCAGATCAACTGGGCTATGGGGTCAAAAAGGTCAAGGAAGCTATCAGATGATGATGCAAGGTTGCTGTAGGGCCGATTTGATTCACGGTAGAAGGGATCTTTGGGCAAAATGAAGTAAATGGACATCAAGTTTGTGAAAGACAAGGGATTTCAAGTATAACTAGTTGATAGCAGACATAAACATGTTATAGCAAGCCATTAATCATGCTAAATGTAACTATGAGCTAATTAAAACATTGAAATCAAACATTCCAGCCATACATAGAGGTATAAGACCCTCTAACTTCGGGAAATGGCTATCAGACTTTGGGGAAAACACATAAGACAAACTAACAACTCATAAACTACGCCGGAACGTCTAAACATAGTCTCTAAGTCATTGGGCACTTTGACAAACAAGCTTTCATAGTTTTAGGCAAAGGGCTAGATCGGGACTAGGCCTCCTTGGTTCAACAAGATGATCAACAAATCAGTCAAAGAGAAAGTTTTATGGATAGAACTATGGACAGCTTATAGGTAGGCAGGGCACACCATACATCCTACTCAATATGCATAGAACTTGTAAATAAAACTAGCAAACATTATCCTTAGGTTACTAAAGAGCAGTTAAGAATTCTTTAGCATAACAAAGGAAGAAGAAAACATCAAGCTATGAAGATTCGGGAATTTTGAGGTGCCTCCATGGGCATATCTCAAAACTAATCTCTACTGATCTATAGCAGCAAGAAGCATGTATTATGAATGAAAACTAGAAGACAACAGCAAAGAAAGAAAAACTATACCATTCTACCATGTCATGGAATCCATCAACAATCCTTCATCATTCCTCAAAAGCATCCAAGAGGCAGTCCAAAAATCATAACACAAGTATGTTCTTCAAAGCTCATATGACCAATATATTGATTCTTCTCTCAAGTTCAGCCTCTTTTTTACAATGAAACCCATGGAATAAATAGGTTTGAGGGAGGAAAACCTCATGGAGCAACTAGCTATCCCATTGGCCAAGTCAAAATATCTAAACTTGTCCTTGAGGCTTTGCAAAGCCCAAGGCACAAAATATCCCATAAAATATCTAAAAAACTGCTAAAAACGGAAATTATATTGACTTTAGATCATTTCCCAAGCATAAAAATAGCTTAACGCACATTTGGGAAAAGCAGATTTTTTAGGTTCAAAAATTACAAAAATACTTCATATTTATGTCTGAAAAAGGTCCCCTGACTTGCTGGAGAAAATTGGCAGCCTTCCCGATGTCAAAATGAGGCTCATGATGGCTCGTTGGAAATCTCTCTGTGTCTACTTTCCGGCGCAACTGAAACCATCTCAATCTGAGGCCTAGAAGTCATCCAAAACTGTACCTGTGTGCAAAAAACCAGGAAATAGCAGACTGCTGATATGGCGGGCAGAATGTGCAAAAAGAGGGCATTTTTCGCCAATTTGAGGGGGCGAATGATCTCCAAATGCCCTGAAAATCGCTGGAGACCTGCTCATGGAATTATGGCATCCATCGGTATCATCCTCCTCCCTTGACAACTCATCAAACTGAAATGGCGAAATTATGAGTTTTCGGCCAAAAACCCAAAAAATGCCAAAAAACAAAAAGTTACCGAAAAAGGCCCAAAAATGGCATGCATGACCCTCAAGGGTCCATAGCAACATGCTCTGAAGCTGAGGTCAAAATATCAAGGGCTGATATGTTTTTCCCTTCTATCCGTGCTAGGCGCTTCCCCTTTACCTTCTTCAATTTCTCTTGTGCTGCCTTTAGTTTGCGCCGGGCAAACTGATTCAGCTTTTGGAAGTGGTGTGTCCTCTTCCTCTGCAGCTCTAAATCTCTATTCTCCCTCTCAAGCTTCATTTCCAAATGTTTGTTAGCTCTTTCAAGCCAAGCCTCTTTGTTTTCCTCAATTTCTTGCTCAAGGAGTGCAGTGAGAGGAAAGGCTTGGAGCTGGGCTTGCTCTTCTGCTCTCTGCTTTTCCAAGGCTCTTCTAAGCCCGATGGTCCTAGGCCTCTTCCGCCTAGGCTGGTCTTCCTCCTCTTCATCATCAAACTCACCAATGAGCTCTTCAATTCTTGCTTGCGCCTTAGCTGCCTCTTTCTTATACTTAATCGCCCATGCCTCATGAACAGCTGTGTGCACATTCATTTGTTTGTTTTCAATCCCCAAGAAGTGGTTGAAATTCCTTGCCCTTTGAAGATCTTGCTCTAATGCCTCAATTTGCCCTTCCTTATGGATTAAGAGATTTTCAAGAAGGCGGGCCTCATTGTCACTGTCATCGCTTTGGATAGGGATGACAGCCAATTCACTTCCATGCTTCGTACTTTCCCCAACTTTGCTTTTACCTTTGAAAGCCAATCTGACGCTTTTCCTCCTTGGCATGCTAGAAGGTGTCTTTTTGGGCAATTTCCTCTTGCTAGGAACAATCTTTGTCACTGTTAGGGTGGCAACTTTAGTCCCTCTTTTCCTTGCTGAGCTGAGCTTTGTTACTTTGAGAGGAGTAGTAACAACTGATTTACCTTTGACATCTTTTTGAACTGGCTGCTGGCTATCTTCTCCTAGCTGTTCACTTGGCTACCCTTGTTCGCCAACATTAGCTTGCTGTTTTTCATCACTGTCTTGTCCATTTTGTGGCTCAAGAGGTGACTCAACTTCCTTCCCAACCTGTTGTTCTTCATCATGCATCTTCTGCTGTTCCTCAACTGCTGTCTGCTGCTGCTCCTCAATTTGTAACTGCTGCTCTTCATTTCTTGTTTGTTGCTGTCCCTCATCATGGACCTGCTGCTATTCCTCATCATGGACCTGCTGTCCTTCATCAACTATCTGCTGCTGTCCCTCAACCCTTTCTTCTTGCTGCTGTTTACTGCCCTCTCCTTCCTTTTGTTGACTAGGCTGTCCAGTAGTCATTCTGAGCCTCCTAGGAGTAGGCCTACTGGACAAAGGTACCGGGCGATGGATAGGCTGAGTGGGAGACACATGAACAGGAGGGACAGTAGAGAAGTCTGGATGGCTGATGAATAAATCCCATGAAACCTCTTTCTTCTCTAGCTGGTATAGGAAGATAATCTTGATCAAAGAATGATGAAAAAGAGAAGGGATTTGCTGAGGTGGGGCCTTCTTTTGGACAGTGGATGCCATTTTCTCTATGCTTTTGAACAAAAAGTAAGGGAGGTTCAATTGCCTGCTTCTGGTAAAATGCATCAATAAACGGACATAGTAGGCATAAATTTGATTAAACCTCCCTTCACAAGTGAAATATTTCATTATGGCTTTCATAAGCGGAGCATAGCTGTCAAGAAGATATGAAAAAGGGAAGATAGTAGTGACAGCCTCTCTATGTTCAGGCTTGATGAAAGGTTTGTAATCCTCTAAGTCAAGATGAGCTTGTTTAAACCATTTTTCGCCATGATACGGGATCTTGGTGGCCTTGGACACATACCTTGGAGAAATTTTGAAATCAAGACCTGCCACTTGGAAGTGTTTTTCTTTGAATCTCAGGGTGCACAAGTGTGTTAATGGCGAAAAACTCTTGACTTCTTCTATCTTCTGGCAGAAATCAAGGCAGCGTACTTCATGGAAGTTGAAAAGTACATATGGATGAGCATTAATCTCTTCTGTAGAGATGGGCTCATATCTCTTATGTGGACCGCTCCTACTATCTTGCCTTGGAGGCATTCTGACCTGAAAATGCTTTGGAAAAGGTAAAATGCCTTTACTGTGTGTAAAATGTCCTGTTGGAGTCAAACTGTGTCACTTTACTGCTTTGACAGATAAACACTGTGGGTTGGAAGGCTTGCAATCAAGTGTCTTTGTAATACACAACCTCCTGTTCTCTTAAGAAAAAGTCCTGTTCACCTTTAGAATATCTCTGTCAATAGATTTCTCTGTAGGAAATAACACAGTGAAAAGAAGAGCAAACTGCTGTGTAAATTTCCTGTACAGTGTTAAGAAATCACTTTTCTTGTGAATTTTGTTAGAGGTCAATCAACACACCTGTATTTGTGTCTCCAAGACAAATCTCAATCATAAAAACCCTGCTCTTCGGAAATGGTCTTCTACTTTGAAAATATCACAATCAACAACTCTTCAATATGATATAATATAGTGGAAATAAAGGCCAGACTGTATGAGGTAGGATGTATACAATGTCAAAGTCTCCCTGCTTGGTAATTTTTGGAAGTTAACAACTCATCTTTGTATCTCTGCCTCAAGGTAGAATTTCAATGAGTAACCACCATGCCTTGTATAAGTGTGCCAATCAGTCCACTGATCTTGCATCTATTGCAACCACCATAAATATGTTTAGACAGTCAATACACAGGACTGGAGCAAAAATGACAGGGTTTAGAAGACTACAAAGTTTTTAGGCAGAAACTGTGTAAGACTTCTTTTTCAAAACCATCAAGGGTTCCTCATGAATGAAACCCTCTGGTTATGTTAGAAAAACCTCTTCTTGGATGGATAGCAACTTGTCAAATAGGCTTTAAACAACACAAGGCAGTCAACCAACAACACAGTGAATACTGTCCCTTTATGGGTAGTGTGAGCAAACTTCCTCCGGAGCTTCAAACTACAAACTCCTGCTTGACCAAGAACCCCTTCTCCCACTAAATTTCACTGTTCTCTACGCATGTCACTTTATTTAAACAGAAACATGCTCATTAAGTTCAATCCTGGTGTGAGCATATAGGCAAATTCACAGTTAAAACAGAGGTAACAGATTTTTAGTAAAGCTCCAAAAGCTTAAGCAGAGGCTGCGAGAGATTCTTTTTCCATAATAATCAAGGGCCTTTGTGGAATATCAGTCATCCTTGGAGGAAAACCTTTATGTTTTCTGAAAATCCACTTGGCAGTGAGGTTTTGATGGACAGAATCAGTCACAGAGTTTTCAGAGAATAATGTTTTTCGGTGGTGGAGTAGGGTAATCAATGCCCTGTTGCCTTCAACAGTAAAGACTTCTTTTAAACTAGCATACTAGTCTGCCTTGGAAAATTCCTCCACACTTTGGAAAACTAGTTTTTTAAATGTCTATGAAAAGCCAACAAACACAGTCAGGGTTTGGCAATTTCAGAAATTTGGATGAAATTTCAAAATACCTGTTGAAATCGCTGGAAAAACCTTGGAGGAAAGCTTGGAACAGCTCTGGAGATCTTCAAACCTGCGTGACACTCTTTAAGGATAGAACGTCGCGCAAAAAACGCCACCCGGGTGGCCTGTCAGGTCGGGCTGTCGGGCGGTCGGGCGCCGTGTACAGGCGCGTCACGCAACTGTACAGGCGCGTCGCGCCAACACTAACCGTCAGTGTAAACACGCTCCCAGGCGCGTCGCGCGGCGTTTAACAGTGTAAAAATCTGCAAATCGACCCGATTTACTTGTTTCAATGCTGGGGAGGCATGGAACTTTGTTTGCAGTTTTGAAAATGATAAATCACCCTCGACCTTCACCCTTATGTCATTCCGTGCATTTTCCAATGCTTCACTGTCTTTAAATGTAAAGTGAAAATTTTGTTTGGCCTTTTTGCAGGGTTTTCACAGTCTTTTTGATCCTTTTAAATAAGCTCGGTGCATTTCATATCTGCGTTGGAGATTTTCCACACTTCTGGACCATGTCAATCACGGCCCGACCTCTTTATAGAAAACAAAAATGGCTTAACAAAAACCAAAACTCTGTTTTATGCATAGGTGTTTGAAAAGTGATTTCCAACTTTTGTTCTTTGGGTGATAAACACCGAGCTTCAAATTTTGACAAATAACTCAATAACTTCCACATCATCTCTGCCACTATTTTTAAAGATGCTGGTAATACTTATGATGTAAAACAACCCCTCTTTAACACTGTCAAGAGAATGCTTAAATACTGGTTTGTTTCTGAAGGACAGGGCTTGTTTTGTCAACTTGTTTTGACAGTCCTCGGTCTTTGATAGCTTCTTCGACCTTTATCTACAGCAGGAGCCGAGTTTACTGACATAATTTGGATTTGGTTATGGTTTCTTGATTTCAAGAAGGCACCCCCTTTTCTCAAAATAATTCCCTGCCTGTAGGTACATTATCTATGATATATATGTCCTTTTTAGAATAATGAGAAAGCTGCATTTGTTTCAAAACTCCCAAAACTGACAATCTATCAAACCACTTCTTTGTTCATTTATAACTGGTATACTTATTCACAATGTCCATCTTGGGAACTAATCTTGAATAGCCTCCCATAGTTTGTGATGTATATCTGAAAGGATAAACTGGTGAAGCAGGAACAGCAGGGTTCTTTGAAACACAGTTATCATTTGATTTGATCAGTGCATTTGACCTTTTGTAATGGAACCATTCCAAAGCTCAACTTTGTCCACTGTTTTACTTTCTTGGTGATATTTTAAAAGAGAAAACCACACAAGGTCTGTTGAAGAGCTTTGAAAGCCATTTTGTCATTTTAAAAGGAGATGGTCTGTCTTCTTCTAATTTGTTTGATAATTTCTGCTTCCAGGCGATTTATGAGCTTCTCCCTGGACTGTAAGTGCCATATTTTGGTTGCATGCTTTCTCACTATATTTCTATGTTTACTCAAAAGGAGTTCCCTTTAGACTTCTTGGCAATGTGACAGTGAGGTGAATGTGTGGCCTCTTCCCCTAAGGGAAATGCCCTTTTGGTATCAATGCATGTATGTATTCAATATTATCTCCTGTCCACTATAGGTACAGTTTGACAAACATTTTCATTTGAATAGGAAAACCAATACTTTTGAATCATAAACACTATCTTTTACCTGTGCAATGACTTCTATTTACTTTCTTTGTATCTTTCCACTGCACTTTAGATCAATCAGTTTTCAACAACCTGCAATGCTTTGGCCATCTGCTCATAAATGGAGGAGGCCTTTCACTGAGCACAGTATCTGAAGATGTATTTGATAATGCTGCATGTCAAGGATTTGTTTGGATTTATGATGGTAAGCAAACAACTTAAAAAACATCAATACTGGCACCTCTGCTTGCAAACACCACTATGCTTTAGAACAACCCTAGTCCAATTGTCACTGTTTTCCTGTACTGCTCTGAGGGTGACTGAAATGTCATCATTTGCTTTAGTTATCTCATGACAAATTATTGGAAAGATAGTCTCTGTGACTATGGAGGTCAGCGCCCTTTGAAAAACAAACAACTTTTCTTCTGCCTGGTGTGATGACCTGATCTGTCAGCATCTCTTCAATTTGGTCTTGTGGGAAAACAAACTGCTTATGATTAGAATTGTTTCTACTCATGATATGCCTTTCTAAAGTTCAACAGTTCACATGATTTGAAAGCTTCAAATGACCTCTTTTATCAGACCAAACTATGCTTTCCTTTGAAATTGCATACTTCAGACTCTATCCTTGTTATGATCATCATTCATACTCAGAAAAACCTAGAATCTCTGTTTCACTGTTCAGTGAACAACAAACCTGGACTTTTGTCATCCTCAAAGTCAATACTGGCCAGCGCCCTCTGCTTGTAGATGAAGGAGGCGCCCTAACCCTCTGCTTGTAAATGAAGGAGGTTCTGGGCCATGACATTTTACCAGTTTGTTGTGACAGTGGTGTCCTTTTCTTATTGTGGTTTTCATACTAGAAGGAAAACTGCAGGGTCTTGATGAGTGACTTTCTGTTTTTGCAGACATATCTCAGGCTCATGATACATTTAGAAGTAGTTGTTCTTCTAACTGTAGATTCAAGCATTTCCTCCTGAGATGAAGTTATATTTCCTGTCTTTGTAGAATTCATAAAACACTGTGAAACACCTACTAATCAGCTTGAAACTGTGGTCCCTGCAGTGCTGAGACCTAGGGGTATAGGTGGCGCGACTTAGAGCTGTTTGTCAATTTTATTTGTAGAGTGGGAGGTCAGTCATGGTTGGTCTGTAACAGATGGAGGCTTTTTGGCTTTTTGATGATCGCCAAGGGTAAAATGTCTTAAAGCGCCACTTCCTAACATAGGGGATACTTTTGAAACAGATTTGGATTTGCCTTTCAAAGCTGATGGGCAGACCAGTAGGGCTGAAGCTAGATAGGATAGGGATAATGAGGTTTTGATTTTGACATGGGTGGACTGAAAAGTAGAAAGGCGAAAAAAGTTTTAGGAGGGTTTTCTAGATGACATATTGACATAAGGAAATCAGTTTCTAGAAAACTCAGCTGTAGATATAGTCATCACTAACATGTAAAAAATAATGATGGCTAACAGTGGCTCCATTTGGGGAGGGCAGCTCCTCGTCAGGAGGTGTCCAGAATTCAGATTTTTGGCTTATGAAGACCAGTGCCTTATCCATTGGCACAAAATTTACCCTTCTTTTGATGTTATTTCTGAAAAATTACAGCATGATTAACATCAATGATACTTCTACCTACCCCACTATCTTTCCTAACATTTTTTCTTCTCTTTGGCGCATTTGAACTAGCAGCCTTTTGACAATGCATATATTTCTTTTTGCAAAATGAACCTATCTATTTCTACTCTTATATCTATCGAGAGTTCAGATTAAACTGATGAACTCCTTCATTTCTCTACCTAAAACTAGATCGACTGTCAAGATTAAGCGGTTTGACAGGATTTTATTCTCTAGTCTAAAACATGAAATTCAAAAATGATCAAATCAGGATTAGGCAGTCTGATTTGTCATGCATTTGCGGCATAAAAGACAAGCTGCACACAAATGTTATTCTGCAATAAAAGGAAACTAGACAAGCGGGGCTAAGATGTACAATGTGTTTTTCATCCCTCGCTTCTCCCTTTGGTTCTGTTTTAGGCATGTGGAACCAAAATCTCTCCCTAATCTAAGCTCTGTGATAAGTCAATCTTACACAATGTTGACTATCTTGGCACTCACTAACTTATCAGCAAATAAATTTAAACATGCTCAGCTATGATTAGGCTAGATAGCTGAACAAGACATTGAAGTATTAGTAGTGGCATTTAGACTTGCTCGCTTTCTGAAAGACTATTTTTTGGAACATGGGGCCCTTGTTCTATATTCACTTGCTCTCTTTTCTGTTTTTTACTGTTTATGACTTTTCTATTTTTTTAATATTTCAAACAATGGTATGTACAATGAATAAAAGTGTTTCAGACTCAAAAATCTTGGAAATGACGGAATTTAAGCATCTTATCCTCGTAAGGATCTCCTCTCACCCTTGGCCCACTTAACTCCTGAAAAGAAAAATTTGGGAAATTTTCTCTCTCTAACATGACATAGGGATTCATGCAAGAATCTCTAAACAACCCAGTATCTTCCCTTTGTACCTCTCTAAATATCTGATTTCCACTCCTTTCCTTACTGTATGCTTTCCTCAAGTAATGCATGTATTCTTGGTCATTCTTAAAATAGATAATGACATCATCAAGGTATGCATAGATGCAGAAATTTAAAACTGGGAACATGGATTTCATGAACAGATTTCCGACATTGGGTGGTTTTGCAATTTTGAACTTGAAATCAGATCTACTTCCCGCAAACTTGAAAAAATCTTTAAGCTGTCTGCTTTGCAAGGGAATGTTATGACCATGACCTAAAACATCATCTTGCAAACATACACGATTAAAAGCACCTTTAATTGGTAAATCATGGTTTTGAGTAGAAAAACATAATCTCTGTTATAGGGATATGCAGTATTGTTCCTAAAATCAAAGCAGACTCTATGACCAACTGTTTTATCCCTGATTATTTCATTTTGTTTCAGATTTTTGTGTTTTCTCTTGTCAAAACTGTTCTTTGAGGGGAAGGTAGTGACACAGTAATTTCCCTTGCTTTTTCTGTAGAAATTGGTATTCTGCATGAGATTTCTGATTTTGGCATTTCTAAGTTCTTCATGAAAAGACATAATATGAGCTAATTTCAGTAGTTCAGGTATGCTAGGATTGCAACTATCATTCTTGCTCATAAGAAGTTTATCTGGCATTTTCTCAAGATGTTGAGTTGTCGAGGTTATGGTCAAAGTTTCATTTGCAAAATAGGAGGGTCGCTAATAGATGGTAAATCTTTGAGGTATGGTAGAAACATTAAACTCTTTGTTCCCGGTTCCAATAGGTTTACGATGTGTAGGTCTTTAAAGCCTTTACCTGGAAGAAGTTTCCACAAGTTACTGCTGGTGTTTGATCAAAGCTAGAGCAATTTGCTTGATAGTACATGAGAGTTTGTGCTTCTTGCTCTAATCCTACTTGGGAGAGGGGAAACTTACTTTCCTCACGACACAGTTGTTCGTGATCATGGTAGTTTTGAGTGTCCAGCTCATCATAAGGTACCAAGGACAACTGATGTGGTGGATCTAAGTCTATATCAGCTTCTCTTGACTCTTCCTCCATGTTTACATCAATATGCATAATGAAAGAGTTTAAGTCGGAGCGCAAGGAACACATTGGAATGTTATCTGGCCTATCTTGGCTGCTAATCATGTATTTCATGTGTGATTCGCGGTAGAGTATCATGTTCTGACCAAACACAGGAATGGTGGCATATGACATGTCCAGTTGAATATTCCCTTGGAGTTTGGCTCCCCAAGATCTAGATAGAAGCATCCCATATTTGGGAGGAATGTCTGCCACTACTATATCCATGATTAGATGTTTTGGTGTATTTGGTCCAAATTAAAACAAAGTTCTTTGATCAAACCCGTGCATTGGACTCTACTTGAATCAAATGAATACAAGTCTTTGTATGGTCTTGTGATTTCCAAGCCTAATCTTTCCATTACTACCTTCGGCATAAGATTATGCGAGGCGCCGGAGTCTAGCATGGCATTGTGGAGGATTTGGTCATGGATGCTGAGGCTAATGTAAAATGGAAGAGTAGCTCCCTCTTGGAATTTTCCCTCTACCTTTGGACCAAACAATACTTCAGGAGTGTCATCAGTGAGATTAACAGTGTTTGCATCATTCCCTAGATTTAGGAATTTTAGTACTTGGGATTTATAAGAGTTTTGGGCAATGAGTTCAGTAAGAGGCATGGTGATCTTGATCTTGGTGATTTCGCCTTCAAATCTAAAAGGCAGCTGAAGTTTAGATATGTTTGTTTCAGTTTTTTCAGCCACGACCTTCTCTATGTTCTGAGTTTGTTGGCTTTGTTTCGGGATTTTGTTTGCCATAGTTGCTTCGGTAACTTTTGTGGAAGTACTCGGAACAGTTGAGTTAGGACTAGTTTGGGTAACTTTAGCTTTGTTTTGGTCACTTTTCTCGACCTTGATTTTGTCACTGATTACTGCTTTTTTGAGGATGGTATCATGGGTTTTAGCAGTATCTGAGTTACCTTTCTTGGAATTATCTTGGTTTCTTTTGCTTCTAAGGTCATATTTCCTATGAGCTTCTATAATGGCATTCTGAAAATATATGGCAGGATCATCGAGATCTTCATAGTTGGTCTCATTTTGATTAGGAGAAAAGAACGCTTGTTCTTCTTCTGTGAGGTACACCTCACTCTTATTATCAGATCCTATGAGGTTTAAATGATGTTCATCAAGAGTTTATGTATCTCTGTTATCCTCTTCTACATATTTTTTATTGAATGGTGGCCTAATTTGTTGGTAATTTTCCCTTGGTCTGTTTTGGGGCTGTTCCCTCCTAAATTTTTGGTTCTGGTTTCTGTTTGGAGGGTTTGGTTGGTTGTCCCTAACAGGAGCCTTTTCATTTATCCTTTCGCACATTTTGGCCATGGTTTTGACTAAGTCATCTATTCTAGGATCTAGGGAAGGTGATGAAGTGGAAACCTTGTCTTTATATGTGACCTTTCTTTCTGATCTAGTCCTAGCCCTTTTTTCTGCTAAGTTGGCATCTACTTTTATTGCTATTTGTTGCATATCCTCTAAGGTAGGGGGATCCTTTTCTCTCAGATGATATGTCATGTCCGGATCGAAACCCTCGGGGAATTTTTCCAAGGCTAAACCAAGTAGTGGTTTGAAATGAGTTGGGAGGGAGTTATATACACTGTTGAACCTAGTGCAGTAAGCCTGGACACTTTCCCCATTTTCCCGTTTCAGGTTGTTATATTTTGACAGGATTTGAATGGGGTTTCTTCGGATTTCCCACCTATTTCTGAAGACTTGATGTAGTTCGATATCATGGATACTATTTGAGCTAAGCTTTTGAACCATGCTTTAGGTTCACCACCAAGACTTTGTGCAAATATTCTCATTCCCGATGCCTCGTCTTGTACCTCTAGGTATTCATAAGCACTGTACCATCCTACTTATATGCCGTTGAGGTGTGGTGGTGTCTTCTCCGGTAAAGTGTGGGATTTTGTCTTGATATTTATTTGGGAGAGGAGCCAAGGGCGGTGGCAACACCAAAGGTGCATACCAGGCTACCATGATGGGAGCTAATGGATGATGTACAAGATGAGGACTAGTGGGATGAGATGAGGTGGTTTGAACAGGTGTGGCGGATGAACTTGGACTAGTGATCCGGTTTTGAGAAGATCTGGGATGGTGGGAGCCAAAGTAATGAAGAAGCTGAAAGTCGGGGGGGTGGTGTGGAAGGTGAGGCTTCTCTACTATGACTGTGTGATTGGTCTAGGGTTTCAAGATCATCAAAGTTTATCTTACTATATGATTTGCTTCTGAGAAGAGTTTTTGATGACTCTAATTCAAAAGGTGAATCTAGTAGGATAGTGCGATGTTTAGGTACGTATGCGTTCACGATGGATCTAACAAGAGAAAGATGGTCGCTGGTCGACCTTTTTCCGGGTCATCTACTATGATAGGGGGTTTTGGGTCTGGATGGGATCTGGTGCTGATTCTTCGTGAAGCCAGATTTTAGATCCAGAGTTTAGAGAGAATGGTATTGGTGAATGTTCTGGATGAGTGGTTTTTCTAAAGCTTTACTAAGGTGAAGGATGGTCAAAAATAAAAGGGATGGATTAGTGGAGTCGCCAGGTGGGACTGGGTTATTTTTGTGAAGATAACTATGGTCCACCACCGGTAACTAATCTGGAAATGTTTTTGGATTTTCTGAGTTTTATGTGCAGCCTATGATTTTTTAAAGTATCCTAGACTTGTTTCAACACTTTGCTAGGGTGATGAGAACAAAAAGAGTTTACTCTAAAAAATGGGTATATGGACTGCTTGCTTGTTTATGGTATCTAAAGGACCAAAAGAGTCTATAAGAGTTTTCTGGACTATTATGTACTCAGTGTCCCACCATCTCCCGCTATGTTAGTGAGTGATGAGATAGGTCTATTGGATAGTAGCCTAGAGTTTGGTAAAATAGTAAGGTCTACTAGAAGTTAGTGGAGTCGCCAGGTGGAATGTCAGTTGTTTTGGGGTATACTTGTATGGTCCACCACCAGTACTGTCAAAAGCCAATCTAAAGGAGTATTTTGGGGTTTTTCTGAGCTATGTAGTCCCGAGGTTTGGAAAAGTGTCCCACAAATGAGTCATCATTTTGCTAGGATGGTGAGACAACCAGATTTCACTCTTCTAAGTTTGACCGAGATTTTGAGACTTCCTAAGGGATACCTAGGATGTTTTGGACTCAGCGTCCCACCGTGATCGCCATTATGTTAGTGAGCGGTGGGATAAGTCAATAAGATAGTATTCTCAAAAGTCTCTAAAGATTAGGGAAATTAAGTTTGTTTATCACTCATCATCCCACCGTGATCGCCATTATGTTAGTGAGCGGTGGGGATAAGTCAGCTAGATAGTATTCTCAAAAGTCTCTAAAGATTAGAGAAAATAAGTTTTTTTATCACTCAGAGTCCCACCGTGATCGCCATTATGTTAGGGTCCTGTGATTTGGCCGATTGGTGAGCCAAATGACGATGTAACATCAAACCAAGCTTTGGAGCCTGAGGACCTAGCCTTCCAGGACTCAGAGAGGGCTCTCTCTATATGTGTAAAAGATATCGGTGTATTTGCTTATGGTGTTCTGATATTAGGCTAGTTATGAAGTGAGTTTTTTTATTTTTGGTGTTTTAAGTTTGTGAGGGATAAAACTGATCAAAGATATAAAAATGGATAACAAGAAGTTAGATCAACTAGGCTATGGGGTCAAACAGGTCAAGGAAGCTATGAGATGATGATGTAAGGCTGCTGTAGGGCCGATTTGATTCACGGTAGAAGGGATCTTTGGGCAAAATGGAGTAAATGGACATCAAGTTTGTGAAAGACGAGGGATTTCAAGTGTAACTAGTTGACAGCAGATACAAACACAAAAGTATAGCAAGTCATTAATCATGCTAAAATGTACAATCATGAGCTAATTAATACATAGAAATTAAACATTCCAAAATGACACATAGAGGTATAAGACCCCCTCTTAACTTCTTGGAAATGGCTATCGACTTTTGGGAAAACATATAAGACAAAACTAACAACTCATAGATCGCTGAACGCCTAAACATAGTCTCTAATTCATTGGGCACTTGACAAACAAGCTATAGTTTTAGGCAAAGGGCTAGATCGACTAGGCCTCCTTGGTTCAAACAAGATGATCAAAAAAATCAACAAAGAGAAAGTTTTATGGGCTTAACTATAGACACCTTTTATAGGTAGGCAGGCAATACCCATACATCCTACTCAAATATGCATAACTTGTAAATAAAACTAGCAAATCATATTCTTAGGTTAGCTAAAGAGTAAGAATTTTAGCATAACAAAGGAAGAAGAAAACATCAAGCTATGAAGATTCAGGAATTTTGAGGTGCCTCCATGGGCATATCTCAAAATCAATCTCTACTGATCTATAGCAGCAAGAAGCATGTATTATGGATGAAAACTAGAAGACAAAAACATAGCAAGAAACACTATACCATTCTACCATGTCATGGAATCCATCACCAATCCTTCATCACTCCTCAAAAGCATCCAAGAGGCAGTCCAAAAATCATAACACAAGTGTATTCATCAAAGCTCATATGACCAATGTATTAATTCTTCTCTCAAGTTCAGCCTCTGATTTACAATGAAACCCATGGAATAAATATGCTTGAAGGAGGAAAACCTCATGGAGCAACTAGCTATCCCATTGGCCAAGTCAAAATATCTAAACTTGTCCTTGAGGCTTTGCAAAGCCCAAGGCACAAAATATCCCATAAAATATCTAAAAAACTGCTAAAAATGGAAATTATATTGACTTTACATCATTTCCCAAGCATAAAAATAGCTTAACGCACATTTGGGAAAAGCGGATTTTTTAGGTTCAAAAATTACAAAAATACTTCATATTTATGCTTGAAAAAGGTCCCCTGACTTTCTGGAGGCAATTGGCCTAGAAGTCATCCAAAACTGTACCTGTGTGTAAAAAACCAGGAAATAGCAGACTGCTGATATGGCGGGCAGAATGTGCAAAAAGAGGGCGTTTTTCGCCAATTTGAGGGGGCGAATGATCTCCAAATGCCCTGAAAATCGCTGGAGACCTGCTCATAGAATTATGGCATCCATCGGTATCATCCTCCTCCCTTGACAACTCATCAAACTGAAATGACAAAATTATGAGTTTTCGACCAAAAACCCAAAAAATGCCAAAAAACAAAAAGTTGTCGAAAAATGCCAAAAATTGGCATGCATGACCCTCAAGGGTCCATAGCAACATGCTCCGAAGCTGAGGCCAAAATATCAAGGGCTGATATGCTTTTCCCTTCTTTCCGTGCTAGGCGCTTCCCTTTTACCTTCTTCAATTTCTCTTGTGCTGCCTTTAGTTTGCGCCGGGCAAACTGATTCAACTTTTGGAAGTGATGTGTCCTCTTCCTCTGCAGCTCTAAATCTCTATTCGCCCTCTCAAGCTTCATTTCCAAATGCTTGTTAGCTCTTTCAAGCCAAGCCTCTTTGCTTTCCTCAATTTCCTGCTCAAGGAGTGCAGTGAGAGGAAAGGCTTGGAGCTGGGCTTGCTCTTCTGCTCTCTGCTTATCCAAGGCTCTTTTAAGCCCGATGGTCCTAGGCCTCTTCCGCCTAGGCTGGTCTTCCTCCTCTTCATCATCAAACTCACCAATGAGCTCTTCAATTCTTGCTTGCGCCTTGACTGCCTCTTTCTTATACTTAATCGCCCGTGCCTCATGAACAGCTGTGTGCACATTCATCTGTTTGTTTTCAATCTCCAAAAAGTGGTTGAAATTCCTTGCCCTTTGAATATCTTGCTCTAATGCCTCAATTTGCCCTTCCTTCTGGATTAAGATATTTTCAAGAAGGCGGGCTTCATTGTCACTATCATCGCTTTGGATAGGGATAATAGCTAATTCACCTCCATGCTTTGTACTTTCTCCAATTTTGCTTTTACCTTTGAAAGCCAATCTAGTGCTTTTCCTCCTTGGCATGCTAGAAGGTGTCTTTTTGGGCAATTTCCTCTTGCTAGGAACAATCTTTGTCACTGTTAAGGTGGCAACCTTAGCTTGCTGTTCTTCATTAATGTCTTGTCCAATTTGTGGCTCAAGAGGTGTTTCAATTTCCTACCCAACTTGCTGTTCTTCATCTTGCACTTGCTGTTGTTCCTCATCATCTGACTGCTGTTCATCAATGTGTACCTGTTGCTGTTCATCTTGGACCTGCTGTCCTTCACTTTCTATTTGCTGTTGTCCCTAAATTTGTATCTACTGTCCTTCATCACCTATCTGCTGCTGTCCCTCATCATGGAAATGCTGTCCTTCATCATCTACCTACTGCTGGCCCTCATCTCTATTCTGCTGCGGTCTACTACCCTCTCCTTCCTCCTGTTGACTTGGCTGTCCAGCAGTCATTCTGAGCCTCCTAGGAGTAGGCCTACTGGACAAAGGTACCGGGCGATGGATAGGCTGAGTGGGAGACACATGAACAGGAGGAACAGTAGAGAAGTCTGGATGGCTGATGAATAAATCCCATGGAACCTCTTTCTTCTCTAGCTGGTATAAGAAGATAATCTTGATCAAAGAATGATGAAAAAGAGAAGGGATTTGCTGAGGTGGGGCCTTCTTTTGGACAGTACATGCCATTTTCTCTATGCTCTTGGACAAAAAGTAAGGGAGGTTCAGTTGCCTACTTCTAGTAAAGTGCATCAATAAATGGACATGATAGGCATAAATTCGATTAAACCTCCCTTCACAAGTGAAATATTTCATTATGGCTTTCATCAGTGGAGCATAGCTTTCAAGGAGATATGAAAAAGGGAAAATAGCAGTGACAGCCTCCCTATGTTCAGGCTTGATGAAAGGTTTGTAATCCTCTAAGTCAAGATGAGCTTGTTTAAACCATTTTTCGCCATGATACGGGATCTTGGTGGCCTTGGACACATACCTTGGAGAAATTTTGAAATCAAGACCCGCCACTTGGAAGTGTTTTTCTTTGAATCTCAGGGTGCACAAGTGTGTTAATGGCGAAAAACTCTTGACTTGTTCTAGCTTCTGGCAGAAATCAAGGCAGCGTACTTCATGGAAGTTGAAAAGTACATATGGATGAGCATTAATCTCTTCTGTAGAGATGGGCTCATATCTCTTATGTGGACCGCTCCTACTGTCTTGCCTTGGAGGCATTCTGACCTGAAAATGCTTTGGAAAAGGTAAACTGCCTTTACTGTGTGTAAAATGTCCTGTTGGAGTCAAACTGTGTCACTTTACTGCTTTGACAGATAAACACTGTGGGTTGGAAGGCTCGCAATCAAGTGTCTTTGTAATACACAACCTCCTGTTCTCTTAAGAAAAAGTCCTGTTCACCTTTAGAATATCTCTATCAACAGATTTCTCTGTAGGAAATAACACAGTGAAAAGAAGAGCAAACTGCTGTGTAAATTTCCTGTACAGTGTTAAGAAATCACTTTTCTTGTGAATTTTGTTAGAGGCCAATCAACACACCTGTATTTGTGTCTCCAAGACAAATCTCAATCATAAAAACCCTGCTCTTCGGAAATGGTCTTCTACTTTGAAAATATCACAATCAACAACTCTTCAATATGATATAATATAGTGGAAATAAAGGCCAGACTGTATGAGGTAGGATGTATACAATGTCAAAGTCTCCCTGCTTGGTAATTTTTGGAAGTTAACTACTCATCTTTGTATCTCTGCCTCAAGGTAGAATTTCAATGATTAACCACCCTGCCTTGTATAAGTGTGCCAATCAGTCCACTGATCTTGCATCTATTGCAACCACCATAAATATGTTTAGACAGTCAATACACAGGACTGGAGCAAAAATGACAGGGTTTAGAAGACTACAAAGTTTTTAGGCAGAAACTGTGTAAGACTTCTTTTTCAAAACCATCAAGGGTTCCTCATGAATGAAACCCTCTGGTTATGTTAGAAAAACCTCTGCTTGGATGGATAGAAACTTGTCAAATAGACTTTAAACAACACAAGGCAGTCAACCAACAACACAGTGAATACTGTCCCTTTATGGGTAGTGTGAGCAAACTTCCTCCGGAGCTTCAAACTACAAACTCCTGCTTGACCAAGAACCCCTTCTCCCACTAAATTTCACTGTTCTCTACGCATGTCACTTTATTTAAACAGAAACATGCTCATTAATTTCAATCATGGTGTGAGCATATAGGCAAATTCACAGTTAAAACAGAGGTAACAGATTTTTAGTAAAGCTCCAAAAGCTTAAGCAGAGGCTGCGAGAGATTCTTTTTCCATAATAATCAAGGGCCTTTGTGGAATATCAGTCATCCTTGGAGGAAAACCTTTATGTTTTCTGAAAATCCACTTGGCAATGAGGTTTTGATGGACAGAATCAGTCACAGAGTTTTCAGAGAATAATGTTTTTCGGTGGTGGAGTAGGGTAATCAATGCCCTGTTGCCTTCAACAGTAAAGACTTCTTTTAAACTAGCATACTACTCTCCCTTGGAAAATTCCTCCACACTTTGGAAAACCAGTTTTTTAAATGTCTATGAAAAGCCAAAAAACGCAGTCAGGGTTTGGCAATTTCGGAAATTTGGATGAAATTTCAAAATACCTCTTGAAATCGCTGGAAAAACCTTGGAGGAAAGCTTGGAGCAGCTCTGGAGATCTTCAAACCTGCGCGGCACTCTTTAAGGATAGAACGTCGCGCAAAAAACGCCACCCGGGTGGCCTGTCGGGTCGGGCTGTCGGGCGGTCGGGCGCCGTGTACAGGCGCGTCGCGCAACTGTACAGGCGCGTCGCGCCAACACTAACCGTCAGTGTAAACACGCTCCCAGGCGCGTCGCGCAGGTTTCCAGGCACGTCGCGCGGCGTTTAACAGTGTAAAAATCTGCAGATCGACCCGATTTACTTGTTTCAATGCTGGGGAGGCATGGAACTTTGTTTTCAGTTTTGAAAATGATAAAATCACCCTCGACCTTCACCCTTATGTCATTCCAAATTTTCCAACGGTCACTTGGTCTTTAAAGGTAAAGTGAAAATTTTGTTTGGCCTTTTTGCAGGGTTTTCACAGTCTTTTTGATCCTTTTAAATAAGCTCGGTGCATTTCATATCTGCGTTGGAGATTTTCCACACTTCTGGACCATGTCAATCATGGGCCAACCTCTTTATAGAAAACAAAAATGACTTAACAAAAACCAAAACTCTGTTTTATGCATAGGTGTTTGAAAAGTGATTTCCAGCTTTTGTTCTTTGGGTGATAAACACCGAGCTTCAAATTTTGACAAATAACTCAATAACTTCCACATCATCTCTGCCACTGTTTTTAAAGATGCTAGTAATACTTATGATGTAAAACAACCCATATTTAACACTGTCAAGAGAATGCTTAAATACTGGTTTGTTTCTGAAGGACAGGGCTTGTTTTGTCAACTTGTTTTGACAGTCCTCGGTCTTTGATAGCTTCTTCGACCTTTATCTACAGCAGGAGCCGAGTTTACTAACATAATTTGGATTTGGTTATGGTTTCTCGATTTCAAGAAGGCACCCCAGAACAACTTGAATTTTTTCATTTGGTGTCCATTTGATCCTTCAAAAATTGATTTTCCCAACACTGGTCAAAACTGGTAAATCCTGGTGCAGAAATGCATCGAGCTGTTTGTAGACCATTTTTGAATGCCTTCCTTTTGTCGGAATTTGGCCCGAGATGGCTCATCGGAAAGCTATGGAAGTCTATTTTCCATAGAAACTTGAATTTTTTCATTTCGAGTCCAATTGAGCCTTCAAAAACTGACTGTCCCATCACTGGTAAAAAATGGTGTATGCTAGTGCAGAAGTTCTCCCGTGACATTGGTATTTTTCATGTTCCTCACAAACCATGATACCTGTGCAGAAACTGAAGGAGGTTTTTATTTTTGAACCTATGAGGGACAAAAACCTCTCTCAATTTTGTAAATTTCATCTCTGTTTGATCAGAAAATCATTTTGAAACAAACTGCCCGGGCGCTCCTTAACCCTAATTTTGCTGTGGATGCCAAGTTTGCTGACCCTATTTGGACTTTGATCATGGCCCTCTGATTTGAAAAAGGCACCACTTTTTCAAAATATTTCCCTGCCTGTATCATTTATGAGATCTCTGTCCCTTTTTGAATAATGAGAAAACTGCATTTGTTTTAAAACTCCCAAAAACTGTCAATCTATCAAACCACTTCTTTGTCTATTCATAACTGGTATACTTATTCACAATGTCCATCTTGGGAACTAATCTTGAATAGCCTCCCATTGTTTGTGATGTATATCTGAAAGGATAAGCTTGTGAAGCAGGAACAACAGGGTTCTTTGAAACACAGTTATCATTTGATTTGATCAGTGCATTTGACCTTTTTGTAATAGAACCATTCCAAAGCTCAACTTTGTCCACTGTTTTACTTTCTTGGTGATATTTTAAAAGAGAAAACCACACAAGGTCTGTTGAAGAGCTTTGAAATCCATTTTGTCATTTTAAAAGGAGATGGTCTATCTTCTTCCAATTTGTTTGATAATTCCTACTTCCAGGCGATTTATGAGCTCCTTCCTTGATTGCAAGTGCCATATTTTGGCTGCATCCCTTCATACCATATTTCTCTGTTTACTTGAAAGGTGCTCCTTTAGACTTCATGGTATGTGATAGCAGGGTGACCCCCTCTCTTAAGGAAACTTCCCCTTTTTTGTAACAATGACCTGCATATATTCAATATTGTTTCCTGTCCACTACAGGTATAGTTTGACAGACATTTCCATTTGAATAGAAAAACCAATACTTTTGAATCATAAACCCTATCTTTTACCTGTACAATGAATTCTATTTATCTTCTTTGTATCCTTCCACTGCACCTTTTGACCAATCAGTCTTCAACAACATCCAATGCTTTGGCCCTCTGCTCATAAATGGAGGAGGCCTTTCACTGAGCAAAGTATCTGAAGATTATTTGATAATGCTGTTTGACAAAGATTTTCTTTGGATGTGATGGTAAGCAAACAACTTGAAAAACATCAATACTAGCACCTCTTCTTGCAATCATCACTGTGCTTCAGAAAAACCCTAGCCAAAGTGTCAATGTCTCACTGTACTGCTCTGAGGGGAACTGAAAAGTCAGCATTTACTTTGGTTATCTTATGACAATTTATTTGAAAGACAGTCTCTGTGACTATGGAGGTCAGCGCCTTTTGAAAAACAAACACCTTTTCTTCTGCCTGTGTGATGACATGATTTGTTAGCACCTCTTCAATTTGGTCTTGTGGAATAGCAGGCTCTTTATGATTAGAATTGTTTTCACTCATGATGTGCCTTTCTAAAGTTTAACAATTCACAGGATTTGAAAACTTCTCATGACTTCCTTTACAAGACCAAAGTCTGTTTTCCTTTGAACTTGCATACCTCAGATTTTATCTCTGCTGTGATTATCACTTACACTCAGAAAACCTAGAATCTCTGTTTCACTGTTCAGTAAAAAGCAAACCTAGACTTTTGCAATCCTCAAAGTCAATACTGGCCAGCGCCCTCTGCTTGTAGATGAAGGAGGTGCGCTAACCCTCTACTTGTAAATGAAGGAGGTTCTGGGCCATGACAATTTACCAGTTTGCTGTGACAGTGGTGTTCTTCTCTTCCTGTGATTTTTCATGCTGGAAGGAAAATGCAAGGTTTTGATGAGTGACTCTCTGTTTGCAGATATATCTCAGGCTCATGTTACATTTAGAAGCAGCTGTTCCTCTAACTGTAGATTCAAGCATTTACTCCTAAGATGAAGTTATATTTCCTGTCTTTGTAGAATCCATAAAACACTGTGAAACACCTACTAATAAGCTTGAGACTGTGGTTTATGCAGTGCTGAGACCTAAGGATATAAGTGGCGCGACTTAGAGCTGTTTGTCAATCTG
The DNA here is from genome assembly GCA_034641835.2 of Pinus albicaulis. Classification (NCBI taxonomy): domain Eukaryota; kingdom Viridiplantae; phylum Streptophyta; class Pinopsida; order Pinales; family Pinaceae; genus Pinus; species Pinus albicaulis. The sequence goes on along the minus strand of CM076580.1, from coordinate 1,546,620,160 downwards.
ATTTGCAGAGTAGGAGGTTGGTCATGATTGGTCTGTAGGAGATGAAGGTTTTTTGGCCCTTTGATGATTGCCAAGGGTGAAATGCCTTAAAGCGCCACTTCCTAACATAGGGGAGAGTTCTGAAACAGACTTGGACTTTTCCTTTTGGAGCTGGTGGACAGACCAGGAGGGCTGAAGCTAGAAAAGATAGTGATAATGAGTTTTGATTTTGACATGGGCGGACTGAAAAGTAAAAGGGCGAAAAAAGTTTTATGAGGGTTTTCTAGATGACATATGTTAGCCTTAGGAAATCGGTTCAGAAAACTGTTTATGAATAGTCATCACAACATTAGCAAAAATGCGATGGCTAACATGTTGCTCTTTTATCGACATGAGTATGTATCTCTTACTTGAACTTATTAAGTGCTTCATCTTATTAGCATTAATTAAATTCAAGTGATCTTTGATTTTATGTGCCCGAACGATGTATTTAATCCCATATTTTATGAGATGATATATATGTTCCTTTCTATAAAATACTGCATCATGGTCATAGAGATAATGGCTACCTAAGATAATTCCACAAATGTCTAACAGTATCACATCTAGATCCACTTCATCGATATAGTTAGATGTGATTGCAAATTTTAACCGACACTGTTTGGTAACATGAATTTGAAAATTTTCCTTTAACCACCCTAAAGGATATGGCTTTGGATGATTATGTGTTTTCAAACCCAATTGTTTAACCAATGACTAAAAAATCAAGTTTGCA